>CABEEJ010000477.1:52306-151190 GCA_901482245.1 Timema douglasi | reverse complement strand
CTGACAAGACATCTTGTGAATGTGAGGAATGCCAGGCCACCACCGTGGTTCGGATTCCACGTTAAACTGTAGGTCCTTCATTTCATCTCACAATCACCCTACCAGTACACATTAGCGTAAGTGCGTATAACCCGAACGGGTAATAAGACGTGGTGCTAATAATAATAATAATATTAAAGAGGTACATCAACATGAGATTTAGCCTAAATTTAGTTTTCCTTATGTAACATTTGGTTCATATTATTTTCCAATTTAATATATCTTTTAAAGCCTCTTTTATATTGCTGCATTTTGTAACCTTATTAGTGGTAGGTATCAAATGGCTTTTGAAAGTATTCCCTCAGATCACATTTAAGTATGATGTGAGTTAATCAATGCAAAATAGGTAGGCTTTAGTATGTTAGGAGTAAATTTATATTAAAGTTTATTGAGTACTCCAACTGGAGCTCCAATTTTTTAGTGACATTGTCTATTTGTGGTCGCCATGAAAGTGAACTTTAAATAATCATTCCAAGATATTTGGCTCCCCTTACCTGTGTCAGGACATAGTCTTCAAAACTTATATTAAGTCTCTTTATTTGCCGGCTCAGTAAAAATAATGTACAGTAGTCCCATTGCTTCTTTGGTGCTGACTGACAGCTCACACCTGACTTCTGACAATCAACATTTAGGTATATACCTAAATGTTGACTGTCAGAAGTGACAGCTGCTAAACACATGTTTTTTAGATCATATGGCTCAGTGTAGGGATACAAAATTTGGTCTGGTAACTTTTCAAAGCTTTAAGTGCTAATAATTTTATAAGAGTGAAGAGTTATGGTACTAGCCTCTAGTCATCATCATCACCATTACCACCACTACCATCTTCTTCCTAATCCACTGTTTCCAACAAGTGGCCGGGTCAATTTAGTAAAATGCCTCCATCTTCCTCTATTCTGCACCCTTCCTCCATTAATTTCTTCCATTCTTCTCCTCTCACTTGAACACTTTCTGTTATCTGCTCCTCCTCTTTCTTTCTTGGCCTCCCTTGCAGTCTTGTACTAGCCTAGTCATTGAAAAAGTATAGGTACAAAAACAAATAATTGATAATAGTTTTGGGGAGGAGAGGTGTATGTCTCACCAACTCTTATTATTTTAATCGTGTTTATATCCCACAGAACGAAACTATCAAGATCCTACCTTAGCATTCAAAGTAAATATTGGATTTGCTCAACCCAAAACATCACGTTCACAAAAGCTGACCGAGCGACTGAAATATTTGAAAGAAAGAAGAGCTGATAAAGATTTGGAGAAGTTAGCAAGAACACAACAATGTAAGTTAAATCAGACGTGGTGTACTATCTTAACTAGAGGGGGGCTAGCTGTTTTGGTGGTTGAATTGTCTAAGATGTCACTCTCACTATATACTAGATCACTGCTGATGGTGAGACCCGAGTTTGAATCCTGGTCGAGTGCACTTATGGTATTTTTTCAACTATGGTTTTTCACTCTTAACTTCACACAAATGTGAATACACTTCCTATAAATCCAATCTTAGTCATCCTTAACCCATTAGCATAATTAGTACATATGTGTATAGTCCAAACATGTAGGCAAGTAAGATGCAGTTCTAAAAAAATCGTACAGATGGAACCCTTGACCCCTCGATTGCTTAAAGATAATAGAGTTTTAGAGTTATAATATCGGCAGTGCTTATTAGTTGCTCATCCCCACTATTTCTATTTGGGTGTTCTGTCATATTCCCATTTCCTCCTCTTATAATGTTACCTAGTAATTTGTTTCAATATTCAAATTTAGGATTCAAAGGTAAAATAAAGATTTGTATTTGAAATTTGGATCTGTAAAATAGTGGATTCTACCCATCTCTAATCTTAACTGTTACCATACATTAAGGGTGTTGATGTATTTTAACATATTTTTATATTATTTGATAACTTTTAACTTTTATCTCTCATCCTTTGCTAACGCAGCACCTTACTTGAATAATGCTGGATTTACTCTTAAGAAACAGCACCCCAACAA
Organism: Timema douglasi; assembly: GCA_901482245.1. Classification (NCBI taxonomy): domain Eukaryota; kingdom Metazoa; phylum Arthropoda; class Insecta; order Phasmatodea; family Timematidae; genus Timema; species Timema douglasi. Next base: position 149,168 of record CABEEJ010000477.1, on the reverse strand, counting down.
TGGTTAAATTAATATCCCTAAGGCAACAGTAAGTAAACAACTACACACTTAAAAATAATTGTATCGTTTCCATTCTCCAAAACAACGTTTTGAATAAACTCTAATAATTTAAAAATTTAAGTAGTTTTTAATAATTTTGCTATAACTTAGGCCAATTAAATCATAAACATTTATGAAACACATATTAAATATAAATTTACATCTTGAATAGGTTGATACACACATTTATATTTAAATAATAAAGAAAACATAATTCTTTTTATCACATTTATCTTGGTATATATTGTGTGTGTGTGAGGGGAGATTTTATAAACACATTGTGTGGTATTTGAATTGTTAAACTATTATTAAAAATAATGCGTATTAATGGATGAGGACCTTAGGCGACAGTCTTATCAGTCAGCTTACGACACCTGAGGAAAATCACTTTTGATTCCTATTGGATGACATTTTAGATGATTTGTCTGAATAAAATTCAAGGATATAATTAAATTTATAGTTAAGAAGAAAATATAATTTAACTAGGTATATAACTAGAAAAAAAATATGTGTATAATATTAGCATTATTGTAAAACATAAAAATGATTGGTAAACTCTCAAAACTCAACTAGGCCTACAACCCAAGCAAAATCAACACTCAGTTTAATTCAAACACAAGCGGGTTTATGTATCAAATTAACACTTATGTTAAATGTTATATATGTTATTTAAATCAAATATTCTTCACATAATACATAACTGTATTTTAAATGACAATAATATAATATTTATATATGTCAGCTACGTGAATGATTTTTGATAATTATTTTTGTTTAAAATAATCATAAACTGTTATTATGCGTCACATGTTCATAACACCGATATATAGCGATCACAAAGCTAGCACATATTGCGGCAAACTATGGGAATAAAAAGCTTTAAATTCTGTTCAGCTATTACAAGCTTTGTTATAAGGAGTGCGATAGGGCTGTCTTAAACTAATATTCGTCGTTTGTAAAAACGATTTACAAATTAATATTTATTTCTACGAGTCCTAATTAAAATAATAATTATATAAATAGCATGCTACATTATTTGAATTAACATACAATAGCGTTTAGAGTTACCAGCATTCAACTAGCAAAATACCTACAAACTCCGAATTTGTTAAAAATATCTTCCAAATTTTTGCTAATGTTCACTTCAATGCTATCAGCTATTGTTTGCCTTGCACCATTAGCAACCCAAGTAGCTATCTTGGACGCTAGCCAATTAAGAACTCCCAATCCAGTGACCTCGACTTTAAGGCCCTCAAACTCCTTTAGTTCCAAACTTTCTAAATGCACTGTACAATTTGTGAAACCATCGTAAGTCACTTTCAAAACAAAGTTCAACGAGTTATTGTTGACGGATCCTTCTAAAGTACCGGTGGGCCCGATGTCCAAAAACTTCGCTTCATAGTCGTAAGCAAAGTTTAATGTTTGAAGTCCTAGACCACCTGAAAGATGGATTCCATTGACGGTTATGTTGAGGAACACGTCAGACGTCCTTCGAAGGGTCCGGAAATTCTCCATAGAACCACCGTAGGCCAGAAACTGACCAAAAATGGGGATAAACAGGAGCTTACGGGAGAAAGTGTTGTTTATATTCTGCAAAGTGACATTGAATGGCATGAGTGGGACAAGCTTATCGAGAAGAGAGTCCACGAAAGTATTTACGTTTCCGTCTTGTCTGCTGACGTAGCTTTTGAAATCGCTCACGATTGTCGTTGTGCCGAAAACTTGGAGACTACTAATATTTTTCAAGATGCCGTTTAACTCCTTTTTAACCTGCTGGTTGAGTTCGTGGGTGACATTGCCCTTGACATTTCTACTGAATAATTCTTCAACGGATCTGCTCAGCGAAGTCATTGACAACGTTTGAGTAAGTCACATCTACGGCACTTCCTACAAGTTTGTAAACAAGATTAGCATCCGTCACTGAAAGTTGAGATCTGCGAATCCTACCCCGGTTACGTTTTCAAACGTCAATGTGATGTTACCAGAATTTCCTGCCTTGGGCTGAAGAGACGATGCGTTGAAACTTCCTTGGATCATAAGGGTCCCCACTTTGGCATCGACGGCGAGGTTCAGGAAGGCAAAGTTAGGTTTAATACTGATGATCTGTGGAAGCTTTCTGGTTAAAAACCGTACGTTGGTGAGGACTACTTTTATGTTAGGATCTTCATCTCCAATGACGTCATCTAGGATGGTAACTATCGGCTTTGGCCAAAACAGTTTGTTCCTAAGTGGTATCAGTACTTCTTCTGCGAACTTTCTTTCCGCCAGGATAAAGGATTCACTGAGTTGGCTGATTACGTCGAACCCAGAAGGAGCGCTATGAACATTCCCAAAACACACAACAAGAAACAAACACAAGTACGTTTTCCCAGACATGATTTGCCGATCTCAAAATTAACGATACAATGATTAAATATATATTATAAGTTTTAAAAGCTTCTTATAGACGGTACGTGGTAGTTTCTACAAAAGACTGTAAACTTTCTCTCACTCGTTCAGTTTCTTTATTTATACTGTTTAAGATGAACCAAGACTGTTTGCATTATGTTGTGTGATATTTCATTCACTATCTGCGCTAGGGATTGACCTTTAGCATAGGAAGAACATACAAACTCTATGAAAATAGATGTGATTCACATTCGTTGAGATCTCGGTTACAAGCCAACAACACGTACAGAAAAACCGTACACATTAATATAGACGTACACTCGATAGAACAATTTTAAAGAGCAAAATCCCATTATAGTTAATTTCATAGACATCCCGTGTTATAGCTGAACATGTATAGTACTAATCCTAGTAGGCCTACATTGGTTATACCTGTTATGAGCAGCCTGTTTTAAGGTGCGGCTGAAGGGAGCGCAAGTATTTTTTATAGTTTTTATAGAATTGAAATGTTTTGGCCAAAATAAATCAAATATTTCTCCATTATCAACATAGAGTTTAGTTTTTTCTCCAAATGGTGATATCTGTAAAGGGTGTCCTGGAATTTTGTCAAAACTTTTTAAATAAGGAGAAAAAGTTTTTACAAAATTCCAGGACATCTTTGTCAGATATCCAAGATCTGTTGATATTAGCATGTGCAGAAAATTAAACTCTATGTTGCTACTGGAGAACTATTTTATCTATTTTGACCAACAAAATGTAATGCTATAAAAACTGTACAATTACTTGCGTTCCCTTCTGCCGCACCTTAAAAGTGTTAAGGTTTACAAAAACATTCATTCAAATAGCCACTAAAATATATTTGCACATTATTAGTTCATAAACATTAATCTTCGTTGTATAACTAGTTCTCTCAAATTAAACTTATGTATTTCTGAATTGCAAAGGAAATGATTTTAAAGTAACGTTTTTGTACTTTTTAACAAGACCGTTAAATAGTGTAGTATTTAAGTAATTAACCATAGCCAAATATTATTTTAAAAGGAAACAATTCAATTTAGGGGGTTTGTATACAAGGCCACAATTAATATTCCCCTCACCCACCTTTTTCTCTTTATAGTATTTTGTTGTTGTTAATGTTGCACATTAAATTGGTTAAAATAAGGTATATGAGTGTTCCTTAATGTCATTAGTAATGCTAATACTTCCACATAAGAAATGAGATAATTCAGTATGTCACACCAAGTCAATCTTCCGATATTAAAGGCGGCCACCTATCAGACAGCTGGATTTTTTAAGTTCTAACCTGCCTCAGTGGCGTAGTTGGCTAACACGCTAGTCGTGTTGAGCTCGACTGCTGAGGACGGGGAGATGGAGGTTCGATCTCGGTCGGGTGAACTGGGGGGGGTTCCTAAATGGTTTTCCATTCTCCCTCCACGCAAACACGGGTTCACTTCCTCTAATTCAACCTTCCCAATTCCTAATCCATTAGAGTAATTAGTACTTAAAGCGTATAACCCGAACGGGTAGTAAGACGCGGTGCTAAATATATTTTAAGTTCTATGATAAAATAAAAAATCATGAAAATGTGGGATTTGCTCACTATCAACAATGTATCACGCGAAATATCGTAGTTTTTTGAATTTATTTATTTAGCACATCATTTTACTCATCGTTTGAGCTATACGCTGAAATATCGTAGTTATGAAATAAAAATAAAGCATCATTAGCTAACCTTTCTCAAACAAATCAAGTAATACTTTAATAGGGTCCAGACAAATGAGGATTGTTTTAGTGGTTTTGAAACTTAAGAACTAAAATTTTTATAAGAAATACCACATTAGGAGGCTATTTCACTTAAACGAGTTTTGCCACATATTGCACGCCTAGGTGTAGTTCCAAGAAGCATTCTAAGAGTTGGCTGTCATGATAACAAACAGCCACTAAATGGCATTGTTTGCCTAGTTAATTGGAGGGATTAATGGCTCGGGAGACCCGTGATAAAAATATGGAAGTCTTCCAAGAACCTTACTCTTCACTTGCTTCCGTCAAATTTGTTTATTGCTATGTTCTAAAGCAAGGTAAAGGTTATGGGTGCTTGGGCTCACGTTTATTGCGAGCTCTGTATGATTATAATTGCCTTACCTGCTATCTCCTCACGTATGTGGAGACAAAATTAACCACATCGGAGTTATCAAATTGTGATGAATATGATTCGCTCACAAGCAAAGGCACCGCACGCGAATGCTAGTCTTTTCTTTGAAAGTTTTATTCTTTTTTTGAAATAACCATTTTTTTAAATAAAAGTTAGTTAGTTAAAAATGATATTGTAAGCTTACAAAGATGAATAACACTTTTAGACATAATTTTCGTAAAATAAATAAACTAAAATATATGGTTGGGAGAGGTATAAAGCCTGGCATATACTAAAAAAATAAATGGTATGACAAAATCGTACAAATTTTCTTGTATATGGAATATTTTCAAAAATAGGATTTCACTAAATTGCCCTTAGTAATTTTTCCTCGGGAAAACAAACATAACATATTGTTAATTGCAATAAACACTCTTCACATAGTATGAATTTTAAACAAATTTTTAAACTATTTTTAAAAAGATCAAAAATTATATTATTGGTTGACAATTCTCAAATTATTTTTATTTTTAAAAATAAAAATCTATAGTATTAATCAATTCATCATAAACAACAATTATAAAAAGGGGAATAAATGGGAAACATCAACCTAGGTTGTCACCCAACATCTACTCCATTCAATCCCTCTTTCTACGACCAGTCGACCTAAACATGATCCGAGTACACCCGCCCGTGACGATAGTTAACTTTTAACTGGCGAGTTAAAGAGAAGTCAGAACAACGTGACATTTGATACCAATCCTCCACTTTTCGAGAAGGATGGGCTGATATCACATCCTGATCCAGAATGTTCCAGATATTCATTTGTTTTACGTGGCAGCTTGTTGTGTAAAATTGCCACCTGACAGTCGACATACACGCCTTCCCCTTGTTACCTCCCTTTGTTACCGTCACCCCAGATCCCCTTTATCTTTCTTTCTCTACGGCAACTATTGTATTTAACAAGCCGAGAGTGGCAATTTAAAAGGACTCTTGGCAAATATTTAATTTGAGAATGTGCAAATTAGTTATTACGTTAAATATATTGTAAGAATGATTTATAAATGTTTAAATCTAAAATTTTACTAAATTGCGTTTCAGCCTAAAATTCATAAAATAATACTTGTTGATATTTGGAATCTTTTATTCAAAATTACTTTTTGAATTCATACTTTTTTATTTACATCATGTTAATTTTTTAGTACAAAATGATTGAAATCTATTGAAGTTGTATAATATGACCTTATGTTATGATTTTGGATAATGTATTTTTTGTTAGCGACTGTGTCTATGTGGGAGTGTGTGTCAAACACACTTAGGTTGTTCTCTGTCCCATTTGGACTTGTGAAATACTTTTAATTGATTGAAATTTAACTTTTTTGTGAGAATAGTGGCAATACACATTTCTAAGAGATATTAATTAACTATTTTGGTCTGTGTCTTTAAGACATGTTATTTAATTTTACTCTCTAGGTAACTAAAAATATGTTTGGGATTATAATAATAATCATCTTTATTTCTGATATAATATAAGAGTGAATTATGTGTCAATTAAATGTATTTTCTTTAGAACCGCGTCTTACTACCCGTTCGGGTTATACGCTTAAGTACTAATTACACTAATGGGTTAGGAATTGGGAAGGTTATATTTAGAGGAAGTGAACACACATTTGTGTGGAGAGAGTGAGAGTGGGAAACCATTTAAGAAAAACCACCCTCAGTTCACCCGACCGAGATTCGAACCTTGATCTCCCCGTCCTCGGCAGTCTAGTTCAACATGAAAATAGCACATTAGCTAATTACGCCATCGAGGCGAGTAATTAGATGTATATCTATCTTTTGTTTCTGTTACTTTGTTGCTGTCACTATAAATTTACTCGAGTTAACATATTATTTATGTACCTATGATACTTCATTTATATTTTCAATTCTTCTTTAGTAAGCCCGTTGAAGTTTGTACTCCATTTTGCACATTTATTTGTTAATATACCTTGACAGAAAAAGGGCCAATGTCAAAAATCATCGAATTTAAGTTAAGTCCATCAGTCACCTCAAAATTATGAATCCTATCATACAAAAAAAGGGTCGATGTGTGGATATTGGCCCAATAACAACATTCTTAAACTTCCATGTCTTAAAATAAAAATGGCTGATTTCCCTTTTTTGTGTGACATTGGCCGTGCTTTAGCACTAAGTAGTGTGCATGCGTCGTCCTTTCATTCTGTTCTACTCATACAAAAAACTGCAACTTGCTATATAATATTCTGAAAATAAAAATTATTATTATTATTATTATTATTATTATTATTATTAGCACCGCGTCTTACTACCCGTTCGGGTTATACGTACTTACGCTAATGTGTAATGGTAGGGTGATTGTGAGATGAAATGGAGGACCTACAGTTTAACGTGGAATCCGAACCACGGTGGAGGCCTGGCATTCCCCACATTCACAAGATGTCCTGTCAGAGGTGAAGGAAGGGTTTGAAAATAAAAAGTATGAGGTATTGGCTTCACTCATTAATAATCAACATACACTTCGCGTGTGAAGATTTAAATAAGTTAATTTAGAAAATATTCAAGTTAAGTTCAAAAGTTAAGTTGTTAAATTAAGTTTGAATTTAAATTTGCTATTTTATAGATTAACTTATCTAAGTCTTAGCTCTCAATTTAGATACTACATACTTAAAACTTAATCTTTTAGACTGTTTTCTAAAATGTAATGAGCACTTTGTTGAAAGGGATTTATGTATCTTTACTTTAATTTCTTAAGGGGGGCAAAGTAAGAAAAAGTCTGTAGTACACGTAAAAACTGAAATCTACTTTTACATTAGTTACTGCATGCCATTCAAAGAATAATGAAATAATTAAACCCGGGGAAAAAATAATTCCGATGATAAATGTATGATTCAAAAACTTCTAGAGACTTGATTTGACTTTTCCCATTAACATGTAAATACGACATTGTCCCTTTTTCTGCCAAGGAAAGCCCAAAAGAAAGAATTAGATTGGATAAGTCCGCCAAATAAAGAATTATTATTATTAGCACCGCGTCTTACTACCCGTTCGGGTTATACGCACTTACGCTAATGTGTAATGGTAGGGTGATTGTGTTAATGGTAGGGTGATTGTGAGATGAAATGAAGGACCTACAGCTTAACGTGGAATCCGAACCACGGTGGAGGCCTGGCATTCCTCACTTTCACAAGATGTCTTGTCAGAGGTGAAGTAAGGGTTTGGTAATCAGATAAATCTGTGCCTGGACCGAGGATTGACCAAATAAAGAAGTTAAGTCAGGAATTCGAATAGTAAATCAACATTAGTTAATAATATTAAGTTTATGAAACTGTTCAACCTGTTTGCTTAAGGTTTGTCTTTCATTAAGTAAGGATGGTTTTGTGTTTTAAGTAATAATTAATTATTTATAAGTAGTTGAGAAATAATTTTGATAAAATAAACAACTATAATTTATTGTTGAGAAATAGTTATAAATAATGACTTATCATTTAAAACACAAAACCACCCCTGTTTAATGACAGACAAACCTTAGGCAAACAGGTTGAACAGTTTCCTAAATTTAATATTATTAACTAATGTTAATTTACTATTTTAATTCCTTGCTTATTGATCTTAACTTAACTTCTATATTGGGTGGACACCTGCAAGCTAATTCTTTCTTTTGGGTTTTCTACCCAATATGCCATAAAATAAACTGCTTTACTACACTGGTATTCTGCTCTGTAATTTTATGTTTTTTCTCTACTATCTGTATGTCCTTTTCTTTAATTATATCAAGGGGGCTACATATTTACTCTTATTTATCATGAAAACTAATTTTCAGATACCCATTTTGAACTAAATCTTAAAAGCTTTTTTTTAATATCAAATACTCTTAAATCCTTTATCAGCAAAGTGCCCTTAAATTATTTTTTAAGAACCAACATACAATATTATTTTTATTTTAAAATAGTCTGCAAATACAATTTTCTTAGCTGATTTCAAAAGTTAAGAGTTTTTCTAAAAATAAGCCTTTAGTGAACTACTATCAATTATTTAAAAAAAATAATATATATATATATATATATATACATATATATACAATTATATGTAGTAATGTAAAATACTTAACAGATAGCCATTTTGGACGAAATGTTTAAATACATTATTAATATATTCTATTTAAAAAAATACTTCAGTCGTAATCTACTCTTAAACGAACCCGAAAACGATACAGTTTTATTTGTAATATTATACACTTCTTAAATATAAATTTTAAATCAATTTGTTAACATTATTTTTTTAAATTTTTAAATTTGAAAATAAATCATTAGTAAACTACTTTTAATTTATGGCTAGTAAAAAAATATAAATAAGCTCCCAAAGTATAGCCACGTAATAGCCAAATATCGAGTTTGAACAAAATCCATCAAACCGTTTTAGACTCGTGGCCAGGGACAGACAGACATGGGGACAAACATACGGTAAAATCCATTTTTTTGGGTTCGGGTTCACATAAAACTTAGAGAGTCATCATAATATAGAGGTGTTTTGTTTCGCGATTACAACACTTTCTCTTGATATGAAAAGTAAAAAAAGCTAACGAATGTGTTAAGTCGACTGAATAATAAATAGAATCAACACTATCTTACGTTCCAGTTAATATCTTAATTATTTATACGCGGAATATAATTTAAATCATGTTTTGTTTTATTTATTATTAGGTTAATTCTAAATAAACATAGAGTGAAACGTGTGCACCGCGCATTACAACATCTTAGCTCTTAGGTTTTTGATCATAAGCCAAGCTTCACCGTTTTGAGTGTTTATACATTTTATTAGAACATAGCGTGCATGAAAATGTCATAAAATTAACCAATAGTTGTTATTATATTAGCTCTCTGGTTTAATACAGCCACATTTCTATAAGAAAAACCTTTAATACGATTTAACTTTTTTATTTTTGGTCAGTAATGAAATCAATTTATATATTATTAGTGTTATTTTATAGGTATTTATTATAACATACACCAAAATCAATAGCTGCTGATTACATTACTTTTACGTATGAATACATTAAAGAATATCTAATAACTTTTCTAGTTGTTGGATAAGGCCCTTCCTATGAAAATTGGAATGAAGGGTTATTATGTTACTATCGGGGTTAATACTTCTGATAGTTAAGGTTTTACTATACACTAAAATACCCACTAAATACTCATTTATACTACAACTTCTCCAACTTACCAGGATAAGGTAGGTAGGTGTGTGTTAGGAGGAAGCTCTTTCCCTAGCCAGTCCGACGTTCGCGTCATGTCCCAAGAATTTGATCGCACGGTTGGGCCACAGGGACATACGGTATTACCGGGCCGGGACTCTTGAGGTGTAAACTACTGTCCTTAGCTCCTCTATTTAGGCTACTTTCAGAAGGGTAATTTATCAGCGCTTCTGGGAAGCGCTTCCGTTTTTTGCAAAAGCTGAAGACAGATTATAGGTTTTACACTTAAACACAGGACAGTGGCGTTTCCTCCAGTCTAAGTAGTTGGCTTCCCCGCTAGTGGAGGTCACAAAAAGGGGGGCGCTGCTCATCACGATGTCAAAACTTGAATTGTAGTTTTGACATGGGACTGCAGCCACGCAACTATTTTAGTGGCGCTTGCGTGGCACGACGGAAGCGCTGCAAACGCGCGACCTTTGGCACCAGCTCCCCACCATATACCCCCAGTCTCTACTTATTATTATTATTATTATTATTATTATTATTATTATTATTAGCACCACGTCTTACTACCCGTTCGAGTTATACGCACTTACGCTAATGTGTAATGGTAGGGTGATTGTGAGATGAAATGAAGGACCTACAGTTTAACGTGGAATCCGAACCACGGTGGAGGCCTGGCATTCCTCACATTCACAAGATGTCTTTTCAGAGGTGAAGGAAGGGTTTGGTAATCAGATAAATCTTTGCCGGGACCGAGGATCGAACCCCGGCCGCCAGCATAGAAGTCTGACACCTTACCCTTAGACCGCCAGGTCACCCAGTCTCCACTTGAAAGTGAAAGAGGTTGCCTGTTTTATCACAGTTGATGTTGTTAAATCTCTTGAGAATAACTTCGGACAAGGAATTGCCGGGGTAAAAATTCAAGTCATTTTATATTAATACTACTTATACTATGAACTAATATAAATCTTAATCTATATTTTATACATACAATTAGGAATATAAAATTTAAAAAATATTCAATCCCTACCTCAACTCAAAGTCGGTGGAATATCCTGTTTCATGATGGTGTCTTTTTTCCGAATTTCCTTGCGATTTTTATCTAAAAGCTCTTGAAATGATTTTCTAGACCTTAGAAAATATTTTTTTTAATATTTTCATCTTCGTTTTGTTGGTCATCAAATCAGTTATTAAATAGCCCCAGATTAGGTCTTATCAAAATCAATGAATAGACCCTGAAACGTTTGTTAGTACAAGCTGCTGACGCAGACCTAGGTTTAGCAGCACCACCGACTCTTCTGAGTAGCGCTGTTAAAGCGCTTCTCACATGCCACCAAGCAGCATGGTTCCAGGTAGGGGCAAAACTGGCGGTCAGTCTCTAGAATGACGTAGCTTGGAGCCTGTTTGTCCAATCATCTCGATGTTAACAGGAATACAAAACTGTCCTGGTCGTTAATTTCACACACAGATGCCCTCGTTTGGCAGCTATTGGACGTGTTTTCTTGGTCAACACATCCATCTCTTAGTGTGTCGCCTTGATTAGAACTGTTTCATACATGTACCAGGGCCTTCCAGGGGCTTCGAGGGGCCTGAAGCAGTGGAATACAAGGGGGTCCCTTAAGCACCGAATAATAACTATATTTCTGTGTCTTATTCATTTTTCTAGCCTTAAGCCTTATCATGACTTATAACACCATTAAATGATCTTATAAACTACCCCATAGATGAACCATATAAGGCAAGCTATTCCTCTATAAGATTCTAGGCAAGTGACAGCTAGTAACTTTACCATATCTACTCTCACGTATCCATTCTTCAAACCACATGATCTACAATACCATATGTTGATTTGGTTTCACTTATAGCAGCAAAAACATTCACAACAAACAGTTTATTTTTTAATTATGATTTTCTTTTTAACGTTTTTATATTTTCTTTTAGCTGTCAACTACCACCACCACTCCTATGGCAAATTGACTTTAGCTACCTTTCAGAGTAAGCAAAAGGCACATGAAAAAAAAATACTTTCATTATTTTAATAATGCAATTGCTTTTAAAAAATCTGGGATCGGAAAACCGTGAAAAAAATATATGCCTTTTAAGCACGTTAGTCGTGGCTGTGGCAAGAGTTGTTTCTATATAAGAGATATTTGGGACCTGGAGGCTGGAGGGGCTATATAAGTATAAAATACGGTGAAAATGCTCAATTTTCCTAACACTACTCCACTCCTCCTCCCCGACCCTCGGTAGCTCTGATCATAGACCCTCAACATATGTTAGTGGCAACCTCGACACTAGACTCGTTTCCTCTTTCTTAGTGGGCCATAGTGTTTTGGTCATCTCTGTCACTCGTAGGGTATAAATCACGGTGTAGTAAGGTAACTAATTTTTTTGAAAGGGGGAGGGAGAATTGATAGCTTGTATTTTTTAATTATTATTTTTAAATATTACTTCATAACTTAACACTATGCATTTTATTTATTAATTAAATACATATAAAAAATATGACAATCAGATGGTGTATGTATTTTGAAAAGTTCGTTGTCTTATCCAAATTGAGCCCTCCAGGAATTATTATCATCAGCTTACTTTTTTTAGATACTTAAATTTCATCTTCTTTCTTTGCTTGAGGCCATCAATCAATCGCATTCTTGGTTTTCCCGGTCCCGTTTTCTGTTTATTCTACATCACCCGATAAGCCATTTATTCTATTACTGTGACCAATCCAGTTGGCCTTTCTTTGTAGAATCCATTGCATGATGGTTATAATTCCATTCACTCTTCTTAAAACATTTTCATGAACTACCCGTTTTAAGTTTTAATATTGTCATTATTAAATATAATCATAGAATTCAATGTGGAAAAAAAGTTGTTTCCTTACTACATTTCAATATGTGATGGCTTCCATTTAAAAACATGAGGAGAATCTTTACACTACGATACGTTACTATACTATAAGTGTAAGTCAACGTGATGTTAAGTTGATAGTGATGCCGGCATACATCTAGGAACATACTACCCGAGGATATGGGGGCCCTACTTTATGTACATTTCCAACTTTATCTTTACTATGATTTGTAATAATTGAATTTAGTTAGATCTAATTCTAAAAAAATACGATTTTTATAACAATACAACTTCAAGAGATCTTCAAACTTACCTGTAAGAAAAAATCACAGGTCATTTCATGATGAAACATAGCCACTGACTCTAGCCTAGCCTTTTGGGATCTTCCACTGCTTGAGAGCATCATAATATCAGCGCAGAAGAAATTGCACATCGGACTTTCACTGCCTACGTCATCTGAAGTGAGACGAAGCTATGGTGATAGGTAAGGAGGGATGTGGTATTGAAAGAAAAGTATCGATCTGTACTCATAAAAAGTATAGAAAGAAAAATATCTATACCATACTAGTATCGAAAGAAAAGTATCGATAACAGTAATTATTGGTATAGAAATTTTAATCTGGAAAAATGTGTTTTTTAATCTAGTATTAATAATCTCTTACCCGCTTCGGTGGCCACGTGATATAACGTGCTAATCTTGTTTTGGACTGGACTGCCGAAGACGGGGAGATCATGTTTCGATCCGTGCTGGGTGCACTGAGGGTGTTTTTTCCTAAATATATTTGCATTCTCCCTCCACGCAATTGCGAAGGAATTTCCTCTAAAGCAAGCCTTCCTAATTCCAAACTCATTAGTGTAATTAGTACATAGACATATAACCTTAACAAGTAGTAAGACGCGGGGCTAAAAAAAAATCTATTTTTGCATCATAAATGTACTTTCATTTGTATTTAAATAATGAAAATTATAATGGTTTTCAATACTTTAAAAACAAATTTCATAAGATGCTTTTTTGCTATCCAACTTCTCAAAAAACACCCATAATTTATTTCTGGGCGGTGCCATTTTTTAACTATATTTGTAGTTTATATACTCTATCAAGATGGATTATTAACTATCGACAAACAATTAGAGATGAACATTTTCCGGGAAATTTTGGATAGGAAAACTTTCCGCAGTGACAGCTTGCGGTGGTGGGGTTAAATTGTTGAGTTGGCACCTAGGGCCTATTATACTACAAAATATAGTATGTCTGCGTCTTAACACCCATTCGAGTTATACGCCTATTAACTAATTACCCTGATATATTAGGGAAGAGGAAGGTTGTATTTAAAGGAATTGTACCCGTGAGAATGGAAAACTGTATATTAAAAACCGCCCTCAGTACAATCGACTGGTACCGAACACCGATCTCCCAGTCATCGGCAGTCTAGTCTTTTTCGAGAGTAGCGCTTTATACCACGCGGCCACTTAAGCTCGTTTGTTGATGTTTCTGGTGTTAACGCACTTAGGAAAAATTTATCTTAAGTATAAACGTTGACATTTGGGATATATATGCCTCGATTGAATTATAGTTCAATTTAATCAGTTGAAATTTCGCTAAAGAAATAATAATTGAAAATTTTCTGGAAAAAATATAGGGAGAATTTCCCGTCTCACATCTCAACAAACAATAGAAGAATGGACGCTATGCCCTGCTTGGAGCACCTTGTGAGTTCACCGAGTTGTACAAAAGCATCTTTTGTTTAGTTTGTGATGACCTTGCTCATTGATAGAGGAAGGGGTAATAGACTGAACTCCACTCTTCCCGTCAAACTATCAGGTGACTGTGTTGATAAAAACAAGGATGAAAGAGCAGCTATAAATTATAATAAGTTAAAGCAGCTCCCTTGTTTGCCTTGAACTACTAGCTCTGAATGTCAGAAGCGACTTTCAGAGGGAGTAGGTGGCTTGTTTATGCCTAAAGTACCGATCTGTAGTCACAGATCATAACCTCTATGTCTAAGAGTGTAATTTGGTTGTGAAGGGAAAATGGAGTTGGAGGGTGAAGGTTTGTATGTTGGGAGCAGCAGAGTTTGTGTGGTTTACTAGATCGTGCCCTCGTACACTGTGATGGAAACACAAGCGCAGTTAGGCCCGATGTAAGTGGTGTAGTGAGTGAGTAAGTTCTAGACGAGCTGAAAGAAAATACATGAAATAATATTAGACACTTAGCGAAGATGGCGTTGATGAAAGTGAAAGTGTGAATAGAAATGATTCTAGTGCATAGTTGTGGGGACGTGAGAGGATAGGGAACCAGGGATTGGCTATGCTTAGAAAAGGGAGTGGTTAGTAGGAAAGGGTTGATTTGGAAGGTGTGCAGATGTTAGTTCTCATACGAGTCGGGGCTTCTCGTATCTCTTTGTATCATGGGGGTCGTACTGGCCTAATCTTCTAATTGTGGCGTTGTCCTCTACCTCGCGGGCTCGTTTATAGAGCTTGTCGCCTCGCTTCCGGAAGATTTCTTGCAGTGTCGCACTGCCAGTGGTAGCGTGTATGTACTCGTTGCTGGATCGGGTGTTCACACCTAGGATACTCCTAAGTATCTTGTTTTGTACTACTTGTAGTGTACCTATCACTGACTCGGGAGCATACCCCCACGCCTCGCATCCGTATAGCAGAATCGGTTGTACTAAGCTCTTGTACAGTAGCAACTTGTTGTTGATCCCCAGCACTGGGCTCTTGAGCAGGCCATAGTTTGCGATGAAGGCCCCCATTGCCTTTTTTCTTGTGTAGTCTGCGTGCTCCCTCCATGCGAGTCTGGCATCTAACATCACCCCGGGGTATTTCATAGAACTCTTGTAGGGGATATCCTCTTCCAACACTACAAGCTGGGCCGGTGTTTGGGGTCTCCTCCTAGTAATCAACATGGCTGACGATAATAAGTTAAAAGAGATTAAAGCCTCCTTTTATGCACGGCGTTCGTGTCGCCGTACGCCCGGGGGCATGAAAACGCCGCGTTCTAAAATATGTAACGGCGTTCTGAAAGTTGTCGCCGCGTTCTAATTTAAAACCTTCTTTGCCCCAGAGAGGCCCAGTGGAGCCAGTCGCAAACATGATCTCATGATGGATCCATGTATCATCTACTAAGCCTATCTTTTCTCAAAAAAAGAGAGAAGAAGGAAAAGAAGCTGGTCTGTTTATCCGATAAACAGTGTTAGACTTCGTGAAAGGAAATACATTGAATGCACGATGTAATTTTTGTATATAGTGTAGGCCCTACTGTATATTTATAAGCTTATATTACAATTATTATTTGAAACCGGAAAACGCAGAGTTTGAGGCAACCATTTTAAAAGTTTTTCCTGGGCAAGTATTGTGATCTTCAACAAAATGATCTCGAGAATTTGATGGATGTCAACACCTCATAAACCCCTGATGACTAAAAAGTGGTTTTCGAAATGCCGTTTGTCTGTCAGTCTGTACCTCAGGCTGGAGTCTAAACTATTTGGTCGATTGGGTTAAAACTTAGTATCTAGGGTTTTCATAGGGTTACCCGGAGGAATTTTAGGAATTGGATATCCAATCCTAAAACTAAGGGTAGTTTACTTAAAGGCGGAAAGAGAAAAAATAAATTTTATCAAAATCGGCTTTAACTATTTTGATTAAATTTCATATCTAAGCTTTGATCAAGATTAAAAAACAAATGGCTACTCTCAAACTTTAGTCAAATTTATTGTAAGGGTCCTGGTCTAATGCGTAAAGTAAAATTTTTAATTTTATCTTCACAAGTCTCTGAGTTATGAAATTACTTATCATTGCATACATATAGATCTATTTATAATAAACATCTTTTAATTGAAATATATTTTTATAAAATCAATAAGTTTTTTGTTTTCAATATATACGCAAAGATAAATATTTTTTGACTTTTCCAACAATTTAAGGTAAAGTATTACGACCGTCAAAAAAATCTAGTCCAAGATGTTGATGGATGTCGATCTTTCATAACCCCCAAAACCCAAAAAAGTGATTTTTCAACCCCGTCTGTCTCTGTGTCTTCCTAACCCTAAAATTAAGAGCAGTTTACTAAAGGGTGAAAAGAAAAAAATTCAATTTTCTCAAAATCGGCTATAACGATTTTGATTAGAATTCGTATCTAGGCGTTGATTAACATTATAAACATATTGGCTTATTTCATTTTACCATGAAAATGACCTTTAGCGTTCTTTACAGAAGCAAAAATTTCTATATCTCCGCAACTATTTGAAATAATAAATAACTTATCATTGTAAGATTTTAGTACTATTAAAAATAAAAAACTTTTATTTGAAATATATTTTCACTAAACTAATAGTTTCGGAGATATTGGCAAAAATATATTAATATAATTTTGGGAGCTCTGGTTGTTAAGAGATACTACTAATAGTACAGGAATATTTTCGAAAAAACAACAACAGGTAAGCCCGGACAAAATTCGGACAAAACTGAAAGTTTCAGGATCGACTCAGAATTACATGCTTAGCAACATATTAAAAGTCCCTAAAAGACCAGGCTTGGCTTTTTGTGGGAGACCCCAAAGTTCAAAAAGTCCATAAATACTTAAACATTATTTTAAAGTTGGAAAAATTATAAGAACGCAGACAATTTCAGGATTGACTCATAATTATATGCTTTACCACATATCAAAAGTCCCCTAAGTCCTCCTAAGCCCCATCCTCTTCTGTCTCTTTATAAATTCGTGTACCTCCATCCTCTTTCCCCGAAATGATATCCTAGAAGTTGTAATGAAATGCACGATTATGTATGCAGTAACAATCACACCGCAAAAATGTGGCTACAATACGTTAATCAAGTTGAAACTACTCGCTCTTCTATTCAGGCAGAAAGGATTGGAACTGGTCCCTATACCTTGCTTGTGTCCGTTCCATACTACCGTATTCCCACGCTGCAGGCCATATTCATTACGCAAAATCAGCACGTCTTTATCTGCAACAAATGTCGGAACTAAGCTGCATAATGGATAAAGATGATTTTGAACCCTCCTGCAGCAAAGGTTATTTTACAATCAGGCGCACCAACAAATTCTGGTGTGTTGTAGCCGTGGATTTAGCCATAGAGCAAGAGCTCATGAGAGCAATTAAAACAGACGATGGGCTTACGCGTGTGCGTGACATCACTGGCAGCACGCTTGCGAAGTGGATTCTTGCAATCCTCCAGAGTGTACCTATATGCAGTGTTCTGGAGAATTTTTGCGGGACCCGAAATATCACCACTGAACAATATGTGGAGCTTTCCTCAAGCAAGCATTCTAGGTATGATCGTGACAGACCAACAATTTCTCCTTGTTTTGATGTCCATCAACCATTTGCCTATCGTTCATCAACTGAGTTAATCAGCTTGTCGACTGGTCTTGTAGGAGACGAATCTATTAACTGTGATAAATCTCTGGAAATAGGTGGCACTTTCGGAGCAACAAATTTCAAGCGCAAGAACATAGTTAAACCTTTATCTTCCATGAACAACACTATACAAGTGCATAAAGAAACCGTGCAAATAAATCAACAACAGCTATTTAATCATATTGTGTGTGTAGTCCCATCTGGACCTGAGATAATGCAGTTCTTTTTATACGAATTATCACCTAGACCTATGTCTTTGTTTGGTGAAATATCGATGAGGAAGACGAGGAAATCAGCCCTCAAGTAAGTCTTAAAATCTGTTTCTCCTTGTAAAGAAAATGCACCAAAATACACAGTGTTTGTTGTAGATGGTGGGTACCTTCTTCATATCATTATTTGGACGAGACCAGCGACTCAACGAATTATTTGCATGACATATTCATCTTATATGATGAAACATTTTAAGTGTTCATCAACTGTAATTTTTGACGGGTATGAGGGTCCACCAAACACTAAAGCGTAGGAACAGAAGGGCTGGAGCAGCAAGAAAACCTCGGTAAATTTAGCAATAGATCTTGACATGGCTGCCACATCCTCTCAGGAAGATTTTCTAACCATTTACAAAAACAAATCACGTTTTATCAAACTTCTAACACCCATCCTACGGAATTGTGACATCTTAGTACAGTTAGCAAATGAAGATACAGATTGTCTTATTGTTTTGACAGCCACTGATTTATCATCTGGGCAACATTTAACAGTTATAACAACTGATACAGATGCCCTTGCCATGCTAGTTGTGCGTGCACTTTCAAGCAGTAAGCTCTCTCTCCTGATTCCTGGAAAAATTGGCAAACCTGATAAAATTCACAATATTGTGGAGCTCCAAGAAGCTCTAGGTCCTGTAATAACACCCTCCTATTTATTAATGCAATGACAGGTTCTAACACGACATCTTCCCTTTTCAGAAAAGTAAAAAAATTGGCTTTTGACCTCCTCCAAAAGGATAAAGAGCTGTCCAGGGAAATGCTGATTTTCAATTATCCATCTGCTACTCATGAAGTAGCTTCAGCAGGATAACTTTTTATTTTGTCTCTGTACAAAAAAGAAAACTGCAACTCCCTAGACGAGCTGCGTCATAAAATATATGTCCAAACTTTAGCTCGTCAGTCTGTCACTGCTATTTTCAACATCACTGTGATATTACCTACCAATCATGCTGCCCGTCGACACTCACTTAGAGTATATCTGCAGGTGCAACAGTGGTTAGATAATCTGCTCACACCAACGGACTGGGGCGGGCAGCTTATTAAAAGGTAAATATATTATTAAACTGAGGCTTTTTTTCCCATCTTAATCTATTCAATATAAATTTATATAATATATTTTAAAGAAAATTGCAAAATTTTGAATTATTCGTCTTGTTGTGTTAAAAGGAGCTTGTTCCTGTCATGACATTTCTCCCTCAGCCCCAGAAAAGCTCTTGCCTCTTATCTGTTGTGGCTGCAAGAAAGGTTGCGAACGCAACTGCGAATGTAAGAAGAATGGGCCGGCATGCTCTACAATGTGTCGCTGTTCGGAAGACGTGTGCAGCTACTCTCCTTCACCGTCTGTCACTATGGATAGTGAAGAAAACGTGGACGACCTAATTAATATATTTTGAAAAATAAACTCTAACATTACATTTATTAATGAGGTGAGATAATTTTGTATGTTAAGTTTAAGAATTCACTTTGGGATTAATTTAATTGGGAGGAGGGAAACTCATTTTTATTTATGCCTTGGAGGCTAATTTACTAATGCGTTTTTTTGAACTTTTGGGTTTTCTACTATAAAATCCAAGCCTCGGACTTTAGGGGACATTTGATATGTTGTAAAGCATGCGATTCTGAAATTTTCAGCATTCAGCTAGTTTTTTTTTCGCTTTAAAATACTTTACAAGTACGGTACTTATGGACTTTTTGAGATTTAGGGTCTTCTACCAAATAATCCAAGCATCGGACTTTAAGGAACTTTTCGTATGTTGTAAAGAATATAATTCTGAATCAACCCTGAAATTTTCTGCGTTTTTATAATTTTTTCCCGCCTTAAAATCATTTATTAGTATTTATGGAGTTTTGTAGCTTTGGGTTCTTATGCCAAATAATCCAAGCCTCGAACTCTAAGGGACTTTTTATATATTGTAAATCATATAATTATGAGTAAATTCTGAAATTTTCAGCGTTCTTCTCATTTTGTCACGCTTTAAAATAATTTTTAGGTTTTTATGGACTTTTTGAACTTTGGGGTCTTATAAAAAAAAGACAAGCCTCGAACTTTAGGGAACTTTTGATATGTTGTAAGACATTGAGTAAGCAAATAAGTAAGTATTTCAAGAAGTTGATGTTTATCCTTAAACCTCTTAGGGGAAATGTTTGTACAGCACAGTGATGAATCTAGGATTTTCTTGAGGGGGGAGGAAGGGACGTGGATGCTCCCATCGAGATCGTGTCGTTGACATAAAAATACTTCAAGATTTGAGAGAAATCTTTAAGTAATTTTTCAGTGTAACGTTAAACTTGAGAATAATCCTCTAATGAAGGGTATAGCTCGAAATTTTCATTTAGTATTGAAATTTACTATAAGCAAATAGTAAAAATATAAAAAATAGTGTAGAGGGAAATAAGTTTAAATATAATAACAATTATTACACACATAGATTTTTTTTGAGCTTTTCAAGCAATTAGACAAAATAGATGGAAATATTCAGATTTTGAACAAATCTAAGTTTAGCTCTACTCTATAATATAGATAGTTATTTCTCATTCTAAATCGAAATTTTACCACAAAGCCATACTAACACGTTATGTGTGTGCTATTATTCAAAGATTTAGTTTACAGCATGTTATTTAAAAATAAATTATTTTAAATATCTTTATTTATTATTAATAATTGGAATAGTAGTAATAAAATTTATAAAATAAATGTAAACCTAAACAAGGTTTGTGCAACAAGGTGAAAGATGCACAACTTAAATTTGGGTAATTTCGTTATTGCCTATTTTAACCACTTTAATACTTAATGTGATTGTCTTAAATCTTAATATTACAATAACAATTTAAAAAATAAAATCAGGTTAATGAGATAATATTACGTTACAATAAAACTAGTAGTGACTTTAAAATTGATTTAATTGATTTAATTTCTAAAAGGAGGACGTGCAGCCCCATGCCCCCTTCCTGGATACACCTCTGGTATAGCATTGATCTATATCTCTCATTTTAGGCTCAATAGTCAATAATTACCTATTTTATTGGTCAAATGTATAAAAGAGAAATTTAGTAGCAATGCGATAACCATAAGATTTTCATCCCCTAATAAAATACCGAAAATTTTAACCGGAGGTCAAAATTTCAATACAAAGTGTTGACCCTCGGGGACCCAATATCGATATTTTTAATTGGTCCAAACATAAAAATGAAGACGTTAATTTTTAAAAATAGAATTATAATATTTAAGACCGCGAGTGAGTTCCGTACCATTTATTTACTAGCGTAGTTACCTGAAGCTGCACTGACCGGATGCGGATCTTGGAGTTCAGCATTGAGGATTTCAAGGTGGATCCAGTGTTGAAAGTGTTGAGCTCAGAGTACAGTTTTCTTGGTTTTTGTTCACTCCAACATGACCCGGAGATCCCGGGATTAAGGACTATGTCTCATGTGGTATACCAAACAGACATTTATATAATAGAAAAAACCACTGTGAAGGAACATCTTTTTCACAATATGTGATCTAAATATGAAATTTGATCAAAATTCATCTAGCTAATTTGGATATAGGCTCAGGGACAGACATAGCGGTTGAAGCCCTCTTTTTGGGTTTGAGGGCACATAAAACCCAGATATTAATCATATTAATAATACAGCATGAATAATATTTTTGTTTTTTAAATTTCATGCTAATAACATGTTATACATTATTTTAATTAAAATACAATAATGTTTAAAGCTACCAACATTCAAATGCTTGGAGATCCACACAGTTCGAATTTGTTTACAACTTTTTCGAGAATTTCTTCCGTGTTTCTTTTAAAAATATTAGGTATTCTTTTCCTTGCAGCAAAAGTTAAAATATTAGTTATCTGAGAGACAAACCAATCAAGAGGTCCTAAACCCTTGATATTGACTTTAAGGCCGTCAAGATCTTTTAGCTCAAAACTTTCCAATTGCACTGTACAATTATTGGAATCATTATTGGTCACTTTCAAAACAAAGTACAATGAGTTATAATCAGCGCTTCCTTCAAAACTACCTGTAGGTCCGAGGTTAATCAAATTAACCTCGTAGTCGTAACCAAAGTTTAATGATTTAAGTCCTATACCCCCGGAAATACGGATTTCATTGGCTGTCATGTTCATGATTATGTCGTCCGTCCTGCGTAGCGTCCTAAGATCATTTAATGAACCGTCATGGGCCAGAAATCGACCTAAATTCGGGATTAATGGTATTGTTTGAGGGAAAGTGTAGCTTATATCCTGCAAAGTGATGTTAAAAGGTAAGAACATAGCATATTTACTAAGTATCGAGTCAATGAAGGTGTTCAGGTTCCCCTTCTGTTTTTTGGCGTAGCTTTTAATACTATCCATGGTGGACTTGAAGCCTAAATATGGGGAACTGCTGATATTTTTAAAGATGAGGTTTAACTCCCTTTTTACCTGTTGGTTGAGTTCGTGGATTACACTGGCTTTCACTTGCCCGCTGAAGAATTTTGCAACGTATCTACTCAACGAAGAGTCATTGCTGACGTTCGAGTAATTAACATCTACGGCACTTTCTAGAAGTTTGTAATCAAGATTAACATCCGTCGTAGAAATAGCATTGTCGATCAAGGTGAGATCTGCAAATCCTACCCCGGTAACGTTTTCAAACGTCATTGTTATATTACCAGTAATTCCTGATGTGTATTGAAGAGATGATGTGTTGAAACTACCTTGTATCTTAAGGGTCCCGACCATGGCATTGACGGCGAGATTCAGTGTGTCAAAGTTTAGATGGATACTGATGATCTGTGGGAGCTTTCTGGTTGAAAACCTTACGTTGGTGAGAGCTATTTTCATATTAGGGTCTTTATATCCGATTGCGTCATCTAGGGAGATCCTTATCGGCTTTATCCTGGGCAGTTGGTTCTTTGGAAGGGTAAGTACTTCTTCTGCGAACTTTCTTTCCGTCAGGATGAAGGATTCACTGAGTTGACTGAATAAGTCGAGCCCAGAAGGAGTGCCATGAGCATTTTCAAACCACACAACAAGAAACAGACACAAGTACGTTTTTTTAGACATGATTTGTAGATCAAAGAAAATATTACGAAGTTTGGAAAACCTGTTATTGGCGGCGTGCAGCAGTTTCTATGAAATTCTACAAAATGCTGTAAACTGTCACTTACTTTTTCGGATTCTTTAGTTGTAATAATTAGTATTAATCCAAACTATTTGCGCTGTGTTGGGTGATATTTTATTTCCTATCTGATCTGGGGATTGGCCTGCAGATCAGGAATAACTTATGTACCCCAAGGAAATAAACGTTATTCATACTTGTTGAAATCTTAGTAATTAACTCCAACAGCACGTAAACGTACTAGCCATGTTTAATGTCAGAATAATTAATTTATAACTAGTAAATGCGAGGTTATTAAATATGTTACATTTTCTACTACACTACTAGACTCAAATATACATCCAACAAGTAAGGTTTTTACTGGAGCTCCCTGATTTTGGTGGGAAGAACAGTAGAGAAAATTCAAATTTATTTCTTTTCGACCAATAATGATAACATTTTACTATTTTATTTGTGTGATTTTATACGTATTGATAATATCTATCAAAAGTGACATCTGTAGATCACATGATTTGTTGTATGAATATATTAAAATTGTTTTAGTAACTTAAGTAACTAACTTCTACTGTTCTTCCTACGAAAATCAACCTATATATATTACGTACACTTTCTAAACACACTTATATTTACACATAGCTTACAAACTAGCTCACCTGATGATAGTACTTCTAACACTATACATATAGCCTGGATATTTACTTTACAAGATTGGATAGTTATTCATAATGTTCAATCTGTGGATAAGAAGATGCAGTATAGCACAAAGGGGGTTTGGACCTAATTTAACTTAACTAGATGCAGGCGCAGGCATAAAATCGTGGTTATTTTTCAAAATGTCATTTCAATAAAACATATATATGTACGGTACTTGATTTATGTGATTCGCATGCCATTTTAAGTTGATTGGACATATATATTGTAACGTTGGGCGTGCGTGACCTGGGAGGGTCACGGGGGCTGGTCACACGTCACCGTGCGAACCACGAGTTCTTTTGAGGATATTGGGGTATTTTGCTGGTTAAATATGAATTAAAATACTCGCAGATTACCCAAGGTTTTTATTATTAAAAACACCACTCAAAAACATCCACAGAATTAAATATACAGCTAAACAATTAAACAAATTAGATACTTAAAGAAATTATGGAGATTAATAAACCAATAAGGACATAATAAATAGAATAACGCTGAATAAATTATAACTGAGCAATTCACTGAGCTAAGTAATATTAGTAATTGTCTGTAAATTAATAAACAAATGAAAACACAAAATATAATTACATCGAATCAAGTAAACAGCTTGTTAACAAAAATACTGAATAAATAGTTAAATATCCAAATATCAGTTTCATAAAACGTTCGTTCACGGTACAGTTTACTTTCAATGTTAAAGACACTCACGGCACCCCGCCACAGGTCTCAGTGCCATACACACCACACTGGCACGCGCCACACGATCATTGGAGTCGCTGGTCCACTCCCGAACTCACTGGTTGAGGACCAAGAACTGAGCACCTCTGGCTATCGCTGAGCGTGTATACATAGTGGTGGTGCCAGCTAAGGGTCTGGGATCCTCCACTTCTAGAATCAAAGGGCCAGAATAAAAAGGACCCAGTCCCCTCCAGACTTGTGTCCCTCCTCCCTCCTGTCCCCTCTAATCCCCTAGTCAAGTTAAAAGGCCGCTGTCTACCTGCTAGACAAGGAGGAAGACAGAATAAGTAGCGCAGCCAGGGTAAACAATGAGAGCGCGTTAGTCCCGTTGTTAAACAATAATCTTGCTACTTATATATATATATATACACACCTTTTAATATTACAGTTACTTATAAATGTATCTTAAATAAATGTTTCAAAAAAATTTATATTATTTACCCTCAAATATTTCTTCTTGCTGGAAGACATATTTGGCTCATTCCAAAGATCCTGATCCTTGACGATAAATGTTAATATTTTGCGGATCCAAACCTTTCATAGGAATATATCGCAAGCTTGTTTAGACGCCACCCTACCCTCACCACTCTCCACCACAAATCTACTCCTTGTTTCCCCCTCTTATTCTCCTTTCTGTGCCGCTGCGACTGGTTGTATTCAGGCGTAGTGAGTGATTTGTTATTTTTTTTAATGCTACTCTCCCACTATACAAATGAAAGCGCAATTATTCTAAAAGTTTATACATATCTCAATTTATACTCCTTTGTCTAGATTGGTGAATAGCTCGGATGGATGGTAAAAGGTGGAGCTTGGGATAGAAAAGTATTTAAAACATTCCACACAATTCATATTTTAAATAAGGCTTGTGTTTGGATCAATAATAATCTACATTGATCCATTACTGGTCCAGATATGAATAGGTTTTCTAACGAATTTGAGGAGAATGGATGTTAACTTCAATTAATAACAGTTTGCTACTTTTCAAAATAAGTTCAAAGCCAAAGTACTTGCTTTAGTTCACAGCTTAAGCGTGTCAGAAACAAAGGTGGAGGGAGGGGGGTTCCTGTAGTCCGGACCCACCCTGGAATGTGTTGGACCACCCTAAAAAAATTAACAGGGTATGGCTTTTAATTTTTACTACAGATTAATATAAATGTCTTCAACCAAATACTAGTTAATTATTATTTTAAAATTCACCTTCCAGATGAAACTTGTAAAACTTACGATTGTAAAATTAGTTTTGCCAACATTTTTTGTTGTTGTCATTATTCAAACCTATATTGGGAAACAAAGGAATTTTCTTGTTATGAGTCGAGTTGTGGTGTCCGAGAAAAGTAGACAAACATTGTTGCTATCAATTGTAAGATCTTACTTTAGGAATCAGCAAGCGAAAATAGCAGCTTAAATAAAATGACAATTGTCAGAAATTAAATCAGTGCTTTATGTAGGCTGAATACATGGATTTTCCCCATCCTCTCTTTCAACACACCTACTTACGGAAAGGCCTATTTTGTAACTATGGATATTTTGATACCATTTACAAAATTTGAACAGCACCACATTACTAGCTAGTACAGTTTTGAGTGTTGTGAAAGGTTTTATGTTGGGTTGGTATGTGGTTTTGGAGAAATAATTAAGTATTATAATACTAGTGGCTTGTTGGTTGTTGCTAATGTAATAAATATTAGTGTTAGTTAAATAATTATATAAAAATACTAAGCCTTAAAAAACGTAAATATACGCACGCTTGACACCTGGTTTGTAAAAGAACCACCAACAGAGGCACCACAAGAGGTAAGATGTTTTTTTATTGGTTTTACTCCCCCAAATCTCACTACCAGTTCAGTTATTCTTACTTGTACTAACTACGCTATTGTTGTATGAGCGTGTTGGTTTTATCTGTGAGGGCTCGTGAATCGTGATATCAGTATAGGCCAGAGATGGCAAATCCATGACACGCGTGACACCCAGTGGCACACGTACATGATTTGGGTGGTACGCCGACATTAAAAAAATTAAACATTGTATAAAACTTTTTCTAACGTGGTATAATTTTTTGAAGGCAATACAATTTCGACAGTCATGTAATGTCATGTCACACAGTACTTTTTGAAGTCAACTGTTAGAAATCGTCTTGGCTCGTACTTAAGTGCATCTTTTGTGCTGTTGAAGACAACACGGTTTGAGCCGAAAATATAATATATGACTATCAAAATGCAATATGTTAAACTAATATTAGCCTAGCATGCTGGTGACGAGGATATCGAGGTTCAAATCTCGGATGGGTCTAATGAGGGTGGTTTTTCCTAAATTGCTTCCATACTCTCCTTCCAAGCAAATGCGGGTCGATTATTTTAATCCTTCCTCATACCTACCCCATTAGAGCAATTATCAAATATACATATAGCCTGAACAATGTAAGACGGGGAGATTGAGCAAGTTTTGGCTTTTAAGACTCATTAATAAACGTAAATAATAGGTGGCACAATAGACTTGTCCAAAATTCAGCAAGTCTCCTGAGTGGCACACTTGTCGGAAAGGTTTCACCAACCCCTGGTTTAGGAATACAAAAATGAATTAAGAATGATATTTTCCGAAAGAGGGGGGAACTAACCCCCAAAGAAAGCACCCACCATTTGTACGCTTCTGACTATTTATTAAATGGTCTTCTATTTATTGAGTTGAATCGACCCACTATTTGATAATGAATATGTCATTTGGCTTGCTTATAAAACAAATTAAGCTACTCAGCTTTAGTGCATAAATTGTTCGACTGGGATTTCTGTTGAGAAAGCTATATATTATTTTACAAGTAGGTACAGGTAGAGTCAATTTCTGAGAAAGTAGATGATATTTCTAAAACATTATTTACTACTTTACTATTTCTATTAGGTTCTTAATGAAGTATTTTACATTAAAATGCACACATCTTTGACTAAAAATAATATTTATTATTTTAGAGTCTAGCCTACACCCCTGTATCCTTCTCACTCCCGACACAACCAGTATACCACCAATTCCAAAACCATAAGCATTGCATTATGTTAGGGTGTATTTATTTATGTAGCTAAACACGAAATTGGGCGTAAGTGTTCTTTGTAAAAAGCTTAGAGATATATTTTCGACGAATTTTCAATACTCGCATCCTAAGGAGTGAAAATGGGGTCGGTAACTTTCTTAAAAGGTACTCGTATACCAGAAACTGGTTGAATTAGAAACACGAAATTTGACTTTAGTGTTATTTGTCAAAATCTAAGACATGCGCTCGATTTTTTGAAACACAGCTCACAAATTTATTCATCAATAGTATAAAGACATAATGTTTAAGAAGAATATTGGTTGCAGCTGACATCTTAAAATATAAATACTGTAACATTATGATGTATAATGTTCCAATTGGACCACGCCCAGACTGACGTAAATGGATCCGTCGCATCAAATCATACTACCCGCTCCAATATAATCAATTAAATTTAGGATCCCTACAATAGTATTGTTCGCTGTTGTAGTTCTTGTAGGCTAAGAAGACATAATATAACAATGCTGGAAAGAAGGTTTCACTACTCAATCCAAATCAATGTAATAAATAATCTGTCCAAGTACTTACAACATGAATCTGCTTTCAATAGAATCCTGCTAGGCTGAATGACGCACGGAATCCAAGACCGGCGACTGGGGCAGGAAAGGCCGGTGTATCAACAAATGCGTCCCGGCACTCCGACTGTACTAGCGTGAAATGAGCCAAGGACTAGCAACATCGACTAGAAGACAACTATGTTTCCGACCTCTGGCGGATACTAGAGGAACCTCCTTCAAAAACATCGGGTGATTGGAATTGTTGCTATTTTTCCGATGGAGTAAGAACTATCTACAAGGATCTACGTTTTGCATGCATTGTTGACGTCACCATGCGTGTTTTGTGTATACCCCCACCTTGCTTCTAGAACAATGAAATCCCTATATAATGGCTACGCGAGCTTGCCATAATTGACTATCCTACGATCGACGATCGACTACAGACCATTGTCTTGGAGCTGATCAATGGCTGGAGAAATACTTGTAAAATGTATCAAAATCGTCGCTTAGACAATTGGAATTATGGACTCTAACTTCTTTATAGACTATAAACTTTTTTCGTATTATTTTCTGTTTCAAAATCTAACGTATTTATAATTTAATCGTCAATGTTTTTTAAACACTCTATCTTTAAATGTCGCCGCTCGGGCGCTGGACTTGTACTTATATATTTATTCTCGTAAATATCCTCAGCTATGTGCTGATTAGAAGTTGACATGTTAATATTAAATTGTTTGGAATTGTAGAGTCTTCCCTTTTTTGAAATAACTTTTCATATTTAATATTTTTGTTTGAATTAACGTAACGAGACGTAACTTTTATGGGAAATTGAATTAGAATAACTTTAATCTTTTGTAACGTAAGTTCTGTTTGAACAGCTAATGTTTTGTTATTTGAGGGAACAGTTTGTCCCATATTCTCAGTCAGATCTGATAGTCCCGTGGGAGTTTGGCTTAGGTCTGATAGTCAAACCCTCACGTTTTGTAAACACTGTTGTGTTGTCGTTAAAATTTAACTTGCTTTGTACTTATGATATCGTTTTCTGCGAATTACGAAACCTTTGAAACCATATCAAGGCGCCCATTAGGCCCTTCTAATATTGTATCGCTTTTAAATATCTTTTCGCTGTGGTGTTGTCTCTTATAGACTGGACCATCAATATTATGATGAATTTCATGTTTTCTTTTGTTAAACTCATGCGCAACTTTATTGAGATAAAGTTATTGGCTTCAAGCATAATTTCCAACTGTACTCATTATGATATAATGAGACCATGTACTGTTAACTGCGCTCTTGTAATTTAATTTAATAAACTGCTCTTTGTTGAACTTACTTTTTTCTATAATTTCCGTATATCTTGTATTGTAATCTTGTATGTTAATTTACATCCTCTCCCCTTTATTACCTTTTAGTGGTCGGGGTAATATTATGAGACGTAGAGAGGGTGTAACAATACAGAAGATGACTTATTATTTATGTTTCTAACCACACTTCAATTTTATAAAGTCAGGCAGAGATAACTTAATTCCAGAAAGCCTTCAGATCTTTACCCAAAAAGATAATAAAAAAGAATAACTTTGCTGGGTCACCCAAGGTAGACAGGAAGTTCACTGTAATAAATCTTGAAATAACATCAACTGTAAGACTAAGATCATTTCTGTCTTTGATTCAAAAAAGTCTGGCATTGATTCTTCGTTGATTATATGGGTCAAAACATATAATAGACCTACTATCATCTATGGGAATATGCACATCATTTCATGAAACTTCATTTTCTTATCATTACAAGGTCGTCACAGATTAGAAATGAAGGGTCTCTTCAACATGTGTTTGACAATGCAGACGTAAATGTCAAAACACTGGATGGATTAAATACATCCCATGCAATGGGAGGAATCTAATGTATTGCATCTGGCACTAGCATCTACACACACGTAAAGGTTCCAAAAAGTGATTTTTTTTTCAATCCTAAAAGAATCCATATGTAAACGTACGCGAAGAGAAACCAAATTAAGAGCCTTATCACTATAGTTGTTGAGGACTTTAATGACCTTAAAAGAGCCAGAACCCTTACAAAGCAACCCACAAGTATTCACACACACACACACACACACACAATTTATATGATTTGTTGGATCATGAAATCAACCTGGAAGTAATGACTTCATGAACGAAATTATGAGTATGTCTGGAGTGTGTAAATGAACATACATAATAGCAATACCATTTAAACCTATGTCCTAGTAATTTACCAACTATTTATACAGCATTGTGTTTCGCATTAGATCAGAGTACAAAACAAAACCTGTCACGCAGCGTCACATTCGATCAATCTCTTTTCTTTAAGCCTTCAAATACAGTAGCTACTGCTGATACTAACAATGATACCTAAAAATTAATTCTGAGGTTGTGTGGGTTCAAACTTTTGATGTATTTTATGGACTCAATAAGTCGTGTAATGGAAGGAAGTGGATTGGAGAGCCTTTGGGAAATTGTGTATGGTCAATCAACCGTTATTCACATGTTTATTGGTCATGCATGCTCAAGATGTATTATAAACTTCACTTTCACAACCTCATCTAACATAAATATGAACAAAGAATATTTTCCTGGAATCGAATATTATATAAGCAGCTTTGAGAGCTTGCACAAACAACTATTTTAGCGACAAATGGAGCCTGAATATTAGTGTAAAAATCTTGTTACAATTTAGGTATTAGTTAAAATTAATGACTGCTTGAAAAATATTGAATTGACAAGTATAATTGCAAAGTTATGAGTGAATCTTTTTTAATCTTTTGATCTAACCTGAAGACTGTGAGTCTGGTGTATGTGGGTCTTTGAGCTAGAGTAAGCTATTCCTGTATTCGATCACACTAATCAACAAGTTACTTAGATAGTTCATTGATTTCCCTATAAACATACAAAACAAAAGAGGAGATAAGTAAAGTTTCTGAATCACTCATAAGAATTAAATAATAAAACGTTCGAGTTCGACGCCTGCCGGTGTTCAAACCAAGTACTATTTAAAGAGGTGGTTGGACACGGTCTATAGGGCATGGAGGTCTATGAAAGCCAATATCAGATTGTACCTACAGTAATAAGCGTGATTGCGTAATGCGGATGCATGTCCAGTTTTGTGTTTGTATTACTAGATTACGGATCTAGCTATCGTTCTACCCGCTCCGTTCTTGTCACAGCATGGAAGTGTTGGAGAAGGGGAGAGGGTGGAGGATCATCAGTGTGTCCCCTTCAACAAGTTTTACCAACCTAGGATGCGTGTACGAGCCTTATAGCTTTGTTGGAAGAGACAAAAAGAAAGGGAGAAATTAAATGTTATTTTAAGGACTCACCCACAATAGTGGACACTAGGACCAAAACGTCAGGCACGTCTTATCTGGTTTGACGGTGACTGGGAGGTCTAGGTTCGAATCTCAGGTGAGTGAACTGAGATGTTCTTTTCATAAAT
The DNA here is from genome assembly GCA_901482245.1 of Timema douglasi. Taxonomy (NCBI): domain Eukaryota; kingdom Metazoa; phylum Arthropoda; class Insecta; order Phasmatodea; family Timematidae; genus Timema; species Timema douglasi. The sequence goes on along the minus strand of CABEEJ010000477.1, from coordinate 117,316 downwards.
TGTTCCCCATTCTTCCTACACGCAAATGTTTATACCTGATGTTTCCTGCCCTTATAGTGTTGCGGATAGTTCAGCTGATTAGTAAGACGCATAGCACGGAAGAAGTTTAAAATTGAATCTACACTTCATTTACCTCTAAAGGTACCTTACCTTGACCGATGACGCTGTGGATATTTCTATAGGTATAACATATTCTAAAAAAGCTAGGAAAGCTTTCTAACGTTCACGGAACACGTGTACTCTTAATTTACAATTAAACTAGTAATTTTTAGTTATTATTAGATTAGACAGTAGTAGAATTTTTTATTGAGTTATTTAACGTGCACTTTCTATTTATCCGGATTATACCAGCACACGACCTAGAATATAGCTTACCCTAAGACAACCCACATAACACTTGTAGACAAGTGATATTAGGAACCAGATTCATAGAATACACACACACAACCTTGAAGTACAAAGAATAAAAGTATTCTAAGTGTCATCCTTCTACGTAGGCCGAAGCCAGTTCTCAGATGTTCTATATTTCTTGGTGTCGGGAGTTTCCTGACTCTGAAATCTTGTAGTTAAAGTTGTCAATGAATGTAAAAGTACGGTCGAGCTGTTGATTAAAAAAAAAACACCAAAGCACATATTAAGGTTACCCTGAGTACAAATTCAAATTTTAAGCTGTCTAGATTTTGTATAAACCAGTGTTCCTGTGGTTTAAGGTATTAGGCTCTCAAATATAAAAATAAACGCTCAAGTTCCACACCCTTAGGTTTCCTAAACTAAGCAATTAAGTTTAATTCATCTTAATTTACTAGAGATGGATTCACCCGCACCGGTGTCCAATCGGTCTAAGTTGTTAGGTTATGATTATTGATAAAAAAAAATTAAAAATGTTAAAGATTCACACCTTTAAACTTAACCACGTACTAAAGTAACGTTTATTGTGCTTAAAGCTACAACGATTGCACGCAAATACACATTCTGTTTTATTTGTATGATTATTTCCTTTGATACTCTGGAGTTGCAGTTGCCTTTTGTTGGTATAATTCATCTGTTTGCGTACTTAGTTATGTATGTAAATTCAAAATAAAATGAAATTTCTAAAAGTTACCTGTGTAGTTATAAATAAGTATAAATGAATATTACTCAACCCGAAGGTTGGATGGATCCTCAACAGTTCCACAGTCAGCTGTAAGGTATAGATATAAACAGCACTGAAGAGGCAGACTAGGAAATGAGGAGTGAGGAAGTTTCCTGTGAGTTTCCTCAGTTCAACAGTCAGCTGTAAGGTCTAGACAGCATCGAAGAGGTGCACTAGGGAATTGAGGATTGAGGACGTTTTCTGTTGGTTTCCTCAGTTCAACCGTCATCTGTAAAGCCTGGGTAGCACTGAACAGGCGTGCTAGGTAAATGAGGAGTGAGGTAGTTTCCCGTTGCTTGCCTCACTGAGCCAGAAGGTAATATTGCAAATCAGTCTGCCGAACCCACCGAAATGCATACACCAACTGACCCTACAAGCGACACCCTCACCTCATTCATCACAGGGACTGGCTGTATATTGAAGAAATACACTTTACCTACTTGTGTGAATACGAAACAACAAACAAAATAACACTTTCTTTCGGATTTATAATTGAAGTATACTCTGTAATTTCTCCTAGGTTTTTAAGTACTTAGATATTTGTCCATAGTAATCAATTTGGGAAAAAATATTAATGGTATTGGTTTTACCGTAACTTCTCAGCTCTCTAAGGATATACTTCATTGGTCGACAGAATAAAACCTTCCCTGAATATTCTACCTATTAAAAAATAATCAAATAGCTTCAAATAGCTTGAATAGCTCTTTATTTTAAACAAACATATATATATTGGTACGGAAACTCTTTTTTTATATGTTAAGAAACATTGATTTTATCGGTTTTAAAATTAGTGTTTAACCCCCTAAAGATGTATCTCGTTTATCAATGACTTAAAACGTTCATACGCACAACACGTTGAGGCACCTCTATAACATCTACCAAGATATTTTCGATCTTCATTACATAAAATTATAGCAAACTGTTAAATAACCTCAAATCCAAATTCGAAATTGTATCAAACCACAAAAACTTTCTTGCTGACCAAGTACGAAACTTCGATATACAAACCAAAAAGCAGTTCAATGTAAAAAGAATTTTACATTGCAGCACAAAAATTAATGCACAAACTTTAAATTAATTAAACTAAACAATAAACATTTCTACGATCTCTATTTAAAAATAAATTTTTGCTTTTAGATATAAATAATATATATATGATATATAAATGTTGGTTTTATAAAGTATATTTCAAATAATTGTTCTTTATTTTTAATAGTCCTACAACTTTATTTCTCTTGAAGAGTAGCGTAAATATATGATCAACATTGAAGGTATTAATTTATGTAAAGTGTTCTCTTAAGTAAATTACCCCAAAAAAGAAATATATCACTATTTATTGAAATTTTTTTCTACTTATATGCCCCTCCTCCCCACATTATATCCCAGAGTTCCAGTTTAAAATTTAAAATGATCAGACTTAAATATGTTTAGTGCCTTAATGCCGAATCTCAGTTATAGACCACACAGAGAATTATTGAGATGTCCTCTTATATAAAGTGTTTGTATTAGTTTGGTAAATGTTGAAAACCCCAAACCCCTTTTCCCAACACACTCTTTTTAGCTATCAGTTCCCTATCACATTGAAAAGAAGTTGTGAATATTCTTGCTAAATTTCACATATCTGCGTTTACAGGCTAAAGAGATATAGCTCAACTCGAAAACCCCACCACCTTCCCGTTTACTCGTTCAGTTTTTATTTAAATAGACCGTTGAGCACTTATTTATTTATTCTTAAGAAGAGAATATTTCTCGAATTTCACGTTTCTAGATTAAGCGGTTTCATCGATATTGCGGTTTTTCGAAAAACACACCCCTCTCCGTTTGATAAGTTTTTCAGAAAACCGTTGAACACACATTTCTTTGTTTTTAAGAAGAGTATATTCCCTGAATTTTACGTTTCTAGCTTAAGTGGTTTCAGAAATATAGCTCAAGTAAAAAAACCCCACCCCTTCACCATTCACCCACTTGGGTGATTTTTTCGAAAAACCGTCGAATACGTATTTCTTTATTTTTTAAGAAGAGTATTTTCCCGTAGTCTCAAGTTTCTATCTTAAATGGTTTCAGAGATATGCGTACTTATCATTTAAAATTTACCCCCATTTTCACCCCTTAGGACGCTAATATATAAAATTCGTCGAAGACTTGTTTCTTCAATTTTTATTTTTAAAACCAGGCCAAATTTAATGTTTCTAGCTTAAACTATTTTGGAAAAAGCCTATCTTTTCAAGCCCCCTTTTGACCGCTTTACGTGTTTAATTTTGCAAAATCCTTTCTTATTGGATGCCTACGGACTGAAAGGGACCTCCCTGCAAAATTTTAAGATTCTAGATTAAGGGGTTCGTGAGATACGGTGATGAGTCAGTCAGGGCTTTCATCTTTATATATGTATTAGGCCAAGCGTCAGGTATTTGAATTTGGAAAAAATCTACGGAAATCTGCAATTTGTTTTATTCGCCTTATTAAAGATTTCTCAATAACATACCAAGTTTTCTCCTTCCTACGAGGTCTGCGTTCGGTGCCATCTGGGAAAGATGGCGGCGAAATTAGTATTTTCTTGATTGTTTCGTCAAACGTTAATTTTGCCGTAAAAATAGTTCTTATATATATTATTCATGATAAAAATATCCATGAAAAAAGTTTTGAACAAATTTTTCTTAAATTAAGTATTTTCTAGTTAAAGCCGCAAGAAGACTACGATTTTCCCTCAATTGCACGCAATAAAGGGGTTCCAAATCTATTTGTTCTAATTTTCACGCTAAACGGTCCATTATTTTAGCTGCTAAAACGTAATCAGTGCATTTGTTACAAAAGGTGTATGTTTTAACACTCTAAAGAAATAATAGCTATGTATTACAAAATGTTTTTTTAATATTCTTATTTATTTTTACAGCGTAAGTTAAAACAGTTACGGTTATAGAGTCATTTTATTGTTTCCCTTATTCGACCCATAGCTCACTATTGGGAATAGAAGGGAAATACTCAGTGAATGTATTAAAAAAAGATTAACATTTTTACACTCGCAAGACATATATTTGACATACTCATGTATTCATACTTGTTTCCACACCACCATGCCGTATAGTAGGCCTATATGGCGCGCTTTTTTTCATGTAGTGACTCCTGTAGGCCTAACCCACTACAATGCTTTTAATTAAATTGTATTCTCTTGGACGTTGAGGGATGATGAATGTCTTCGCTATCCACCTCCTCAGTTTCATCAGTTTCTTCAGAAATCAATTGATTGAAATGTACATCAATTTCTTCATAGTGATTTACCATGTCCTCTTCGTGTGTGATATTTGTGCATGATTGTCCCTGGCAATTAAAACAAATAATGGGGCATTGGAAGACCAACTTTACGACAACTGCAAGGTGCTCTGCATCCTTTAGTATATTTACAAGATATGGTTTTAAGGAGTGTTTGTGGACATGGATCGTTGGTGGTGGTTACAGGAAGTAGGCCATGCTTTGAGTTTTTCCAACCCCATACTAAGGGATTCTTGCTGTTCCCATACCATGTTTGAATTTGTTGGTATGTTCTTAAGGAATGCAGTGCAGCTGCCTGAGTGAGAGGTAAAGATGCGAGGTTGAAACTGTTCTTCAACAACAATTTCGCGAACAATTTAAACCTTAACTTTTCCAAAGTATCTTCCTTGTTTTTGGACCTGAAAGGGGATACAACGAATTGTTGTCCTGCCATGTCTACATCGTCTAGATGAGTGTTATGATCTTTGAAAATGTGCACAGCTTCCTGCAACTTCTCGTTCGTGTTTAAAAGTTTGACAGACTTTATTTTGACCTGTCTGAAAAACGAGGAGGTTGTGTCACAGTCACTAAATACGTATAGGAACTAAATGTTGTCCTTTACTTCCTTAGAATATTTCGCGCTGCTAGAACATTCAGGCTGTGACACAGACTAACAATATTTTGCGCAATTTTTTCCTCCCCCTCTAACTCTTGAGTTGGCGAGAAGATAAAAATAACTTGTAACAAAAACAAACGAGTCATTCGTGGACACCCACGTTAAAGGCCTACAAATAAATCACAGTGTATACTGATTTAATGTAAATGTTCGTTTAGTTTTACTTACACATAAAAAAACACACTTAAAAGTGTATTATTGTTTTTCTCGTAACTAACACGTTTGGCGTCAACTGAAGCCTAGCAAAAGGAATACGAACGTGAAAAACTCACTATAATTACTGTAAAGGTTTTAACTTAAATAAATATAATAAATGTTCTCAAAGGAACGCTCAATAACAAACAGATATATTGAAAGTCTTAAATCAAGAACTATGAAAAAGGATAGCTATAATAAAAAGACAGTAAGTTGAAAATTAAAAAAATGAAGACTAAAATTGATGAAGACAACAGGAAATATTTATTCACTAAAAGATTATATTAATAAGTGGTTAAAACTTGAATGACATTTAACACAACATTTAGATGAAATAAATAAATATAATATAAAAACATTGTTGTATTTACGGATTATTTAACGTTAAAATTAAAAATAGATTGGGAACCCCTTTATTGCGTGCGGTTGTGTGAAAATCGGAGGCTTCTTGCGGCTATAACTAGAAATTACTTAATCTAAGAAAAATATGTTCAAGACCTTTTTTATAGAAAATTTAATCCTGAATAATATATATTCTAACTATTATTATATGTGTATCACCAAATGCAATGTTAACACTTTATTTGTCAAAATTATGAAGTATTTGACGTAAAAATTGAAATATAAGATGGGAACCCCTTCATTGCGTGAATATGGGTGAAAAGCTTAGACTTATCGTAGCTATAGCTTTAAAATACTGCACCATCACCATCTTACTTTATTCCTTCCTTGATATATAAAAGGGGTGGGTGTTTAAACATTAAACCTAATAGAGAGGATGGCGCACAAGAAAACATGTTAATTAGTAATGAGAACAAAGGATAAGTGAGAACAATATTATTTAATTAAACAAAATACAAATAGCATGATTAGGACACCATCTCAATGAGCATAGTCTATAGGTATTTGATAGATACTAGGTAGCCAGCAATATATATATATATATGTGTGTGTGTGTGTGTGTGTGTGTGTGTCTCAACTGGGGGTGTGAAGCGCCCAATGGATGTACAAAAACATGCCTGAAAGTCAGACACCATCCAACAACATTACATGTTGATCAAATACATTATGTAGGATAAATATTGGGCGAGTTCTAGTTCGGTTATATAGAGCACCTGTGATAAAGGAACCAAGTGAAGCTTTCTCATAGTGTGCAAGGTGTGATAAATATAGAAATGACAAATACCACGGACCCTGCCTAAATAGCAGTTAAGCCCCACAAGTTGAGCCCCCAACTGGAGTTCATCGAGATACTTCCATACAAGTTAATAAATAGTAACACGAACCATGCCTGAGAGGCAGACGCAGCCCACAGGCACAACACCCCCAAAGGGGAGTACAAAACACAACACTAGTGAATCAAGCCCGCGAGCCAAGCCAGGCGGGCAGAGGTAGCTCACAGTTTGAACTCCTAAACCGGAGTTGCATATAGGCTTATGTACCTAATTAGGTATCACTCCCAGGTCCTAGAATAACTCGAACTATTCCTATCCCAGCTGCCTCCGGGATAAAAAATGTTCACACCAGGTGAGACGCGGGAAACATTCCCTTTAGGCTGCTGGTCGAAGGACTCAGCAGAAGAAACGCGTGAAGCGCGAGAACCAGTAAATCTAATAAAAATAGAACTCTAAGCCCTAAGCATAGCTAACTTAACTAACTTCCCTTAAATAACTAATCATAGTGCTAATCACTACGCCTTGCCAAGATATAGACTACTCCTTGTCGTCTCATAATAATGTAGAGGCCCTAGCTACTTCCTCCTATCCATTGGACCCGACATAGCAGCCATCGTGATCATCGTCGAGTACTTTCTTCTCTCGGTGCAGGACGTCCGTAGTTCGGATTATTGGTGATAGCTGTAGCCGTAGTCCTTGTGGTGTTGTAATCACCAATGTGTTCGTTGTTATATATTTTCATTGCAAGGCTGCAGCAGCATATATAGTAAGATTTGCGAGGCCTTGTGGGTCGGCCACAAGTGAAGAGTGGGGGAATCTTCGAATTAGCTCTAGAAGGTTGAGTCGCCGAGCGTACCCTCCGCGAGCCACCTTTAGTTAACTCGGAACTTTTGGTGGGTGCGGTGCAACATTATTTCCAAGCGCAGTGCGTCCTCATTCAAGCAGCGCCTCATCTGATGGGACAGGTGTTTTCGAGGAAGAGTCCGGGCAATTGGTATGTGGAAAGAATAAACATGTGTTACGAGTATTGTATGTAGAAACAGTATGCTAGAATTAAGTTCCTAATGACTTGTTTGGAGTAATTATTGTTCATATTCCGAGGTTTAATGGGGCTAAGCCAGTTTAGCCCGTTACAATACTTCAGCTTACGAGAAATGTGTATTGACCTTTTTTATAGAGAATTTTATTCTGAATAATACATTTAACAACTATTTTTACCATAAAATTAACGTTTAACGAGATATTCGCGAAAACCCTCATTTTCCGCCAAGATGGCACCGAATGAAGACCTCATAGGAGGGGGAAAACTTAGTGTGTTCATTACAGATATAATATAAAGCGATTAAAACACTTTGCAGATTCCCAATAATTATTTCCAAGTTGGGTATTATTTTACTCCCTGACGCTTGGCCTATACCGGGTGTTTATTTGAAAATTTTCCACCAACATATCTCGAAAACAACGCATTGAAGAAAAAAAAAAGTGTTTGGTTCTGAGGGGGAAGTAAGGTGTTAAGGCTGGTATGACCTTGAGTGGCGTTGCTAAGGTGACGATAAAGTCACTTTAATGTCTTTAAATGAGACTCCTTATTTCTTATTACATATTCCAGTAGATAAAGTTGTACCATTTTCATAATGATGGCGTGCGCGTTGAGAGGATGAATAGCTTTTTCAAGCATTTCCAAGTGTTTTTCCCCAGTAAAATTTCCATCAATAGATATTGAACTTAATATACCTTGCCAAGCTTTTATATTTTATGGTCATTGTGTATATCCATCAGTAAAAATATGATAATTTTGATTACTCCAATAACAACAGTTGTGTTTATTTACAAAACCACCTAAGTAAAAAGTACTCTTATCAGAAAAGCATATACATTCTAATAACAATGGATTCGCATTCAATGATTCAATAACTTTTCACAAAACTGTACTTGCTTATCAGGATCATCTTAGCGTAACGTTTGATGTAGCTGAATTTGATATGGATGAAACATATTTGATTTTAATATCTTGTTAACCGAACCAATTGAGTAGCTTTATAGGTCCGTGAAGTTGGCAATGAACCTTTGGGATTTGCTATATAAGTGCCCAAAATTTTCACTTGAGTTAATTCATTTAATACTGTACACACAATTCGTTTTTTATTTGCGACAAATCTGGTTTATTAAATTTTGAAACAAGATCCAAAACATAGCTATTTGATAATTTTTTAACCTGTGCTGCCGTTCTTCGACTATATTGAGCCTCGGCTCCAAACAGAAAAATCAATTCTGTTCTCTCTTACAGACTGTAAACCATTTTTCAAGATTGTATGTAATCAGTAGAAAGCTCGGTGGCGTAGTTGGCTAACGCGCTTGTCGTGTTGAGCTCGACCGCTGAGGACGGGGAGATCGAGGTTCGAATCTCGGTCGGGTGAACTGGGGATGGTTTTTCCTAAATGGTTTTCCACTCCCCCTCCACGCAAATGCGGGTTCACTTCTACTAATTAAACCTCCCCAATTCCTAATCCATTAGAGTAATTAGTACTTAAAGCGTATAACCCGAACGGGTAGTAAGACGCGGTGCTAAATATTAAATAAATATTAAACAGTATAAAGCAAACGAGATAACTAATGGATTTGTAACTGGCATTGATAATAAAAACAATGTTTTGTTTACGATCTTACACACAGACATGTGTACCTTCCCGAACTCTATTTGAATAGATCAAATTCTAATGTCGCTCCCGGTGCCGGCGATTCAGAAACTTGTGAGGATCATTTCTCGTGATCTCTTTTGCCTTAAAAAGCTTGAAACCATCATTTTGAAAGTGGCACAACTTGATCTACAGAAATATGAAATAGAAAATAGAGAGTCTTATTTAAAAAATCAAAGTGACCTTAACGTCACCTTAGCAATGCCACCCAAGGTCATACAAGCTTTACCACCTTACTTCCCCCTCAGAACCAAATAACATTTGTTTAAAACATTTTTTTCTGCAATGTGTTGTTTTCGAGATATTTTGGTCAAAAATTTTCAAATTAACACCCGGTATGCATAAAATATTTATGTATATTAAATATATATTACAGCTACTAGTGAACGTTGAATATAAAGTACTAAGCCTGGGTTCATCATACAACTATGGAAATAGTTTTATGCTCCATCTTACCAACCATTAGAGGTAACCACATTTATTCTCTAATGGGATAGGGATTAGTAAGGTATACTATTCTCGCATTCACGTTTAGGGAGCGTGGGAAACTTTTTTTTAACTCATTATATCCTTTAAGAATTAGAGCCCCGGTTTCCACGTCACCGTAAAATCAGACAAGGTAGGACTGACACCTATTTTGGTGTGCCCCCTCGTTGTGATTCACGGAAGATAAGTGTTTGAAATGTTGCTGTATTAGGTTAAACAAGTTTTCTAATCAAGTATTGTCTTGAAACCCTTGTTTTTAAGAAAAGACACAACTATATCCCTGGTATAACGTGTCATTCTTGCATTCGACTGGATTTTTAGATCGGTTGCCATGAGTTTTCTTCTTTACCAAATACTTTACCACTCTTCCTCTACACACATGTGGGTACATTTTCTCTAAATGATATCTTACTATCTTATTAATATGTTAGAGTATAGCTCTAATGGGTACTAAGACACGGTGGAAAAATTAAAATTAAATACACGGTGAATTATTCAAATAAAAAAATAAAATAAAAAACATGCACGTGACTATACACACTTCAAAGAGATTGTTAGAGCGATCAGCCTTTCTCACGTTTCCATCATGTTTTTTTTTCTTTTTTGTAAAAAAAATGTTCTTGCATGTCATTTTGAAGCCTGCAAAGTTCAAAGTCTCCTGACTCGTCCGATGCTAGCGTGATGACCTAACATTGACACAAGATGAACACGATAAGATCCATGGTGTGGTCAGACCACATCGACGTTATATTACGATTGTCGTAGTACAGTCACAACCACACAAACACATAAAAAAAATTGGACCGAACTATACACTGATTTTCTCACTTCATTGTTTAAAAAGAGATATATTATCTCAAAACTAGTAATATATGTGAAACGAAATAATACACACTAGCAAACACGAGAAAAAAAATGCGTTACACTTACGTTGAACATTTTTTGACTCCCGGATTTAAATTTCATGATTTTCTTTTTAAAGAATTAAAGTTCTCACTAATATATTTGAACAAAATAATATTGATACTTGGATCCACAAGGGTCAATACTTCGTATTAAAATTTCGACTTCTGGTTAAAATTTTCGACATTTTACTAGAGGTTGCACATCTTATGCTTATCGCATTTTTTATTAAATTCCTCATTTATAAATTTAGACCAAATAAAGTTAAATATTGACTATTGAGTCTAAAGTGATAGAGATAGATCATTGCTGTACAAACATTTCCCTAAGAAGTTAAAGCAAAAAGAACATACACTTTTTGAGAGACTTACTTATCTACTTACTCTTTGGAATTAGATAATTATTGCGTTAAGACATAAGTAATATATCTGTACAGCTAAAGATCACAAAATTATATTAATATATTTGCCAATGTCTCCGAAACTATTAGTTTTATAAGGATATATTTCAAATAAAAGTGTTTTATATCTAATAGTACTACAATTTGCAATAAGTTATAGTATCTTAAATATTTGCGGAGATAAGGAAATTTCATCTTCTAGTACACTAAATGTCATTTTTATATGAAAATTAAAATAGTCATTTTGTTTATGATCTTAATCAATGCATTGATACGAATTTTAATCAAAATCTTTAGAGCCGATTTGGAGAATATCGATTTTTTTCTCTTTTCACTTTTTATTAAACTACCTATTCTTAATTTTAGGGTTAAACAAACACACAGACAAATGACATTGCAAAAACCACTCTATAGGGTTTGGGTGGTCAAGAAACGTTGACACCCATAAACATCTCGAGTTAGATTTTTTTTACTGTCGCAATATTTGACTTTTAGTGTTCGAAATGTTAAAAAATATATATATTTGCGTTTAGCTTAAAAATGATTAAAATATGTGTATTATAATTAGATCTATATATTTGCAATCATAAGTAATTTCATATCGTAATAGTTTCGGAGATATAATTTTTTTTAATGAGAATTTACGCATGAAAGCAGACCACTTAAAATCATTTTGCCAAAAAAAATGAGGGTAGCCATTTTGTTTATACTATTGATCAATTGTTAGAAATGAAATTTAATCAAAATCGTTTGAGTAGATTTTGAGAAAATCGACATTTTCTCTTTTTGACCTTCATTAAGCTACCCTTAATCTTAGGGTTAGAAATCCAATTCAAAAAACCCTTCGGGACAACTCTATGAAAACCCTAGATACAAAATTTTAGCCCGACCTGTAAAATAGTTTAGGCTCTACTCCGAGGTACAGACAGCAGACGGACAAACAAACGGAAATTCATAAACAAATTTTTCGGATTCGGGGGGTCGTGGAATGTCGAAATTTATCAAAATCTCGAGTTACATTTTTTTGACAATCACGATACATTCTCTACTTTTATGATAACGAGAAATTAAAAAGAGTTGTCGCCTTTATCGTGACATGAAAGTCCATCACTTTCGTGGCAGGTTTTGTACATATTTTTTCATTGTGAACATTTTGAATAACCTACTTCGGTGGCCGCATGGTCTAAGACGCTACTTTTGCAGTAGACTAAACTGCCGATGACGGGGATATCGAGGTTCTAATCTCGGTCGGGTGTAATGAGGGTGTTTTTTCCAAAACGGTTTTCCACCCTTCCTCCACGCAAATGCGAGTACACTTCCTGTAATGATATCCTTACTAATTCCTAAAACTATTACCATAATTATTAGTACATAAGAGTATAAACCGAACTAGTAGCAGGAAACGCTGTGCAAACAAAAAATTTAAATAACATTTTTCGCCGCGTTTTAGTACCCATTTAGTTTGTATGCGGTGACCTGGTGGTCTAGGGGTAAGGTGTCAGACTTCTGTGCTGGCGGCCGGGGTTCAATCCTCGGTGCCGGCAAAGATTTATCTGATTACCAAACCCTTCCTTCACCTCTGACAAGACATCTTGTTAATGTGAGGAATGCCAGGCCTCCACCGTGGTTCGGATTCCACGTTAAACTGTAGGTCCTTCATTTCATCTCACAATCACCCTACCATTACACATTAGCGTAAGTGCGTATAACCCGAACGGGTAGTAAGACGCGGTGCTAATAGTAGTAGTAATAGTAGTTTGTATGCATACATTAATTACTCTAAGAGAACAGGAATGAGGACAGTATCATTTTTGAGTAAATGTAATTGCGTAAAGGTATAGTGGGAGACCATTTCGGAAAAACCATCCTCAGTAGACCCAACCGGGATTCAAGCCCCGATATCCCCGTCACCAATAATCCAGTCGAACACAAGTGACGCGTTAGAACATGTGACCACAAAGTTAATTCGGTTAGCATTTAAGATAGTTATTTATTATACACGATGTTATAATAGTTTTATTTTTATTGGTAAGCTTAATACAAGTAATATCCAAATACTGTTGAGGATAAGGGAAATATTTAAGATAGAATGCACCTACGTTTGTCTGGATAGGGTATGGTAAAACCTCGGTGAAAATCACGTGGGAATCTAATTCCTGCATACCCAGTCCGGACTTTGACCCCAGTATTCCAGGAAAAAGTCAGTGGTATTAATCTTTATACCGAACCGAACTTTTTAAATAATCTAAGTACACAATTTGAGGGAGGTGAAAAAAGATATACCGTCATTTGTCTGGAGAGAGAATAAAAAACGGGGAAAAAACTTTAGTATACTCATCCAGTGTTCACGCAGGCTCGCGGAATAGACTTCAAGTTCGTATAATATGGTTTGTCAGACACCGAAAGGTCGGGGTTCTAATCCCAGACAGGTGTGCTGAGGTTGATATTTACTAAAAACTTATAAACCTTCCTCATCCCAACCCCATTAGAGTAATTAAAAGCGGATATCCCAGGCAGCTGCAAAATATTTCTAAAGGAATGAGGGGGGAAAAAAGAGATAAAAACACATTTAAGGATGATGTAAATTCTTTAATGTGCTATATTGTGAATTTAAATTAAATTTAACATCAGAGATTAATTAAATTTACAATTGATATGCATTACTCATAGTTAGTTAGAAGCATAATAACAACTCGTTAACAGCCCTGTACATTATCACTCGCTTACAAGTATTAGCCTATGTGATGACAACACTTTGTAAGTACATTTTTATTCAGAACCTTTAAGTTGCTTCAAACTTGTTATATGCACTTAAGTACATTGTGCTTGTCGAAATAATGTGTCTTGACGCATCTTGAATTAGTGAGCTATCTTCCAATTGCAAACTTTGAGTCATTGCCAACATTCAAAATTAAGGGATCGCTTCAGCATATTAGTTTCATTTTCGTATTTGATTTGATTTAAAATTAGTTTTAAAGATTTTAGTAACTAAGACTCCATTAGTGCAATATTATATTGTGTATAAAGTGACTTTGAAATATCTAATTCAAGTCTTTAATATAATTAAATATTAAAGAGATTAAATATGTTCTTATATAATATGATTCTCAGAAAATATATTTTTAATTGAATTGTTTTGTTTCCTTTTTATAATATTTTACTTAAAAGTAAAATTATTCCAAACTATCATGAAAGAAAAAAATATTACAATAAATATTTAAATCGGCAAGTTGGCGCTGAAACGGCCCGTTAAGAGTGAAAATCAATGTTTGTTTTTATTTAGGGAAGATAAAAAATAGTTGAGAAAAGTTGTATTTAAAGTATAAAGAATACATTTCTATAAAGTTTCTACATGTTTTTATGATCAGTTGTTTACGTTTACATATCATTAAGGGTGCCGCCTCGTTAGAAGGCTCAAATCGTTATGTCACCAGAACATATTTCAGGTCAGAAGCACATCCGGAAAAGAGGATACATATTGAGTAAATTCCCCTGGTACCCACACTATGTTGGCACCACTGTACAGGAAGATTATTTTATGAAAAGATCAAAATATAGTCAGTTGGCTCACCATAAAAAAAACATTATTCTACAGGCCAAAATATTACCAGATCTAATTTCGTGTATTAATACGCCAAGCCACACAGATGCCACTTTTGACCGGTGGTGTCATTGTTGACAATCATCAGATGTATATTTAAAGTTTTATAAAGGTTGGCTATGCTCTTATTTTTAATGCCCTAAAAGGATCGAATATACAAACAAATGCGACGTGCTAACTTGACAGTCCAATGAATGCGTAGGTCAGAAATTTACATACATTTTATGTTCCTATTCAACTTCGCGTAATAAAGTTTCATGTGTCATATTATTTAGTAGGATTTTGATAGAAGAAACTTTTGTAAAATACAAACTTTTACGTTAACTTACTATAGTATTAGAATTGTTTTATAGGTTAATCTATTATACGACAAAAAGGACAGCTTCAGATTATATGACTTAATGAAACGTGTTTTAGTAACATCTTTTGGACAAGTCATAAAAGTTTCTTACTACAGAATCGAACTATGTGTCCCCTTTGGCCCTCTAAAAATTGATAGAAGTACGGCATCTTTTGACATTTTTTATGTTAAAAACGTAACATATTAAAATAACACCAGTTGATATATCAAAGTAATAGTTATCATTTTTTTAAATTCGGTCAAGACCAAACTCAAAAACTTTTAATAATTATTTTTTTAGTAATTTAACAGTAACAGCAAAATATCTGCATGACTTTTACAGGCATATCAAGACGGCACCCTTAGTTTTTATTTGATATTAGAGATGGGAGTAGTCTCATATATTTTCACACATGTACACTCCTATTAAAAAATATAAATTAAATTGACCTCAGTCTAGTAGAAAAGTTTAAAAAAATTACTTTTTTTTGAACCTCCAGCTTGGGATACAATATAATCTTAAACAAAACTTAATCATAATTAATATGTCTCTATATACTTTTTCTATGTTTTATATATTTATAATACAAGTCCCATCTCTATTCAATATTTATGATATGAGTATATCTTTTTCTTTGAGAAATCAAGAAGAAACTGAATATAAATTAGATCTTTGGTACCGCATTTATAGTACAAAACAAAAGTTTCCTACAATTTATGGCATAATAATAGTCTATGTACAATATTTGAGTTTACAACAATTTTTATATAATATCTCAGTATTTTGTATTATACTTATAAACAATTTGGTTCACAATAAATAAAACCCGTGTGAGATAATCAGGAGGCAAACAATTATATTATTATACAAAGAAAGTTGGTTCTCACACGCGTACAAATTAATTTTCTTGTGATTGAATTTAAAAAATATATATTTTATGAACAAGGTTAATAGATGTTAAACCAAATATTGAAAACTAAAATAAGCTCAGAGCATTTTGATGTTTAAAGTATGGAAATACTATCTACTTTCAACCTCTTTTATTGGGTGTGGTTTCATTTTAAAAAGTATTTCAAAATTTATTTTGAACTTGGAAAATAGCTTATCCCAAAACACACACTTACTGAACATAAATATTTCGTTTCGTTTTCTCATAATTTAACAGTTTATATATTACAACATTAAAATCGGTAGTAAAAAAGTGTTTTTTAAATTAATTTGAAGGCAGGTCGATTCCAAAACGTTCCCGGTTCTAGTTTTTTTTCTTCTTAAATAACATAAACTAACTTTAGATCTGTTTGTTTCCAACAAAACTTTTAAAGGGGGCATCACTATCCATTTGTTGAAAAATTAGATCACCTATTTTAAAATAAAATAAAATATTTGTGTTCAAAAGTTATATATCAATAATTTATTTTGTCTTAATTAAAACAAAAAAGGTACAATCGACACTTTGGAACCAGGATCAGTTCCGTTTCATACAAGAGTGATGATTTTGTATTTAAGTTACTATAGAAACGTGTTCTCTATCAATTACAAATATTTCGAAATATCCATTTATTTAGGCTAGAACGGATTTATTTAATTCCCATTCAGTGTCATTGTTTTCATCCTTGTCTTGCTAATAGTTAATGTTACAAAAAATATCCTTTCAGAAAATGATTTGTGCATTTATGAATTAAATGTTTAATGTATATTTTGACACATATGGCATATTTAAATTATTAATACGTACCTCCCCCAAACAATTTTTCTCAAAAGAAAAATATTTTGTTTTACTTTTTTCTGGAGTTTCTTTATTTTTGTTAGAAAGAAAAGAAATCCGCTGGTCAATTCTCTAATATAAAACCACTTAAATATCTTCTGCTCAGAGTAACTACCAAATTACGTATAAGTTTCCATAATAGCTTCTTGTTTTACTAATATACACCGTAATGGTTGGTCGAACACACAGTAGTAGTTGACTTGTACTTAATTAAGTACTGAATTGAGTACAGAAACATCGCCCTTATGTACGTTAAATGTGAACCAACCTATCCCTAAAATAACAATTTGCCTAGTAAAAAATTATAATAATGTATAAAATATTTGATTAACTTTTCTATATTCGTGTTTAAGAAAATTCAGATCCTTTATTCAACTTTTTTGGTTAATATAACATTTAATTTTTATACCACAGGAAAAAAAACATATCTTAACGTAAAAAGAAAACAATCTAAACAATTGAACATAGATTTCGATCATAAAATCACACATTAAATGCGTACACCAATTATCTTCAATTACAAATTAAATATAAGACTTATTTCTCATAATTTGATACACTTTTTTTGCTTCGAAAACATTTTAATATTCTGATACACTTATGTAATTGTGTCTACAATTACTTTATACAGAAAGAGTTTACTTTGAAATTTGTACACAAACATGATTTTTTTTAAGCTTTGGCTATTCTTGACTATTATTTTAGAATATTATAACACATTCGAAGGGAATAAAACACACATATGAACATTCACACTCACTTTAAGGAAGAAGAGTTTTCAAAATATGTACGCGAGTATGCTCTCACAGCTTTCCACTAAACCTCAACTATTTTGATAGTGATTTCCGATAATGATACATAGAATAATTAATCCGAAATTATTCGTGTTTCTACAATGTAAAATAAATATATATATATATATTTGAAATGATTAATTTACGTCATTTTATTCTGTCTTGATTTCTTCCATGAGACTTTCGAGTGTGAAGGACGCTTTACGCCCCATTTCAAGTCCAACGTAAATGTCAGGACAATAGCTACTTGTATCTGATCCGAAAGTCGCGACAGTCTAATTGTTTTATAGGAACTATTCGTTGTGACGTACAGCAGTTTATAAAGTGATTACCTCTCCATCTATGCTAAGTAGAGATTTTCATAGCCTCATGCTCAGAACAATTGTTGTTTGTACTCTTCTCGTCATTCATAGAGTTTTCCGCTTTCACCTTGACCTCGTATGACACGGGGGAATGGACCTCGGGGCTATCAACCATACCAATAGGTGACCTCTGGCGGCAAAGCTTCAGACGGTCGTCCTGAGGCATCCCCATGTCGAGTATGTGGGGACTAGTCGCTTCCGAGAGGCCATTGGAGTCTTCATCGTCCTTACCAACGACGTCTATTATAGGGTTCATCGCGGCGGGAGGAGGGTATACGTGCGCCTGGAAAGAAAGAGGTTCACCCACTAATCCACCTCCAGAGTAGGGCGTCACCTTCCCCATGAAGCTTCTTATCTCGTCAAAGTATGAGTCATCACGTTCATTCTCGTTACTGCTCCCAGGACTGTCAGCGACCGCAACCACACCATTTCCATCATCCGCCTCGTGTTTCTTCAGGTGCCTGTCCAGGTTAGTCTGCTGACCGAAGCAGCGTTCACAGAGGTGGCATTTGAACGGTTTCTCCTTGTTGTGGATGTTGCGGACGTGCCTCTGGAGGTTGCTGGAGATGCTGAAGGAACGCTCGCAGTACTTGCACTTATAAGGCTGCTCCCCCGTGTGGGTGCGGAGGTGTCGTGTGAGGTTCGCTGATCTTGGGAACACTTTACCGCAAAACTTGCAACTGTACCTGTCCTTAAGTTTGCCATTGTTTCCAGGACCCCCCACTCCCCCACCGGAAGAACCTCCGTTACCTATGTGTGGATTCAGAACCCCTTCATAAGGTTTACCAGCTCCTGGGAAACCATGAAGACCACTGTTCCGGATATCAAACGGGTGCCTGCCTCCCATGTGCCCGTTGGTCATGCCGTTGATTAGCGGCCCAAACAAGGGGAAGCCTCTGGACGGGCCGAAAGGGTGTGGGGGCGGTAGGAGGCTATCGTTCCCCGAGGAAGGTGGGGTTGGGAAGTTCGGAAAGGGTGGCCTGTACACGTCCAGGAACATCGGCATAGGGTGTACTGGCCTAGGATAGGCCATGGTCGATGATATTCCGAGAGGGAGTGAGGAAGAAAGTCTTTCCGGGTAAGAGAACGAGCTGTGATGACGTTGGTTCTGTGTAGAGGTCGGTGTCTCTCGCTTATGCCTATCGGGAGTCTTCTCAGGCGTATTATCGGCGCCATTGTCCTGGGGCTTATCTGAGAACTTTTCAATCTGCTTTCCAAAACAGCTTTCATGCCCTTTAGATGTGAACTTGGCTGTAATCTTCTCGGGGATATTGTCGAGTATTGAGTCTTGATCCTTATTTCTTTCTTTATTTACCTCTTGCCTCTGAGGTGGGGATACGCAAGATGAAGAGGTAGTTCTGGTCTCATCAGGCTCTATTGATCCCTCGCACTTGCGCTTCCTTTCCACCCGCAGGTCAAGCGGCTGTTCCCGTTCCAACTTCCCGGTACTCTCCTTCGTCTTCGGCACCTCTTCCTTACCACGCGCCACTGCTTTCCCTTGCTGGGTCACCGGCGAGCGTCGGCGGTCCTTCCTTAGAGACAGGTCGGTAGGGGAGCAGTTCCTACCACCACCACCCTCATCCCTGGGCAGCCGCAGCCTCTTCAATGCAAAGGGGACCGGAATTTCCTCCTTCGGATCAGGGTAGGTAGAGCCACTCTCGGAGTTAAGAGGCCTCGCTGGGGATGGCCTCAGGTTTGAGACAGCCTCGTCAGCCGATGGGGGTGATATCTTGTTCGACATAACCTGAGAGATCGCGGGTGGGGTCGACGGGTTATCACGGGTCAACCCGTTCCTGAAGAAATCCAATGGGCTCCTATGTAAAGAAGAACCATCCACTGGAAACTCGAACGGGCGATGAGGTGTAGGATGACGTTCTTCATCATGCGATGCCGAGTTGGTTTCAGGTGGCGCGGGCACTTCCTCCAAGGATTTTTGGGGGAACATGAAAGGGTTGGGTAGGAAAGGGGGTGGTGGGGCAGAGGGGTGGTGGAAGAGTGAGGGATAAGGCGGAAGAAGCGATGGAGAGTACATGGGGAACCCGGGATGACGTGGTGGATACATGAAGAAAGGGTTGTTTGCGGCTGATGGCGTAGGGGGAAGATGAGGCATCCCCGAGGAGGAATTGACCGTCAGGCCTGGGTGGTGAGAGTTCGGTGGAGGCACCGGGACCCCGCCGCAGGTCGTCGTCGGCGAGGTGGAGTCACAGAACCTCTTGTGCTTGGAGAGTGAAGTGACGGTGTTGAAGGACTGGTTGCACTTGGTACACTTGATCTGCATTTGGCAGTCAGCATGCATGCGCTTGTGGCGGCACAGATTGGAGAACTGCGTATAAGCCTGTAAAGACAGGCCCGGTCAATGTGTGGCCCTGGTTCTCAGACAGTGGCGGCTAGAGATACTTTACTAAGGTAAATATTTAAATATGGCCCGTCTACAATCTTTCGTACCCATATTGTGGTCTGTCTAAAATGGTTTACTCAAGCGCACCCTTTTATAAGGACATCATTCATCCAGGTATTTACATTTGCTTGCGTTCCTACAGTCAGAAAAAAATCATAGGTAGTCTACATTGTTATTCCTATATAATTAAATTAAGTTTGAGAACATTTAATTGAAGGAAAAAATTAAACAATATGCTTATAATGGATGCGCGTCTGATTGATTGTAAACGAGCCATTAGAGCACAACAAGAATAGTACTTTTTGTATAAGCTTTACATTTCCCAATTTTTTTTAATCATTTAATATATATTATAAATATTTTTGTTTTGTTTAACTTTATTTATAATATTTAAGTTAACTAAATTAATAAAATCAATAGGTTTAATTTATTTTAAATCTATTATTAGTAATTCATCCTAAAGGTATGAGGTTTGTTTTAAACTAGGTGTAGAAGCATTTGAACACACAGTTGGTTTCTAAGAATGTATAATGAACTATAAACTAAGCTTGAGTCACACGTTCGTCGAACCCGAGCGAAGAACACATTATACACTGTACTTTAGTGGCTCAGCAACTCCACGCTCACGTTTTTTAAACCATAGTTCTTTGAAAAGCAGACAGATCTATTAATTTCCTGTTGCAAGGGGGATGTAAGGATGGATAGACAGGTTATGTTATTTTATGTGTTTAGAGAAGATGGCTCGTAGCATTTTGGGATTACAATATGCTGATTGGTGACTATCGCAAGAAGATCGGCGTGGTGGGCGCAGAACAGGTAAAGATAAAAATCACTTCGGTGGTCGGATGGTCTAAGGCGCTACTCTCTTAATTTACTATACTGCTGTGGACGGGGAGATCGGAGTTCGATCCCAGTCGAGTGTACTGAGGTGGTTTTTTCTTAAATGATTTTACACTCTCCCTCCACGCAAATTCAGTTATACTTCCTCAAAGTTTTACCTTCCTAATCCCTAACACATTAATTTAATTAGTACATAAGCGTATATCCCGAACAGGAGTAATAAGAAGCGGTGTTAAAAATAAGATGAAGATCATCTCAAATATATCAGTTCACACAGAGTACTCATGATTGGTTCAGGTCCTAGAGAGAATCACTCGTATCGGTGAGAAAGTGGGCTAAGGTGTAAACTCGTCTGGTCTGGTTTTTCAGTGACAGAAAGGGTGGGGCTTGATTTCCATTCTAGCGTAATGATTGTAACTATCCTTAAACGTGTTCCCCTTTCTTCCTTCAAGCAAATGCGGATATATATCCTTTAAATCCGCACTTTCTCGTCTATACGCCATTAGTGCAAGTATGCGGATTACCCAGACGAGAAGTAAAACGCAATACCCCTGAAAAAAAATCATGTGACTGCATTTCTGTTCTGCTATTTCTGTGCGACAAACGTGTGAATCCCGCTTTGAACAAATTAATTCTAAAGGAAAAGCACGACAACAAAAATCCAACTAGTTAAATATTCCATTTAGTTAAAGCCAACAACGCTTGATTTTACTTTATTTATCTGGCCTTTACACCTCGTCAAGAATTTAAGTTTTGACCTTGCCTGGATTTGAACAGAAATTTCCGTCACCTTAAATGCAATGTCTTTACAGTCTTTACAATTGCCAAGGTCACGTTTACGGTAAAATATTTATTAAAAAGTTAGATTATGTGTAGCTAAGATAAGCCTTGAAAAGAGAAGTTGGAATTTATTATTTGGTCATAGATTTATAAGAAAAAAATAATAATTAGATGTTATAAATCAAAGGTATTTTTAAAAAGGTTAAACAATTGTAGATAATATTATACGCATTTAAAAAAATATTTAACGAATTATAAAATTACAAATGTAATATCTGAATATATGATGTTAGAAAATTAAGCTATAAGTAATGACTTTGTTAATATAATAATATTATGAAATATTTAATCATACATCAGTCAATTGGAATTAGAATATTTAAACACAGTTAAAATAACACGAAAACAAATTAAAAGAAATGGTTATAATAAGATAATAGGTAGCCCCTGAATTTGGTTGGAGGAACAGTAGAGAAAATTCAAACATATTCCTCTGCGGCCAGCATTTATAGCATTTTACTATTTTTGTGAATTATTTTATGGATATATATAATATATATCAAAATCGACAGCTGCAGATAAAATGATTTATGTATGAATACATTAAAATTGTTTTAGTAATTTTAGTAACTAACTTCTACTGTTCTTCCTACATATATCATACTATATACGCGGATTTTTTCTCTTTTTGCCCTTCAGTAAAATACCCTTATATTTAGAGTTAGATAGCTAATTCAACTAACAACTAACAACTTTTTGCAAGTTTACAGTTCATATATTATTTATTATTTTATTATTATTATTTAGCACCGCGTCTTACTACCCGTTCGTGTTATACGCTTTAAGTACTAATTACGATAATGGATTGGGAATTGGGAAGGTTGAATTAGAGTAAGTGAACCCGCATTTGCGTGGAGGTAGAGTGGAAAACCATTTAGGACCCCCCCTAGTTCACCCGATAGAGATTCGAAGCTCGATCTCCCCGTCCTCAGCAGTCGAGCTCAACACGACTAGCGCGTTAGTCAACTACGCCACCGAGGCGGGTTACAGTTTATATAATCATGACAAATATCTAAGAATATATATATATATATTTTTTTAAACTGGAGTGGCAAACCGATAAATATATTTAGGTGGTGTGGACATGCACTTTACCAATTACTTTTTGATCTAGCCTTAGAGTATGTTATTAGGGTTCTACAAGAGGGTAGGTAAGGGTTGACATTAAACGGTACAATGCAGCTATTAGGATATGCAGGTGATTTATCTTGGTTAGGTGATATTAAGGAAGCTGATGCAAAAAAAAATGCAGAATTTTTTTTTCAGGATAGTACGGAAATAGTTTTAGAAGTGAACGCTGAAAAGACTAACTATATGATCACACAAAGAACACAGATTGGGGGCGATAATTTAGAGATTACTGCGAACAATATATCATTTGACAGGGCTAATAAGCTTGGATATTTAAGAGCTATTTTAACTACCAGTAACGATATTAGAGTGGAAATTAGGAAAATAATACAGTCGGGAAATTCATGCTCGTTCAGTAAGTTGTTGACATCTCACCTACTTTCAAGGAATGTAAAACTTAGAATATACAAAACAATAATGTTACCTGTTTTCTCAATGGGTGTGAAACGTGGTCTCTTACCTTACATAACTAAAACATATTTATGGTGTTCGAATGACGGTTGGGTGTACTGAGCTAAGTTTTTCCAAGATGGTTTCCCACTCTCCTTCCACGCAAATGTACTTCTTTTAAATTTAACCTTCTTTATCCCTAACTCATTAGAGTAATTAGTACATATGCGTGTAGCCTGAGGAAGGAGTGATAAAATTGGAAAAAAAAAAGTTAAAAGATCATTATTTGAGGCTTTAAGAAAGGTGGTGGTGGAAATCAAATGTTTCCTTGGGTTCGTCGCTTTATTTAAGCGCGGCTTAACGTGAATATTTCAACTACTCTTAACGTTTCCCAAGGACAGGTTTTAAGCCCAAAAAGTGGTTATAAGCGTTCTTCACTTCTTCGCTTTTACCGCCAGATAGTGGCAGCTAAATCAAGATGGCGGCAATAGGTTCGCTACACCACATGGAGTGTCGTACCTTGAAGCACACCTCGCACTGGAAGGGTTTGACGCTGGAGTGGATGTGCGTGTGCTGTTTCAGACCAGACGACGTTGCAAACGTCTTGCCGCATTCAGGGCAGGCGTGCGACCGCGCGCCCACGTGATACGTGCGGATGTGGCGTTGAAGGGTGCTGGGGTCGGAGAAAACCTGGACAGAAACACAAACAACTGTCGCTGCCATTACGTGCATACATTCTCAGACATTTAAGGTGGGATTGTAGGGAAGGAGAGTTAAGGGTAGATTTCAAAATGGTCAAGGTTCGCTCTTATAGGCTATTGAACCGGGGACTGTGATATAAAAAGTTAAACTCATTATTAACTGAGCTAAGAACCATAAACTATTTATTTTTTATTTTTAAAATATAATTTTACTTTAATAAAATCCTAAATGAACAATTTAACAACATGAAGCTAAGTTATGAGTCCTATTGAACTTATGTTAATTCGGCAACACAATTCAATCAATTTAAGTTGAAATATTTCTGAAAATAATAGTTTTATAAGAACTGTTTAGCAATGATAATTTCTATGAGGTCTTGAACATTATTTTCCCCGAGATTCCTTTATGGCAGGTATTTTATTTCTTCAGTTTTTACTTTCTCACATCAAGAAGAAAGTACGGTATTGTAATGGTGAAAAAAATCTATCTCTAGATTATGACGATTCTTTACTTTTATGAAAGCCCGTATCCAAAAAAATTTATTTTACAAAATTTTGTCTGTGTCCATGTCTCTCTGTCCCTAACCACGAATCCAGAACGGTTTTATAGATTTAGTTTGAACCTGATATTTAGATTTTATAAGGCTACTTATGGAATTTTTTAGAATTTCACCCTAGCCCTAAAAATAAGGTAAGTTTACTGAGAAGTGATTTTTTAATTCAAAATTTTTCAGAAATGTGTCTGATGTTTTTGTTTAAAATTGATCTCTAGGTAGTGTTTGACCTAACAAATAACTCTGTATACATGGTTATACGGTAAAAATTAGTTACAAGACAGTTTACTGATGAGCAATTTTTGAAAATTCTAGATATTTCTAAAGTGGTGTCAATCAAGGATTTTATTTAAAATTTATATTTGGGGATTGTTTGACATGACAAATAAAATTGTATAAATGGTTTCAAGAAAAAATTCCCTTAAAAGTAGATTAATAATTTTTATAAATTAGAAAATTTTAAGAATAACTGTTATTATTTTGTTCAAAATGGGTATCTATTAAGTTTTTTTACATTATTAATAATTTTACTATTTTTCTTTATAAAAATTCATTTAATAGTATAGTAAGAATATATTTTTTAAATAGCTTGAACGATAAAAAAAAAGGTGATTACATGCGATTTTAAATTATAAATAATACTGTATGTGGATTTTTATAAAATAATTCAATTTAAAGGGTAGGTTAGTTTACAAATAAAATATTTTAGAAACTTTGAAACTTATTGAAAATGGCTTTTAAGCTTTAGTTTTAAATGAGTATCTGAAAATTGTTTTTGATGATAAATAAAAGATATTCTTACTTTTTTAAATAAAAATAATTTAAGGGTTGTGGGCAACTAATTTTTTTTAATGGGCCAACAATTTGATATAAAACTTATATGTGAAATTTATTTATTGTAAATGAACAAGATGTTACGTTTGTTATTCTGAGGAAAACTTACTTAAGGGTAATTTACTGAAAGCCTATTTTTGAAAAGTTTGTTCCAAGCTATAGTACAATATATGAAAAAGTTTGTACGATTGTATAGTACCGTTTATTTTTATGCTGATAATAATATATTTTATGACTATGCTATAAAGTATACACAATTACTATCCCAAGTAACCAGTTTTTCAGGACCTTCTAAATGACGGACCTAGAAACACCTTGACGATAATTACCTTCCGGGAAAAATCGATACGTTTTTCCAGTTTAGAAGCGTGGTAGTAGTGAATAAATAAGTCTTAGGGTAAATTCTTGCGGGTACTGCCCCTACTCCTGTCACATGATCTCCTATGTAGACTAGCGCCTTGCGGCATATGTGAGAACTAAGATTGTTTTACAGCCCAGAAACGTGGCCGCTGTGACCAGACCCGTCTTACCTTGGGGCAGTTCTCGCAAGGGTACCGCCGTTGTTCTCCGTGCTGGGTCACTCGATGTCTGGCGAGGGTGGGTCTCCAACTGAAGGTGCGAGGACACTGGTCACACTTGTACTGGTCAGGGGGGTAGCGGTGACACGACACTAGGTGGCCGTCCAACCTGAAACAAACGGGTGTTAGGAGAGCGGGTAACACTCCTTAATATACACTGGTGGTCGGATTTTGAGCACAAACACTGGAATTAAAGGACAAAATTTAAAAAATGTCAATAACATTCATCCTTGTTATCATGCCCCAGTAATTAATGAAACCATTGAAATTATTTTTACCAACATGATCAAGTTCATTTTTTTAAATTAAATTAATTCATATTCAATATTATGCTCACTGATTTATTGTTTGAACTATTTAACTTTTCTTTGACCTACTTAACTCTCAGCTTTTTTTTTGGCCTAGGAAATTTCCTGACTTTCTCTGTCCCTTAACTAACAAATAAGAATATTTAGCACCACGAATTACTACCCGTTTGAGTTATACGCTTAAGTACTAATTACGTTAATGGGTTAGGAATTGGTAAGGTTTAATATAGAGGAAGTTAACCCACATTTGACTGGAAGGAGAGTGGAAAACCATTTAAGAAAAACCCTCCCCCGTTCACCCGAGAGAGATTCGAACCTCCATCGCCGCATTATCGGCAGTCTGGCTCAACAAGAAACTAGCGCGTTAACTGACTACGCCACCGAGGCGGGTCCCCAATTAACTTTCTTTAAGTTTTCTTGGCTTGTGAAAATCTTAGAATTTTACGAGAGTTAAATTCTTTGAGGTTTTAATTAGCTAAAAAAAAAAATCAGTCACTGGTAGGCGGGCGGATTAAATGTCTGGCTCATATATTTTATTTTACCGGTTACTGAGAGGTCATGGTTCGAATCCCATATGGGTCTACTGAGGGTACTTTCTCATAAAAGGTTTTTTCTTAAAGAAAATACGAATACATTTCCTATAAATTCCAACTTCCTCACCCAAACCTCATTTGCATGATTAAAATTCATGTGGCCCGGACGTTAAGTAGAAAGTCCGACACCCTAACTCCGTTGTTAGTGTGTCTGTCTACTGAAGTAAGGATCCCGAGTTTAATTCCCACCATGGCCTAAAACTTATCATCGGTGAAACGTGGGTTTTCCTTTCACGGTGATAAATTAATGCCCGGGGGATGGATGTTGTGTCGATTATAGATTTAAGTTATTTGGTAGGTTATGTATTGATATAATCATTCGATTTAGAAAGAGCACGTTAAATATATATAATAAATTAAATGGTTATTAGAACGCGGCGGAAAACCAAAATCTGAAAATATCAGTTTTTTAACCGACTTAGTCAATTTTTTGAAATGTTTATCTAATTAATCAAATTTTGCCTGGTCTATTAAATTCGTTGTTTATTACTTGATCTATAATATTTACTCACATTTTCCTGAATTAACAAATCTCTGACTTTTCCTTGATTTCCCCTGACATTTTTTTCCACGTCTCCTCATTTCACTAGAAACTCTTGCGAGAAGTTGTCCGTAGCATCCGCTATTACGGACTATGAATAATCTGTATGTCAGAGGTGAGAGACCGTGGGAGGTGAGAAGGGGAGTTAGGTTAAGTGTGGGAAGTCGTCCTACCCTGGGAGTTGGACAGGTGGCCGCTAGGGGGAGGCGTCCCAAGAAATACACAGGCGACATCAAATTATTAAAAGAAGTAACGCCAACCAATGTGAACATAACAACGGGATATATGCACCTTTATAAAATGCACCTATCCTGCTTTCCCCCAATAAGTTGAAATATGCACATCGTTTGGTCGTATAGTAAGATGCGGCTCGTACCAACGGACATGTGGACAGAGGCGTCAGTCTCATATAGTTTAGTTTGCAAATGGGGAAATCCTGAGCCCAATCCTGACAAGATGTACTATACATATATTTTTTTGCCGAATCTCACTACCCGTTTGGGTTGTACTTAAATTAACTAATTACTCTAATGTGCTAGGAATGGGTAGGTTGAATTTATAGGATATATATACTCACATTTGCGTGGAGGAAGAGTGGTAAACCATTAAGGGTTGTCCACCCTCAGTATATTTTAACTAGATCTAACCTTGATATCCCCATCATCAGTGGTCTAGTCTTTGTGAGAGTGAAGCCTCAGACCATTTGACCACCAAAGTGGGTTAATGAGTTGATAATTTTCTAAATTATTTACCACTATAACTTAAAATTCAGGTATATTAATTTGAAATTTGACCTTCTTAATACTTATCCTTATTAGAGAAATTATGTGGAGCTCGGATGAATAGTCAGACGCGGGGAAAAAACGTACACACACTCAAACAAGGTCATAATACTCGTTTTAGTCATTTTATCAATTAAATAATAAAAAAAACGATGCAACTAGCAATTTTCCGCGTATGACACTCGAAGTAACGCACATGTCACACTCTAAACCTACGGCATTAATATTTTATTGCTATTTCTCTTCATGCTCATACCCATCGCGTGCTCCTGAGCCATCTGACAGCCAATCAATGTCTCCCCCTTCATTCTCTCCGTCCACTTCATTCTTACCTCCGTTCCACTTTACTCTTCCTTCATACACGCGACGGCGACCACGCTGCTTTGGCGCAGTGTCTGGTGGCTTGACACTATTTGACAACAACGTGTCTAGACTCTTAAA
Source organism: Timema douglasi (assembly GCA_901482245.1). Taxonomy (NCBI): domain Eukaryota; kingdom Metazoa; phylum Arthropoda; class Insecta; order Phasmatodea; family Timematidae; genus Timema; species Timema douglasi. The sequence goes on along the minus strand of CABEEJ010000477.1, from coordinate 88,613 downwards.
AATAACCCTATCGGTAGGTACTACTCTTAAATAATCATTGAATTACCTTGAACCGCATGATAAACCTTACCAAATAATTGGGCAATATCTCCTTACTCGAATCGGTGGTCGTTCTCATGTTGAACCAGATGGCTCGGGAAGGGGCAGATCAGGGTTAGAATCTTGATTATGTATACTGAGAGTGCTTTCTTTTTTTCTAAATAGTTTCACACTTTTCCTGCACAATTACGCGGAAACATTCACAGTAAATTATATCTTCTTCCTTCCTATCTCATTAGTGTATTTATCCGTATAGCCCGGACGGCGTGGTTCATAAAAAATATGTGTATAAGGTGGGATGGAAGGAACACAAATTAAGAAAAGTATTAATGCAGTTTTTTTTTAATATTATTTTTGGGCTAAAACAAATAAGTACAGCTTTAGAAGATACATTCAGCTTAATTTTCTTTATAGTAATCTCAAAAGTTTTTGAAATTTGGTTATGAACATTGTGGAATTGCAATACCCTAATATAATACTCTAAGACTAGATTAAAAAGTAATGGGGAAAGTACTGTACATCTCCTTGTTTCAGCCCATTATACTCGTATATTCCGAAAGTATCAGATAAGTGACATTCAACCTGTACTTTGTCATGCGTATCAGTCAAATATATCTTAATTAGCTTGACAGGTTTTTGGGTTATCCCAAACTTAAATAAAATTCCTTATAATTTTTGATTCTTTTAACTTAATCATAGTCCTTTTAAAAATCTGTGTGTATTTAATATTACTATATGTAAAAAAATTAAAATGTATATATATATATATATTAAAGCAATAATTTATTTACTATGTCAAAAAATATATTTTGCTAGAAAAACTGCAAAATTAGTTACTTTAACCCGCGTCCTGTCTATCCCATTGACAATTATTTTAACTGAACTCTATTTAAAATATAGTTTTCGTTTGTAACTTCAAAACGCAGCATAACTTTGACCTCACCTCATCGGTAAACACACGGACTAAGGTGTCATTCTCCTCTTATCTGGTTTGTTGGTAGTAGAAAGGCCAGAGCTATATTCCAGCTCGGGTGTACTGAAGGTGTTCTTTACTAAACTGTTAATATTTTCCCTCACGTAAATGCGGACACACCTTATTTAAATTATACCCGTATTACGAATGTTCCATTAGTTTTAAAATAGGCCGGATATGTGGTATGAAGCAGTACACCAGCGAAAAAAAAATATTTATGCACTATTTATATCTATCAATGTCAAATAACGTCTGAGTTTCTTTGGTTAGAATCGTATGAGTTATTCGGAGTTCACCACAAGTGCAGTACAAAGTAATAAATACCCGCTCCTTGCTTTAAAATCCTGTTCAAATAATATCATAAAATCTTATCAACACATTCCTTTGAAATTAACTGAACGCAGCCTGGTTTACATTCATGCTTTAGAAGTTGCATCCATTCTATCTCACGGCGTTTACCGTCTTTGAATAAAAGTGTGAATGTAGTATATTTAAAAAAAAAATTATTACTTAGGTATTTAACGCGCACTTCACAACCCCACGGATTGGTTATATCATCACACGAGTCAAACTGACTTAACCTAATACAATACACCTGCTACTACACACTAGGCCCTAACGCCTAGACATTCCCTAATTGAATAGAAGGACGGATATATATATATATATATATATATATATGTGTATGTATGTATGTATGTATGTATGTATGTATGTATGTATATATTAAAATGGTAAATACATGCTTAGGCATCAGCCAGAATCAAACAATGCTTCTCTAATCTAGAAGTTGATCACTTTAATCAATTAACCACGGGACAGAAATGTATCAAAGGAAAGTCATTTTCAAAATTTAACGAAAGAAATAGTCATTTTCGAAATTTATCGATTGAAATAATTATCTTCGAAATGTATCGAGAAAAATAACCATATTTTCAAATTTTTCGGCTAGGTACATTAATTTATTTTTCTAAAAAAACAAATACATACTCATCATCTATTATTTATTCTTGTATGTTTGCGAAAATGGTGGTCGTAGCTATTATAAACTGCTGTACGCACTCCACTATAGGTCTATGATGTGTTGTTAGATGTTTTAGAAAAATAGCAGTCGTGGCCATTATAGTTTGCTGTATATACTCTACCATATGTCTATGATTTGCTGTTGGATGGTTAGTAATATTACTGCATCTAGAGGTATTATAATTTGCGGTGTACACTCTACTATACGTCTATGATTTGTTGTTGGATACTCGGTAAAGATGGCAGTCGGGATTATTAAGAGTTTGTTTACATTTTCTAACCAAGGAATGAGCACGTTCTAAACGAGGTCCAGCTAAAGCGACGAGTAACGATGAGTCGTTACGAGTCGTCATAAAAAGATAAGTGTAGGTCCCTTAGTAGGGTCACTCCCCTCTTCCTCTCTTCTCTTGTTTCTCAGTTTCTTCTCTTCAAACTTTCTTTCTTGTGGTAGTTTATTTACTTCGCGTTGTGCTGGCACATTTAATTTTATGAGTTGAGGTTTTTTATGGAAGCCCCGCGTGTTGGAATACCTTGGGGTTTTTTTTTTAGCAACAAGCTATTACTAAAGAAAGAACAAATCAAAATATAAATTAAATCAAAGGCTTTACTTATGTGAATCTCGGATATTTTGTCCCCTTGGCTTATAATAACCTAAAATGGGAGAATTGAAAGAAATACATTTGATTGCTTTTGTCGTTTTCGGTTTTTATTGACACTAAAAATATTGATTGTATTTATTTATTATTATTTGTATGCTTGTTTGTACTTTTACAAAGATTGTAGTGAAGGGTAGGTGGTGATTTGGGGACTCAACCATCTCCCCCCTCAAAATATATTTTGATAATGTATTCTTCCTCAATGGCTAGGCTTGTAGCATACTTACATTTACTAACACCAACAACACTAAAATTAAGTTGCATCAAGAGAGATTTAAATGTTTATAGAAGTCTTGCAATCTCCCATCGAGGGAATTAGCCACAAGCCATTGAATATATCACCCCCTTCCCCAAAAATAGATTTTTTGGTACATCCCCAACCTTTGCTATTGTATCTGCATTGTACGGTACTGTACAACCAAATTATTTGAATAAGAATAAAAATAGGCAGAGTTTGTGATATGGTCTAACACAACACAATGTTTCCAAAACTGTAGAACTTGTATCACTAGGGATACACGAAGAATTTGAGGATATACGTGACACACCACTGAATTTTATTAATCATGAAATATTAAAAATATAGTAAGTATTATAAATCATTAATGCAGATTTAGACGGAATATTGTGGAATTTTGTAAACCTTTTTTTCGCTCGCTCAATGAGATTAACGCCCAGAGGGTTCGTTGTGGTGACCAAATGACACCCTTTTTCTGAAAATGTTGGCATTACCTTCTACAACATGCGGTGGCTGCTCAGTAAACTTAAAGCTCGCTTACGGGTTGAAGACATGGAGTTTTTTTTTTTTTTTTTTGCTCTCTCACAACTTTGATTACCTTTCCATCAATGATTTACTAACTTTTGAATAACCGTTCTTACTTTGTTTTATAAAATGGCAACTATTTTACCTTTTATTTCTATAAATATCTAAGAGTCGTACGATGGACAAGCCATGGCTCCAAAAGAGGTATGCGACTGATGAAAGTTTAGAAAACTTAGGTATAGCTAAACTCTTAGAAGTCACTCTCGCAAAAGACTGAGTATTCATTCAGTATCGAGGAGGTCGAGTTTTTAATTATGGCCGGATGTACTGAGGTTTTTTTTTCTTAAAAGGTCCCCCACTTTCTCCTCACCAATATGCGAGTACATTTCCTCTCAATTATACTTTCCTTAACCATATCCTATATTTGTATATATGGGTGGTAGACGCAGCGCAAAGAAATAAATATTTTTAATACATTGAAAATAAATCCGAATTGGCAAGATTTGCAAAACATTTCAACTGAATTTGATAGATAAAAGATTTTAATATTCGATATAATCATTAAGTATTTCTAAATGATTAGTTATAATTTTGCCAATAACGTTATAAGCTAATTAATATCTAATGTATGGATGAAGAGGTCTATCTTATAGTGAAGAAAGAACGGAATAACCTAAAGAAAGATAATCCTCGGTGCACCTATAAGGGTTTCAAACCCTTACCTTCTCATCAATGGCAACCAAGTGCAATACGAGCCCAACTACTTAGAACACTCTGCCACCGCTGAGGAAAATTCTTTGATGTTTAGAACAAAGCTTAACAGGTTTACTTCTGTACACTCTTTTTAACCTGCCAGATCTTAGGTGGAGTTATTACGATATGGACATAATCTACAGGCTGCACCATTTCAGTGTAAGCTGAGGCTACAGTAGATTTTGTATGGATTAATTAACCATGTGACCTTGTATGCCATATAATCAGATATAGAATATTGTTTGATATGAACCAAGGAGATATGGCCAACTTCTGTCGTCAAGGATTAGTTGAAAATGTGTGATGTGAAACTAACACCAACTCTAAAACTCTTTAGGGTACCAGTTAGCTTCTATAATATTTACTCTTGCTTCGGTGGTGGACGGACTGTACAGTCTTTTCTAAGAGAATATAGAATTCTTGAAATAAATATGAGTGAATATACAAGGAACAAAAGGGTTATATACTTCGTCCCCCATTGCGTTTGGAGATATAGAAGAATTAGTCCAACCAGCAGAGCTTTGTAGCATTTAATAATTAGCATTAAGACGCGGTGCTAAATATTATTATTATTATTAATAATAATAATTAGCATGACCTGTAGGTGCGGGTGTAGGTTAGTCTGTCCCGCAGAGCATTTATGTAGCATTTAGTGATTAGCATGACCAGTAGATACAGGGGTAAGTTAGTCTGTCCCACAGAGCATTCATGTAGCATTTAGTGATTAGTATGACCAGTAGGTGCAGGGGTACGCTAGTCTGTCCCGCAGAAAATCCACGTTGTATGGATTGCTGTGCTCCACGTCTTACTACCCACACAGGCTATTCCCATATTTTCACTAGAGGGTTGGAAAGTTAAATATTAGAGTAAATGTATTTGCGTGAAGGGAGGATGGAAAACTATTAAGTAAAACAAAAATACTCAGTACATTCAACCGGGACACTAGCCCCAACATCTCTGTCAATAGCAATCCAGTAATATTGCAAAACTGACGCCTTAGACCGAGGAAATCATCGATGCGGGATATGGACTGATTAATACCACAAGTAGAACTAGGGTTGGTTTATTCCGTTTACACATAATTTGTGTTTTAGGAAATAATCAAGACATATGTAAGTAGTCCATAGGGTTTGAGAACCGAGTGTACAAGTAAAGAGTGATTCACACAGTCGGTGAAAACGCAGAAGAGTATGTGCTTGAGTAGCGATGCAATTCACACGATAACAAAAATGTATACCGAGACAGAATTCTTTATAACGCAAACTTAAAACAGCTGATTAGCAAAATATTTAATTTTCTAGTAAATAAATAGGTATTTTAAATTACAATGGATTAGATAGCGAAGCTATTATGTTTGAGAATTACGTTTATAGCCGCATCTCAATATCATATTCTTATTGAGTCGAAGGTCGCTAGTTGTTTGATAGCGTGTGATCTTAATCGATCACACGTATGTAGCTGACGTTTTCCAAACGTCCATTAGAGACTCTGCCTTAAAATATGAGTGAAGAATGACCCTGAGCACGGGCCGATTCCCGGACAGCTCAGTGGTTAGAGCATTTGTGTACTAAGTCAAAGATCCCGGGTTCGATTTCTGTGTCCAGGTGTCATTTTTCAATTTAAAAAGAATGTTTAGTAATTGCTATGATATGTGTTTCCTAATTAATGTGTTGTGTAAGGATTGGCTCAGAACGAGAACACACGCGTTTCTTTAGCGAGTTAATAATAATAATAATAATAATAATAATAATAATAATAATAATAATAATACTTAGCACCAAGCCTTACTACCCGTTCGGGTTATACGTTTAAATACTAATTACGCTAATGAGTTATGAATTGGGAAGGTTGAATATAGAAGAAGTGAACCTGCATTTGCGTAGAGGGAGAGTGGAAAAACATTTAGGAACCACAACCGCCAGTTCACTCGCGCGAGATTCGAACCCCAATCTTACTGTCCTCGGCAGTCTAGTTAAACACGAAACTAGCGCGTTAGCTGACTACGCCACCGAGGCGAGTCTTCAGTGAGTTGTCAACCTCGGTAGTCTTAGGATAAAATGTTCGCATCAGTTCCCGATGTTCGTGAGTTCGAACCCAGCCATTTTCAACGGATTTTTCCTTGAACGATATAAATCCGTAGCACATCTTCCTTTGGAGGCTAAGGGGTGACCTGGCGGTCTAGAGGTAGGTGTCAGACTTCTATGCTGGCGGCCGGGGTTCAATACTCGGTCCCGGCATAGATTTATCTGATTACCAAACCCTTCCTTCACCTCTGACAATACATTTTGTGAATGTGGGGAAAGCCAGGCCTCCACCGTGGTTCGGATTCCACGTTAAACTGTAGGTCCTCCATTTAATCTCACAGTCACCCTACCATTCATTACACATTATCTTAAGTGCGTATAACCCGAACGGGTAGTAAGACGCGGTGCTAATAATAATAATTCGGAGGCTAAGTAAAGCCTTCAGTTTCATGTCTAGTGTGGCATGTAGAAGAAAGCTGAAAGGTATGTGAAAATACCTTTCCCGGCAAAGGAGATAAGTCCTTCAACTATCGCTCATTACCATTTTAGTGTGTTGATATAATCAGTCGGTTTATAAATTGCACGCTAAATACCTCAAATAAATTAAAAATGAAAAATTTTAACAAGTGATTTAAAATCATTTCTCAACAGTAGATGCAGCTGTCTAATTGTATCTTGCTTCGTAGGATTATGCTCGTATTGCATTGGTTGGTTTAGACGCATGCACAATGATCGAGTTCGTTTATGATGAGATGTTATTTTTGGTTCTTCCACTCAAGTCTTATGGATAAGCGCAGGCATAGCAGATATCGTTTCTACTAGACCAGACTGACCAACGCAGTTCACACTGATTTTTTTTGTGATTGGCTTGGGACTTGTAACGTGATCAGATTTCAGTTCAGCTCAAATATTTTTAAGTGAACGTGTGAATCCACATTAAAGGGCTTATGACTGAACTTACTGTTCCAACTCGGGGAATTCCCTGCTGCAGACGATACAGCGGCAGTCTCCTTCCTCGAAGTCAGCATCACGATCTTCGTCAAGGGTCTCGGAATGCAGGGATTCTGTGGACAAACAAAATTGTATTAGGACTTTAACCCAGGGCTGTACCAAGATTATCTGGTTAAAGAGGAGGGTTGTTATCTGCGTTAGCTAGTCTGAAATCTCTCAACAGTAGGTGACGAGAAGTTTTTTTTAAATATTAAATACTTCTTGAAGCAATTTAAAGTGTTTTTAAAAACATAATTAAGGTTGTATGTGTTATTAATTTTTTTAAGGCTCCAATTAATTACATGCTTTGGAAATGAATGGAATACAAAAAAATAGATTAATAAAATAAATTCTTGGGTCCTTTCTTCCCATCCCCCTCCCCTTTCCGGTACGGTCTTTGCCTAACCTTACATTAATCATACACATTCACTATTTATTTAATTTTTTTATTCAATTCATTAAAAAATGATAGCCATATTCGTGGATCGAGTACGGGACGTTTGACTTTGAACGCAAATGCTCTTCAACTGCGCCATCATGGTTCTTCTGATATTGAGAGCCATCTTTCACTATTTGTTAGTGTATTGAGTCTATATGTGGCAGCAACTAGTGAAAGATGGCCCTGTATACGAGATGAACCAGAATGGCTCAGTAGTAAAGCATTGGCGCGCAAAGTCAGAAATCCTGAGTTTGATTACCTTGTCCAGAGTGTAGTTTTTCCCTTAATTAAATTTGATTCAGCTATCAGTATTGATCCTGTGGTGAACTATAACGTATCAGTTTGTGATACACATGAATTAATTGTTCCTACTATTTATCAATTAATTGATATTTTACATCTAGATCCAAGGATAGAGCTCTGGATAACGTACCAAAAGTATTACCACCGAGCTATCCAAGATTTGTAAAAGCTATATCCTTCACTAACAATTTAAGAATCTCGTCTGAAAATCAACAAAATCATTAACTCTGTTTCAAAATATTCGTACGTCAATACGGGTGTTGTAGCAGCTGTTATTTTTGACGAAGGAATTAAATCTTGACATCTGTATGAGGTTTTTTTTAACGTTGATTTAGCTACATTTATTTATTGTCTCGAAAATACATTTTCACTTTTGATCCCCTAGACTTATAACAAGTATATTAAGAGTATTAGTGAGCTTTCTTTTGCTACCTATTGTTCTTCTACACTACTATGTTCCCAAACATTACTCCAATACTTCTTTTCTCACAAAACCACCACTCACAGAAAGTCATTTAATTTTATTCATGTCAACAATGGTAGCTATAATCGGTAACCTCCATCTATTATAACAGAATTTCTTTAGTGTTTTCATTTTTTTTGTCAGCATATTTGTCATATTATTTTGGAATTAAGTAAAAATACGATGTGACGTGGAGTGAACTTTATGAGACACAATCTCAACAATAAGAACAACGTTAACTTCATTGTTGTTACCACGAACTTTGACTTATTTCTAGAATCTCTATCCATTATCACGTCATTTTGTAGTGAGAAGAGATGGAGAGAGAAAACAAAATATATTTTGATTAATGTCAGCTCCCTTATATTGATGATCACAACGGGTTTTGTCCCCGTCCATCTTGGGAGACCTCCTGAAACCACCGAATATAAAGCGACATTGTTTGCCTCTAATTTCCCCCTTCCCCGCCATTTCCAATTCACCGTTGAAACCTAGAACACCACATCATACAAAGCCCTGCCAGAGACTATACCGGAGGGGGACACAACTTGATTCAACCACATTGACACCGAGAAATGACTTGAGCTAATGGAACAAGACGCCTACTGGAGAGACTCATAACTATATGTAACGCGGCTGAGAAACTACGGTGGCTTTCTCAAACCGGGTGTTTACAAAACTAGACAAATGTTGTTTTAACAATTAGGAATTATATCTGTTTTAGAATTTTAATTAAATACTAAATTAATACATTATGGTGTAAGGGCTACTTTATAGATACTCCAGTCATGTTAGCCTCAAAAAATCCGTTTTGGTGGAAATAATTTACATAATTTTGAAATTTAATACACAAATTCTTGAATACTATGAAATAAAATATTCGTCGAGTTTCCTCTCCTTCAGCGGAGACTTCATCCCTAACCTTAAAAAACATCCCCAAACGGTTAACATGTGTGATTTTCCCCAAATATCTCGTACATGGCACATCCCCTGAAATATTCTATTTTTAATCAAATTGACTAAAAAAAAGTTGTACAAAAGATTTTCAACACAGTTTTTCGTTAAAGTTATTGTTCGCGTAGTATAGAGGCCGGCATTAGGGGGTATATAATGGTGCGCAGCGCACAATTCAATTCTGACGCTCTTGTTTTCGTAAATAATTAGCGAACGGATAGCTTTTCGTTAAAAAAAAAAATGCTCACAACTAGTGTTGTAGACCGAAAAATTCCCTGTTAGTATAGTTAAAAAGATTTTTTTTTCAAAACATCTTTTTAGGTATTTTTGGATAATTTTGTTTGACCTCAAAGCAGTTTATTAATATTTCTGTAACATGTGTTTGTATATACATAATTATGTGTACGCGTATAATAGTTTATGTATTATTTTTGTATTTATTTATATATATGTATATACATAATATATACTTTCATATGTGCCTGCAAATTAGGGCATGGCAAGCGGCGTGGCTGTGTAAAAGCGGGCTTACGCTGATCAACCATGTGCACTAACTGTCAAGGCCAAGAATGCCTCAATTCTGAAATTGAAGACGAACCACCTAATGATCTTAGCATGACTGGCGAAGAGGACGATTTTATCGATTAATACTCCTTTGACAAATACTCATGGGTAATAGTAAACAACAAAATAATGTATGCAGAAATCGTTAACAATAGACAGATAATTAATAGTTTATGTGGTATAGACCGATTAGGGAATACACTTTTTTTTAACGTGCCTGTATCTCTACCTCATAGGTGGTACGGAAAAGAGTCTGATGTACGACGAATTTCTATCTGACAAAACTAAACAGAATGATAAGAACGACGCCTGGAAACGAGGCTTGAGCCAAAGGTCCTGGGTTTTATTCTCATGTCTATGTAGCATTTTTCAATTTAAAGAGTATAATATTTAGATGCGGCTATAACCCTAATTAACAAATATAGTAGCTAGTTTATTTATTCTATCAAAATAATGAGAAATAAAAGAATAAATATACATATTAAAATCTAGTAATAAATATGAAAATTGTGTTGCATAATTTTTGTGCGAAAATTTGTTGCCGTCAATTTTAATAGAAATATATTTTTCAGGCCATGTACCATTTACGGGATAGTTCTGGTTTCTTTCATTAATAAGGGATGAAGTCCCTACCAGGGAAGAGGAAACTTGACAGATATTTGATTCTACAGTACTCAAGAATGTGTGTACAAAATTTGAAAACTATATAATTTATTTATGCCAAAAGTTTAATTTGACTCGACTAAGAGGTTTTAGGAGATTTATGAAAAGAATTGAAAGGGATGATTTGTTGAATTTGTTGTTTCTCCCCATCCACCATCTTACTCTGCCCTCCACAATGTCCTGGAAGAGGGAACAGGTGGAGGAAGTATACTTTTGCAACATATTAAAAAATATATATTTATAGAGATTTTTTACGGTGTTTTTAACACTACGTCTTACTAACAGTTAGGTTTATATGCCTATGTACTAATTACTCTAATGTGTTAGGGATGAAGATGGCTGAATGTAAAGGAAGTGTACCCGCATTTGCGTTGACGGAGAGTTGAAAAACCTTTAGGATAACCACCCTCCATACACTCAACTGGAATCGAACCCTTTTCTACCCATTGTCAGCAGTCTAGTCTATTGCGAAAGTACAATAGTGTTATTTTGCTGAACATTGACGGAACATGATCAATCATTTAAAATAATGATTATAGAAACTCTTACGCAAATTTGATACACTTTTGTTGAAATTAAACTTAAGGAACAAGCTAGAAAACCGCTGATCTTTACTGTGATATTTAAGGTGTAGAGAAATAAGCTCATCACATAAAAACTACATGCAGCACACACCGATTTCTGTCCTACAACGCACTTAAACGCATTCAATATCACGTCTCTATATTCATAAAAGGATCCCGGGTTTTATTCCTGGAAGGATCTAAAATGTAGTACAAATTGATATTGTTACCGTATTTCAAATTGATAAATTTATGATGAAGTGTTTGGTTGTTGTTTCTGTCTTAAAATCTCGTTAGGATAAGCTGCTCTTAGTCAACACTTAACGGTCACCAGTCGGTCTACCTCACTAAGATTCAGGGCCCGAGTTTAGGTTAAGTTTGTATCTCATTCATAGACTTATTATTACTAGAGCGCTGAAATTCTCTACAACTTAACAGAGCCAACATAAACTACAACCCACCACACACCCCTCAATGTCGTCACGGCCACAAAGAGATATTGGACGTATCTGGCTCCGTATGCATTGTCTAGTAGTAATAACTATGTTCACAAGTTTGGATTCAAGTGACCTCAAAGCCTAATCATTTTATTACTAAGGTGGCCTATTATACCTAAGCCGTTCTGTAGCCTCACTTAATAGCTTCCACCTTAGCCCGTCCATAGCCATCTCTTCCTCGACCCGTCTTTCTCTCTTACATCCCTCTTTCCAACGTTTATCCATCTGTTTCTCTGTCTACCCTAAAGTATCTTTACTTCTGCACGTCCTTAGTATACATTATTGATTAATGCCGTCTAACAACGTGTCCCCACCACAGTAAACTCGCAGTTAATCGAGGTAATTGGGACCGGGCCTTCCTCGGATACGAAAAAAACCAACTCTGATGATACAGAGGATGTAGAATTTACAGGTTATAAATCACTGCATTTGTGTACATTGTTTGTAATTTTCCAATTATTAATTCATTAAACCACATTACTAATTTTATATTGTACCTATTGTATACAATATTTAATTATTGTATAAATCAGAAACAGAATGAGTGCCTCTGTTAACAAGAAGCCTCGAATAAGCGGGGCTCAGATAGTGTCAAGTCTACTGTATCTGATTCTGTATCCTTTTACTAGCACTACTATGTCAGGATATGTGCACAGCTGACGTAATTCTCTATTCTTTTTAATCCTCCATCGGCCATTGTCATGTACGGGACCGAATGTGTTCATCGGCGCCTTATTCTCATAAACCAAAAGTATATTCTCAATTCGCTTTCTGTCCACGTTTCGCATTCATGTGTCAATACAGGTCTAATGTTGGTATTGTATATTTTTAACTTATTTTTCATTGATGTTAATGATAATTTCAACTTTTTTTTATGTATCGCATAACATCTTTTTGTAGCTGTATGTTCTATTGGGAGTAGATCTATTATATTAGTAAACCTATTTTGTTTAACTGCGATTTAGATCATAAGTATTTAAATATGTGTCAACCAGGGTGATCTTATGACACGTTTTTATGGGTGTAGCTAGAATAAGGACTAAAAAATAAAACAAGAAAATTATAAATTAATAATTAAACCACTTATTAACTGAGTAACTGATAAACTATTAGTTAAGTGACACTAAAATTATATTTAAAGATATAATGAAAATCCATTAAATATTTTAAAATGTGTATATGTCTAAGTTGCATTTTTATTTATTTTCCCTGTTTCTTATATTATTTTGTGCAATGAAAATAACCTTAAAAGCAATATTAAAAGCTTCCAGAAAAGCTATTTATTTTGGTAAAGTTGTAAGCATAGTTACCCTCTTTATGGCACAATTGTCTAACAGACAACACAGTGTTGGCAGTACAAAGTGAAACAAAAAATATATCCAAGACACTTCAAACTAAGAACAGTGTTTAAGACCAAAGTAAGTTAATGGGAAAAGTAAATAGTAAGTACTTGTGCTTTTAAGAGAAAATATGGAAAAGCAAAGTCATAAAAGATGTACTACTCAGGAACTTTCAAGTAGAAACTTAATAATCAAACCCAATCTATAGGAAGTACAGTATGTACTTCAAAAAATGTACACAAATATAGGCTTGATTATTTTATTGAAGAATATATTGTTTTATTAATTTTAATTGCAATTATGATAGTAAAGCTTATTTACACGGATATTTTGCCTTACTCTGTAACTTGGAACCAAAGGTTCAAACGCAAACAGCAAGGTTTATGTTTCCATTTAGTGATTTTAAGCTTTTTGCAAAGGTGAATAACAGTGCAGTTCCTATTAGCTAGCCAACCATTAGTCTTTAAATTTAATCCTTTAAATTGTTTCGAAGCCTTCCGATAGTAATATAAAACATGTATTTAATATATATTTAGTTAATTTGTGTTATAAGCATTGATACAAATTTGGTATTAAGCTTATTTGTGTGTTCATCTTCATGTATGTTCATGGAAGTGGTTTTATTACCATTGTCATTTCTATTATTATTATTAGTCTTAGACTATATTTTTAAAGTTTGCGTACCACTGGTGATGTGAGAACAAAACACCTGTTTTTAGATTGGTGCTATACGAATAAGTTTCATCGACCAACATATGAGGTGGAAGTAGAAATGTTAAGAAACAATATACTCCATTCTATTTGGATTCTCTATAGTGTCACTTCTAATGTATACTAAGGCGTATGATTAATACTTCGTTTTATTCTTCTTTATGTTTGTCTTCGTCTGGGCGAACATTAAAGAATGAAAGTATGACCGGGAGAGCATGTTTTGGTAGGAAATTGTAGTTAGTTTTGTTGGTACGGTAAAGGCTGGCATGTAGCTGGGGTGAAGGTGGAGAGGAGGCACGCGACATGTTTAACGAATGTTATGGAAACTACTGATTCACTTTACATAAAGATGTTAAAGTGTTCACCATTTTTACAATACTTCAGTTAAAATAACTTTATTAATTGTGTTGTTAATTACCTTAATTGTTTTTGCTTTTATAATTCGTATTTTTGTAAGAAAGAAATTGATATTTTTTTATATATCTTGATAGGATGAATAAAGTTATTGTTAAATAATTATGGGACTAAACTTTCGAATTTGTGATGGATGGCTTTGAAAACAAATTGATCACATATTTCATATATATATATATATATATATATATATATATATATATATANTATATATATATTCTTAAATGTATTATCAGCTAGGATTATTTTTTTAATTTATACATTTAATTTAATTTGCACTTGTGATGATGTGGTCCAAGGCTTCAGTCTCTCAATAAAATGTGTCGCAAGTGGTGGAGGGCTTCATATTCCATGTTCGAATCTCTGCAGACTAAACTGGGGTGAATTTCTATATGTGATTTATAACTGGAGTTTTTCTATTCTCTTTCCACACTAATTCTGGTGAATTTTCTCTAAGTCGCCCATTTCGGCTCCACCCCTTAGGTTGTCATTAATTCCCTTGATGTTGAATGTACTAATTGAAGATAAATTAAATCAAAGCACAAGACCTTGCACCAAGAGTTTTATATTTGTGCAGAAGGAACGCTGCATAATATAATACGGAGTTCTTGTATACCAATAAAAATAACATGTAACATTTCAAATTCAAATAATATACGGTACCAACCCAAATTTGTATCAATAGTTTATGAGAATCTTACATCAGAATAAAATATTTGGATACCCAAATTAAAATTAAACTCAGCATTTGCATTTGGTTTCTCTGAGGATCTTCAATAATTGCTTGGATAATATTTGGTGAACCAAATTAATATAATTTAATATAGCAATTATATAAAGATTTCATGAATTTATTTAAATCATATTGTATTTGAAATAGAAGAAAATACCATATTCGATAATAATTGCTACGGCTGATTGATGATTCAGATACATTTTCTACTAAATTAAAAATGAATGGTGCTACACAATAATGCATACGTTCTAGTCTATTATAATTGATGATAACATTTTCAAAAACTATTTTTCAGTAAACTACACCTTAATAAATTATCCTAGAAAATACACACTTTATTTAAAAATTATTTATGAAACAGTCCTCAGATGTATCTTTTAAAACCAATTATTGCTATGGCAATTTTTCAAAAAATATTTGTCTATAAACTAACCACAAATGATATTTCTTCTTAGAAAAATGAATATAGCCTACATTATTATTAATTGTGGGAAACTCAAACTACCCATTTAATTGTTTTTAAATTAATTAAAAGAATTAAATATACTTACACAAATGTTTTAAATCAGATATTAGTACCCTTAATTTGAGGGCTATAATCAAAATAAAAACTCCCAGCATCTAAATATCAAGATTGTACTGTACAAAATCGATCAAACCATTTAATCTGTGGCCTCAGAGACAGGCAGAAATACAGACATGGAGACAAACAAAATTGTAAGTCAAGCTTCATCATAACTTAATATCAAGGTAGAACATTTTCACGAATGCAATATTCCTTAATATGAGGAAGTAAAAATAAATTATGAATGCATTTTTTGTTTTCTATAATAATTGTTACGGTGTATTGTACCCATAATATATTATGGACCTTTCTAATTGCATTGACAATAAATTAAGATCCCCACTATATTTCTAAGAAGTGAACAGGTGCTCTTTTAGGTGCAACAAACATCAAGAAATGTGTACAAAATGTGCGATTTTATTAAAATTTCATCATTACCTTAACAATGTAGGTAAAATAATTAAAATAATATTTTTCAGACCACACCACTAATTTAGTTTTAGTCCAACAGTTCACCTACAGTAAATAAACATTATCGCCACTTGTTAAATAACTATCACTTCCTAAAAAATCTTCATATATACATATTTACTGACTATTTTGAAATAAAATAGAAACAATCGCACCACTGCCAAATCCAAAACATATCTTTCACCATTCGAAGCTATGTCACATTTAAAAACATAGTTTACGAATATTCTTACTTCCAAAATAAAACTAGAAACCACTCAACGCAGAAGCGCTATGATTGGTCAACCTGACACGTCTAATTTTTTTTGTCGGTATTTTGTGTGTGTGGTTTATTGTTTGTTATCTTTTCATACCACTTCGGAATAATAGAGCTCACATCAGGAACAACTAATAGCTACTTCAACGACACGTCACCGACTTTGGAGAGGGGTAGCGTATGGTAGTATATGAAATCTATAAGGGAGGGGGTAAGTCTGACTTCCGGACAGGAAGGGATAGGGGATAGTAGGATTGAGAGGGGGTAGGGGGAGGATTCCCGCGCTCACCGCGGTTTGTTGGTTCGGTCACGTGCTTTACTCTTACCTCTGACCCGATACAAATAATAGTAATGATATAAACAGCTGCTTCAACTTTGACCTGAGATTCATCAGGTATGACCGCTTAAATAGAGCGGGTGGTTTTTATTGTGTGTGTGTGTGTGTGTGTGTGGACAGACCTTCCTGTGATTATTTCATCTAACGATATGCACCATGAATAATACCTCTACCCGCTTCGTTGGCCGCATGGTCTAACGCGCTACTCCCGTAGTAGACTAGATTGCCAATGACGGACAGATCGAGGTTAAAATCTCGGTCGGGTGTACTAAAGGTTTTTCCTCTAATGGTTTTAACTCTTTCTTCGTGCAAATGCGGGTACATTTCATCTAACTATAACCTTCCTAATCCCTAAAACTACTAACGTAATTAGTATAACGGGTAGTAAACGTGGTGCTAAAATAAATTCCTCCATACACTCTACATCGGTGAACACGCGGACTGAACGTCAAGCTCATCTAGTCTTGTTTGACGGGGAGATCAGAGTTTAAATCCCGGATGGTGTGGTGAGGAGTTTTTTCTTCTATATGGTTTCTCATTCTCATTTATACACATTCGAAAACAAGTCCTCTAAATTCTGCCATCATCATCCCTACCTTTTTGGTTTGTTAAATGCATATTTCTCTCTCAAACGGATAAAAAGACGTGATGCAAAGTAAATAATTCGTTGTATAGCTCTTGATAAGTTAAGTTAGTTTGAGGACGTGTGTAGATATATTTAGTTCCTATTTATGGTTTGGAATAGTGAAAAAACCAAAACCCTTGGATCACACTAATACTTATTTCAGTCATTAAGAAAAAGTGTGAACAATATTTTATTTTTCCAATTATTTTAGGTATTTAACTTGCACTTTCTGAACCGACCGCTTATACCAGCACAAAAGAATTTCTATGAGCGAGAGCGAAAGGTTTTACCAATTTTGTCGAGAAATATATTTTCACATACCTTCCATGGTTCTTTTAAATGCCACACTCAACATGGGACCGACGAATTTACCTACCCTCCTAAGGAAGTTGTGCCACGGATTTTTATCGCTCAAGGAAGATCCGTCATCTCTGCTGGGTTTGAACCCATGATCATAGGGTCCTGAGGAGAGTACTTTGCACCAAGACCATCAAGATATATCAGGGTGAGCAACGTTTGAAAATATAATTTGGATTGCACTATTTATGTACCCTTTCTTTAAAGAAATTTAGGACCAAAAAAATATGTTTCTAGGGCTCCGCTACCTTTCCCACTACTTATTACATGTCCGAGTTATTGTAATATTTAAAGTAATGGGGCAGGGGTGATAGATATAGAGGAATTGTACACGCATTTGTGTAAAAAGATAGTGGGAAACCATTAAGAAAATAAACACCCGGCCGGAAAACGAACCCTAACCTCCACGTCACCAGTAAACCAGACTAAACTAGACTGGGCTAGGTACTGGAAGCACACAGGTCGTCTTTATGTACCTGCAAAACAGAACCTCATTCACAAGGTAGGTGCATCAAAAGCTCTTCATTGTTTGTAGTCTTTTAGCCCCCACATGGCAACACCGCAAGAAATGTATATTTTTCAGAAATTACAAGTACCGTGAGTTTCGTGAATTAAACAGTTATAGACCTAACCGAACCTATTGTCAAGAGTAAGGGGGTGGTTCCATGCAGTTTTATTATTTTATTATAATTATTGTAAGGATTAAGAGGGTTACCTGCCTCGGTGGCGTAGTTAGCTAATGCGCTATTTTCGTGTCGAGCTGTACTGCTGAGGACGGGGATATCGTGGTTTGAATATCGCTCGGGAGAACTGGGTGTGGTTTTTCCTAAATGGTTTTCCACTCTTCTTCCACACAAATGCGGGTTAGCTTAATCTATATTCAGCCTTCCCAATTCCTAGTCCATTAGCGTAATATAAGCAAGAGGGTTGTTTACAATATAAGTTTGCCATGTTGCCACGTTATGGAGCTGTTTTTTCCCTGTGCGCGTTTGTTAAAAGGTATAATGCGCTTTTGACCCATTTATTCTTGCGCTTTTGATATGAGGCTTCTCCATCTTATGCGCTATGCGATGTTCTCCGACAAGACTGACGTAATTTGTCCACTTGCTCACCCGTACGAGTCACGAGGGATATCAACGATTTAATACAAGCGACACGGACAAGAATAGTACAGTCGAAGGTGGCTGCTTTATTTGATAGCTCGTGATCTTAATAAAATCACACATTTTTAGCCGACGATTTCCGCACGTCCATCATAAAGTCTGCCTTAAAATATGAGTGAATAATTACCCTGGACACGGGACGATTTTTGTATAGCTCAGTCGAAAGAGCATTGACGTACCAAGCCAAAGGGCCCGGGTTCGATTCCCGTGTCCAGGTGTCATTTTTCAATTTTCAGAATATGACATCTAGATGGAATATTCCTCACTTAAAGCGTGAATAATATCTTTGGCTTTTTGATTTATATGTAATTCTATTAACTTGTTTAAATTTAAATAAAAATGATTTGTTAAGCTTGTATTTTCATCTCATATTTGCTCCTTTCCTTCCTGCTTTAAATCAATTTTGTAAATGGATTCGTCTCTTCTTCTATTAAATAGGAGAAGTGACGATTTAGAAACTACTTTTATTACGCCTGATCGAGTTTCCATCCTCTAACCTATCTGTCAAAAAAGACCAAGTGCGATGCGAGTCTAACGCCCTAGACCACTCGTCCACCATTAGGGTTCTAAGGGCACTCTCTGAAAAAACATCTTGAAGGAGAAATGATAGTATAAAGGGTTGATACCACCTATTGTATAAATCAGTGTCCTCCTCAAGTTCAGCTCCTCTGACCACAAAACCACTGGTGACGTAGCCAATAGAACTTGTTACGGTGTGTATTGGCAACACAATGATGGTAACTAACCGCCATCGCCCGCTCTACGATTGTAATCTAGTGGGCCCTGGTTATTGTGCGGGGCGGCCTTGTGTCAACATGGTCGCGGCGCGTACTCAGACCCGAGGAACTCATCAGGCAATCCCTATCATGCTCGGAGAACATGTATTGCTTGTGTACACACTGCAAGGGGCAGGGTGAGATCTGTTTACTGCTCAACAATGACGAGGAGAAACCATCACGCATGCAATGTGTACTGTCTTGTGGAGTTAGCAGTTGGAGTGAGAACACGATAAGTCACATACCTACCACATGATATGAATGCAGTGTGTACTGTCTTCAGGAGTAATAACACGCCGAGTCACAGATAATAATATTTAGCACCGCGTCTTACTACCCGTTCGGGTTATACGCTTTAAGCACTAATCACGCTAATGGACTAGGAATTAGGAAGGCTGAATTAAAGGAAGTGAACCCGCATTTGCGTGGAGGGAGAGTGGAAAACCATTTAGGAAAAACCACCCCCAGTTCACCCGACCGAGATTCGAACCTCGATCTCTCCGTCCTCAGCAGTCGAGCTCAACACGACAAGCGCGGTAGCCAACTACGCCACCGAGGCGGGTCAAGTCACAGATAGCGGGATATAAATTCGATGTGTATTATATTGTGGAGTTAACAGTTGGAGTGAGAACATGTTATGAGACACAAACCACAAAATATTCATGCAATGTTTAGTGTCTTGTGGGTCTAGCAATTGAAGTTGGAACACGTCAAGTGTTATATCTTGGGGAAACAGATAACGTTAAGAACGTGTACCATCTTATAGAGTTAAACAGTTAGCGTGAGAAAACACTAAGTCACAGGTCACAAATTATGAATGCAGTGTTTGATATCTTGCGGACCTAAAGCCTACTACGCACTAGTAAACATTTACCCAAAAACATTGTTTGCAAACATGTTGCCCTTGTTTTAGAAATAGTTGGTCAACTGTTACCCAAATTTTCCACAACTTTTTCCCAACTGTTGGCCAACATTTCCGACCACAAGCAACGTGGGCTAGTAGGTGAAATTGCTGATCTAAGCCGTGTGTCTCTTTTCATTATCCTGGGACCAACCATTTGTAAAATAACTTCAAAATATGAAGGAGATGTGTGAGTGAAGTTCCTAAAACCGCTTCCGTCTCTGATCTTCAGTTCTGTCAGAAGCTTATTTGCATAGTAGGAATCGTGTTGAAGCACTTTACAGACCCACCCCCGTTTTCCCCTTTTATATCTTCTTGAACAGCTCATACATAACTTCATTCAAAGCGCAAGCCATAGTGAGATCCTCCTCAACAAACATCTTTCACTCAACTGAAATCTGTAAGGGAAACAAATGTTTCATCATTGTAGTTTGGACGAGAAACAATGAGTCTTTTGCGTTTGCCAACAATATGTTTCCTATGTTGGGGAACAGTTGGGAAATAGTTGGGCAACAGTTGGCCAACAATGGTTCCAAGTGCATACTAAGCTTTAGAAAGCAAAAATACCCTAATACACGGAATAAGAATGTAATGTGTTCTGTATGCCATGGATGAGAGTCAATATTATTTTTGAAAGACAGCCCTATTTCTTTACCTCTTCGTGGAGTTTTGTGTTTGACTCCCGGTCGGAGACTGCAAGTGGAGGTAATCAACCAGTAAGTGGATGGTTAGGTCGCCTCTAGGCCTAATCAATCATTTCAAAATCTTAATATCACCATTGAATTAAATCTCTCAGACCCGATCATCTTGGCCATAATCAAATATATCCTAAAATAATAGTGTTGGGGGAAAAAAATACGTGAAGATTTTTTTTTAGCACCGCGTTTTACTACCCAGTCAGGTTATACGCTTCGGCTTATGTGATAATTACGCTATTGGGTTTAGGGATAAAGGCTATATTTAGAGGAAGTATACCCACATTTGCGTGGAGGCCGAGTGGAAAGCAATTTAGGAAAATTACCATCAGTACACCCGACTTAGATTCGAACCTCGACTTTCCCGTCATAGGCAGTCTAGTCTATTGTGAGTTGACGCCTTAGACCATCCGGCCACCGAAGCATGTTGGAGGCTATTGAATATCAATATTTTTATGATTTTTTCAATTGTTTTTATCTTTTAAGTGTTATTTGTGGCGTTGCGTAAATGTGGCATAAAAATCAACCACTTTGCAACAATTTCATAAATTTCACTTTAGTTTTAGTTTTTTTAAGTGCGACATTAATGAGAAGGGGGTGGGGTGTGGTATAGATAGGAATTTAAGTTCTCTGTATTATCTTTTCAAATACCCTGGGATTTCCCTGTTGTTTTTAATTTTTTTTAAATTTAGAATTTTTCAGGATTTCCCTTCCTAAAATCATCATAGTATATTATTCTCCGTGAAAAGTTAGCAGTCGATGCAAGAGTGGTCTATATTCAACGCCACCTTGAATATTGACTCACCCTTCTGTAGGTCGGTCCCCCTGACCACTCGGCCACTCAAGGGACGGGAGAGATGGTATGGTTTCCGTTGAGTACCCTGGGTTCGATCCTGTCATAAATAAACCAGTCCCTGTCTTCCCCTCTCTTCCTTCCCTCGCTGCTATATCGCCCCACTACACCGACTTAATAAAAGTCACATCCGCCGACCCTTTCACACCTGGTCCTGTTTCCCATCTCCCCCTTCTCTGTTTAAGTTAGCCTCCATCAACCTTAACCTCCACCCCCTTACCTCGTGGACCCCTCATAACAACCCCCATCAGACCCGGAATCAATCAGTGTCCGGACATAAAAGTAAAATTAGAAGAGAAGTTCTTTTATTTTTCAGATTTATCGGCAAGATATTGCTCGGGTTTTATAAGTTAAGAGACCGACACTTTTGCTCAGTCGGTAAGGTGTCTGTTTACTGAGTTAGGAGTTTCGGGTTTGATTCCCGACATAACCGCAAAATTTATCATGGGTAAAATGTAGATTTCTCCTTTAAATGTGATCAATTAAAGGAGGGGTGGGGGTGTTGTGTCTGTTCTAAATTTAAGTTACTTAATAATCAGTTGGTTCAGAAAGTGCACGTTAAACACCTCAAATAAATTAAATATAAAGAAAGAGATGTTATTTTAAAACATAAGTCCTAACATAAAGGTTTAATTCGGGTATTAGGATTGAGAAGGGTAGGTCGAGAGGTATTGCACCTGAATTAGCGTGGAGGGAGGGTCCTAAAACCTCATGATAGAGACCATATATGCGGTAATCAGATAACTTACAAATTATCTTAACTACTACATACCCGAATCTAGCGCTTGGACATTCACTAATTGAATAACAGAACTAACCCATATAAAAATAGTAAATATCTTCATCAGCACCGCCTGAAACCGATAATAGGACCCATAGACTTGTGACCGGCCATTCTTATCCAAACACTGAGCTACATTATCAGCGCGCGAAAACCAAGGTACTCGCTTCAACTGTTGAGTAGAAGTACATTAATAATTCTATAAAATGACACGAAGGCTTGATTAGAGCTTTCAACACGACCGGACACACGGTGGGCTCGTGGATTAAGGCGTCAGACGTGTAAGATCTATTTTGCCAATGACAGGGAATTTGGTATTCAAATTCCAGTAGTTTGTTTTGGAGTGATTTTTAATTTATAGTTTTCAACTATCCCTCCATGCAAATGGTGTAAATTATATCTTCATATTTTCCCAAATTAGTATAAATATGCGGATAACTTTGATGGATAGCAAGAAACAATGCACACACACACACGAATTCAACAAAACAGAAAGCTTTCTACTCTGACCGAGAATCGAATCTTCTGTCCGTCTACGGGATTGACAGAAACCGTCACGCATGCCTCTCTTTTCCTCCCGCCAGTCGCGGGTTTGTCCGAGGCGCATGCGTGGATCGTCCCCCCTTCCCCGACCATTCGAACAATATCGTCTCTAATTCGAAAATCTCTCGCACCTGCGCAGTCGGAAGGCGGGCCTCACGTTTCCAAACGGAGCGTGACGGTTTCGGCGTTTCGAATTCAGAAAACCATAACGTCATTAGAACATTTGCCACTGTTAAAAAGAGACGGAAATATAAACCCCTGGACAACGGACTAAGAAAAAGATGATTATTTCGGATAGGATACAAACACTGAACTCTATGCTCAAAATGTATTTAACTGAAATACCATATGTTACTTAGGTTTCTGATGTGGACTTTAAACAGCGTGGGATACTTGGTGAAAGTTTTTTTTTAAGTAAACATATAGGGGAGAGTCGTATAGTATCGGACAGCGGCTAGTATCGGACAGATCATGTTTCAATAAACTACCGTTAGCTAGATAACTCTTTCAGGTATAATATTACTCCTCTTGCTTGCAGCCAAAGACAACAGTTAGTTGAAGGCGCGCCCTTGAGCCGTACGGTTCCCACGAGTGTTTGTATAGTTTATATGCTTTGTTTCTTTGTTCCAACTACATTTTCAAGACTTCTCATTCTCACACGATAATTACAATTAGTTTGTTTATTGGATATAAGGTAAAGGGTAAACTCCTGAATAAGTTATAATATTGATTTGGTCAACAAAGAAAATATTATTGTAATGAATACCATTATTTTATTGCCATACAGATCGGCTAGTATCGGACAAGTTGTTTTCGTCCAGTACCGGACAAACTGGGGGATGCCACAAATTTTTTATCAACATTAACAACAAATAAAGCTCAAATAAAACATTCAATTAAGGTTAGATAAGATTACTCAGATTAGGTATATATATATATATATATACTTAATACTAAATTATATATATATATATATATTTATTTTGTCTTCATAGAACTTTTTCTTTCAGGTAACCTATTCTGGAATTTTACACTATGCCTAAATTAAAGAAAAAGGAAAAAGTAGGCTTACGTGGGAAGTGGCAAGAAGAGAATATGAAAATAGCTGTAGAGAAGGTTTTAAGTAACGCTATGACAGTGAGACAGGCGGCAAATACATACGCTGTTCCTAAAAGCTCCTTAGGAGACAGAGTAGCGAAGTTAAAATTAGGAAATGAAGTAAAAATAGTTCCTGACCGGAAAACAAATTGTGATGTAGTTGGATTAGTAAGCTATGCTTTTACCAAAATTTGCCGAATGGATATAGATAAAAAAAAAGGGTTTGAATGTGCAGGTATATATCCATATAATCCAAACATATTCACAGATTTGAACTATTTGCCATCGTAAGGACTAGATATTCCCGACTCTGTCTAGAAAGACATAGAGCTATTGAAAAATGATCCAGGAAATCTACAATCAATATCCCCTAAGACTCCACTCACATCAAATTATGGACACGAAAATTTACAACCAACATTTGAATCTCCAAGAGCCTCAACTTCTGTATCTCCACAACCTCCATTTCCAGAGTTATTTACTTCCATGACTTCACAACAGTCAACTTCAACCGCACAAACTTCAACATCAAAGACTCCACAGTCATCAACTCCTTCAACTGGATTTTTCCACACCATAATCACACAAGTGTCACCAGTGCCTGTCGCTGCAGAACGTAGGTTAAATGTTAGAATAAGACGGTGCTAAGAGCGAAATACTAACATCAAGTCCTTATAAAGCTCAGTTAGAAGAAAAACAATTCACGAAAATGGGAAAATCAAAAACTAAGCTGGAAGTCACGATAAAAAAAAACTACATCAAAATAACAGAAAAGTTAACAAAACTTCGGCACAACTTATGAACGAAGAAGTTGAAAATAAAACCGACTGCATAATATGCGGAATTTTTTTTGACGAGGATTGGATAAAGTGTGACTTTTGCCAAGGGTGGGCGCACAAGAATTGTGCCAATACTGAATTAAATCCCTCTCTTTATAAATGTGACTCTTGTGAAAAAGCATCTTAAGATAATAAGAGAAGTTTGGTGTCCAAATTTGATTAAAAAATTATAATATTGTAATATGTCCGGTACTACCCGACAATACTTTTTTAAACTGAACTAAGCCTATTTTTTAAAATGACTCTAGAAAGAACAATATTTTCTATAAGCTATTTTAATACAGCAGGTATATAAATACACATGTAATCTTAATATTTACATGTCATTTGTCTCATTTTCATTTAATGAAATTATAAATTAAATTTAAAAACCTTAAGTGTCCGTTACTACACGACTCTCCCCTACGGTTAAAACAGGTGTGTGTATCACTGATGTATGAGACATGTGTTTTCATTTAAACAAGTGAATTTTAAGTATGGATGTATAATTCAGTAGGTTAACCACGTATGTGTTTAACAACCGCTAAACCACAAACGTTCATTAATTCATTAACTTTATGTGAAATGTCTCAAAAAGTTTATGTTTTTGAGTAAATGTCACGTGTTTTATTTAATTAGTTTGAAGGGGTGTAGGGGTATGCGAAGCTTCGACTTGGCTTAGAAACAAACATCAGATTCGAATTCGCTTCGAAACAAATTCTGGCTTCGAAGCTTCACCAATAAAAATCTTGAGAGCTAAATTACTTCATTTATGTTCAATTACAGCCATTCTGAGCTGTTTTGTACATTACAAATAAATATTAATTTGGAAAAAAGCTTCAGTAATTGAATTGCATTTTGTGATAGTAACTTGATTTGTCAGATTAACACGAAATATTACAAACAATTGCACAATAAAAAAAATCCAAGTAATTTTAGTGCATAAAGTAATATAAATAACCACAATATAATATTTTTTCGAGCCTAAATTAACTAAAAAAATATATTCAAACTTCGATTCAGCTTCGCGAATATTTCATATATTCGATTCGATTCCACTTAGAATTTAAAAAGTGGGACTTCGCACACCCCTACAAGGGTGTTTACATTTTACTAGAATGTATTTTTGTACAACCCGCCCAACCATTGCGTCTTACTACCCGTCCAGGATAAACGTATATATAAATGGCAAGTAGTCATGTAAAAGGAACTACTTATTTATTTATCTGGATCTGTTTAAAGGTCGCCGACTACTCGAAGGTAAATATTCTCACACTGCTCTATTTCTTAGCGGAAATGGCAGTTCTTAAACTTCAAAACTTCTCAAATGAAATTCAATTATATTAAAATATTCTGTTAGGAATATATTTGTTAATAGTAATTTATTTTGATCACATGACTGCGACATTTTGCGTGAAACGTGCTTGAAAATTAGTAAGTTTTATATTTGCATGTTTTTTTAATATAAAACTTATTTTACTGGATTTTTAATTCTATAGTCATATTGATAACATTTTCTTCTATTTTGACCTGAATCTTATTTTGAAATAACAGTAAATTCAGTATTTTTGGAATTCTGAATTGCGTATCAACACTCCGATAGGTGGCACCAGGTAAAAATCAGCGGATATGTCAGCGTGGCTGGGTGGTGAAGAAAATGGACTGCAGTTATACGAGACACTTGTTCCATTGCAAGCAGTTCATTAAATAAATAATTATTTTATTTAGTATATTCTTTGATAGTCTTAGTTCTACAGTAGTTATGGATCTCTATAATTGTCAATTATCGCTCTCTTAGGTCCAATACAGTTTGTAATTCACGTGATAACATAAACTCGTATTTGCAAATAATAAAAATAAATAATAGAATTGTTTATTCGTTTACCGCCCTCTTCGGTGGGCATGCGGACTAAATATCAAGTTCATTTAGTCTGGTTTTCCTGTGACAAGAAGATCAAGTCTAGAATCATGGCCAGGTGTACAGAGGATTGTTTTTCCCAGCCCCAACAACGTAATTAAAATGTGCTTGAGTGTCAGCCGAACTGTTAGTAAAATGCGGTGAAAAATGTAACTTTTGGCGCCATCTTTTTTTAACTGTAAGGTTTTCGATAGTTATTGGTGTGTTGTTCTGATAATTGTGAATTATTCATGTTGCTTAGTAAGTTATTGAAATTATATACGATTTTTATGTTTAGAAATTCAGTCATGATAAGGGTGCTCCAGTAAAAATTAAACAATTGAAGGTTGAAAAATTACTCAATTTTTTTAATATCTAAATTTATGGCTTAGATTATATATATTAAAGGTGAAAAACAATAGATCAGTGTTGACAAATATTTTTATCCTTTGATCAATTTCCATTATTTCACTGGCCCTTTGGTATGAAACGTCCTTAAGGTGCGGCAGAAGGTAGTGCAAGTATTTTTTAGTTTTTGTAGAATATAAATTTTTTTGACTAAAATAAATCAAATATTTCTCCAGTAGCAACATAGAGTTTAGTTTTCTGCACGTGCTAATATCATCAGCTCTTGAATATCATTCAAGAATCTTGTAATTTAGTCACAACTTTTTTAAATAAAGAGAAAAAGTATTGACAACATTCCAGGACATCCTTGACCAATATTCAAGATCTGTTGATATTAGCATTTGCAGAAAACTAAACTATATATTACTACTGGAGAAATATTTGATTTATTTTAGTCAAAAAAATGGAATGCTATAAAAACTGTAAAAATACTTGCGCTCCCTTCTGCCGCACCTTATGTTCAAGCGTTATTAGCTAAGAAAGCCCACAGTAGAGGACGTAACTAAAATAAAAATAGTATTTATGTTTAAACAATTTATTTTAAAAACACCTAAATTAACTAACAGAATATTATTTTATGGTTCAATAGGTGTGAACTTTATATTATAAATCTCTTCAAATTTTCTCGGTCCCCCCTTTGTGAACTACTAATATATATCAAAAGGGTAAAAAAAATGTGATGACTTATGAAATATGTCTACAAAGTAGAACACATCTTTGATTAAAAAAAAATTTGGCCAAATGTTGGGCCCGCAAGATGAAAATAAATATCTTATATTATATTATCCCCTCTGACCATTGACCTGAAAATCTTGGATTTGATTCCCAGTTGTTTCTTAATTTGTTTGATAAAAGATTATTAGCTCTCCTCTTTTTCAACAGGTGGTAGGTAACTTGTCGGTTGTTGTGTTTGACAAATAATATCAATAGAAACGACGTAGAGGGTTTGACTCGCGGCTAATGTGGAAGACTACAACCTACGTCTTCAGTGAGGTTTATACTTTTTACATAATTACATCTTAAGGCTTATAGGTTAATACCGAGGAAGCTCATCTTAAACAATATCTTCCCCCTTTAAAGGCTATGTCTATAGTAAAATTACGTTAAAAGGTATCTTTGAAATATACATGTAATGAGGGATCGACAAAATAAGATTATTTTATAGTATTTTAAAAGTATATTTTATAGACATTTAGGATTCATTTAAATGAAAAAAATATCACTTTGTATTTAATTTACATTAATCAAAATTGACATCATCTGTGAAATTTGAGAGTTGACGATGAAATAGCTTAGAGTATGAATACATAAAAATAAATTACGTAACGTTTTTCACCCTTATCGGTGGGTACCCGGGATAAGTGTAGATTTTTCTTGACTATATTCACGTTTTTGTGAAAACCTTGTTTAAATAGCATGTCGTATCGTATCAATCCGTGCAATTGACTAAATATCCGCTCAAAGATTCATTGCCCCCCTTTAACTCCCTCAAACCCTCCCTCTTAAATTCAGGAAATGCCTCTTACTTTAGAATGGTTTGGTGTTTCTCCACCCTCAAACACTTCCCTTAACTCCCCCCAATCCCTTTCCCAACTCGTGACAAGGCTATGACATGGACTGCCGACTTCCCAAAAGCCACCCGGTGTATCCTTCTTTGGCCAATTTTCAGCTTCGTTCCGACTAAATAATTAGATTACGTGGACGAAGTAATATGAAACGTGCACGGTGGGGGAATATCAGCCATGTCAGATTAAAAACAAACAAATTAAATTATATAAACCCCATTATTAAATAGTGCCAAGATCGATTGCTATACCTCAGTTTAGTCAAATATGAAAGGATGTGAAAAAAAAAATCTCATTTGAAAAAATAATAACAGCTAATTATCGAGTTGAATACAAAAATTGAATATTTTAAAAGTATAAAACAAGTAATCCTAAAAAATTGTTCAATTCTTCTTACAACAAAACAAAATGGAATGCATCCTAGTCTTAATTGTTAGCACACAAAATTATTAGCTTCGCATTTTGATTTCAGTTTTATTCTATTTATTCATTTTAATCATTTCATGCACCGCTTTTTAGGCCGCTACCCGTCATATATGTCCGCGCACTTACACTAATTGGGAAGAGATGAGGAAGGTATTTAGGGGGAAAAACTTAGTAAATCTGTCCGGGCTTCAAACCCTGACCTTATCCTCACCTACAAACTATACCAGACGAGGTCAATGGTTAGTCAAACTGTACACATGATTATATGATCGACAGGGCTCAGACTTTTATGACCTAGAAAATAATCAAAAAATGACTTATAAAAGGATATATAAATTCTAAAAAATAATTTAAAATTGTAAACAGTGACTCGAAATAAATGCTCACTACTAAATAAAACACGCACTTTACAAATGGAAACTAAAAAATATACATTATGAAATAAAAAGCCTTTAGCTCAGCAACTAAACTCTTTCATTCTGCTAATAACATTGATCCATAAAATATCTGCTTCATAAGAAATAGCTACTGCCTCCCAACGCAACCCTCTCCAGTTTATTTGCAGTCTCACCAGGGATTCTGTAGTTTCCAACCATACTAGTAAAGCTGGTACAAAAATAATTGTATACATTGTATTCTCATTCCGGCAAATGTGTGATTAAAAATAATGTTTTAATTATTTATTAATTTGTAGAATGGCAATAGTATTTAAATCTGTACTTATTCAACATAAATTCCCAATTAATATAAATAAAGTTAATAAGATTCACAAATTAGGTTGAGATATGTTTTATTTCTTACTTGGTATTTTTAGTATACAATGAAGCTAATATCAGGGGGATATGGTCCAAAGTTATCCCTGCGGGCAGAACGATTCTTTCCATTTATATAATTGCTATAGTGAGATTTTGGTTGAAAACAACTTTTAGAAAATACAAGCTTTTTTTTGTTGTTGTCAACCTTGATCATATTTTACAATATTTTTTGTATTATTTTATTAGTATATGTCAAGAGTGACAGCTGCTCAACCTGACGTATGAATACATTAAATGAGATCTAGTAATATTGCTAGCTGTCAGTTGAGAGCCTTCCTTATGCGATCTAGTGGTTGCTTTGGTGATTAAGTTTACCGAGTGTAAGGAGCAGGTTGTGTTAGTACGCGTATGATTACAAGTTGGGATGCGGGGGTGGGGGGGACAGAGAGGGGATGATAAGCTTAGGTGGGAGTGAAGAGGACGCGAGAATAGGTCAGTGTTTTTGCAGTTTTTATAACAAAACTTTTTTGCCAAAATAGATTTAAAATATTATTCCAATACAATCATAGAGTTTAATTTTCTTCCCATGGTCATTTCAGCATTTCTTGAATATTTGTCAAGGGTGTCCTGGAATGTAATGACAACTTTTACTCTTAATTTAAAAAGTTTCTCATCAAATGCTAACACGCTCATGACAAATATTCAAGAAATGCTAATATTACTATTTAGTAAATTAAACTTTATATTAATACTGAAGGATATTAGATTATTTTTACAAAAAAAAATTGATATAAAAACTGTGAGAACACTGACCTTTTCTCACGTCCCCTACAATCCAACTTTAAATGTAAAAGTGTTTTATGTGTCTGATATAATAACGGATAAGATTTGGATGTATAGTCTCATCTTTTATTTTAATATTATTATTATTATTATTATTAGCACAGCGTCTTACTGCCCCTTCAGGCTATACGCACTTACCATTATGTGTAATAGCAGGGTAATTGGGAAATGAAATGGAGGACCTACAGTTTAACGTGGAATCCGAGCCACGGTGGAGGTCTGGCATTCCTCACATTCACAAGATGTGATTAATACACGTCTTTTCAGAGGTGAAAGAAGGGTTCGGCAATCAGATAAATCTATGCCGGGACCGAGGATTAAACTCCGGACCCCCAGCACAGAAGTCTGACACCTTACTCCTAGACCACCAGGTGAACTTTTATTTTAATACGCTCCCTACTTTATTTCCAATTTAAGAATGTTTTCTAAATAATGTCTGATAAAAGGCAAGTGTCAATAGAAACATATAACAAACAACTGTCTCACTTCGGTGGCCGCGTGATCTAACGTGTCACTCTTAGAGTAGACTAAACTGCTGATGACGGGGAGATTGAGGTTCTAATCTCGGCCAGTGTACTGAGGTTTTTTCAAAATTGTTTTCCATTCTCCCTCTACTTAAATACGGGTACATTTCCAATTAATATAACCTTCCTGATCCCTAAAACAATTTACGTAATTATTACATAAGCGTATACAACCAAAACGGGCAGTAAGACGCAATTCTAAAAAAAAAAGTTTGATATTATATGAAACAAAAAATCGGTGCTTACAAAAATCTGATATTATATTAAACAAAAAATTCAAAAATAGGTCGTGTATTTGTAGTGTATTTTACTGTGTTGTTAGTATTTTTCAACATGAATACATGTAAATACACGTAAAATTGTGTTTTGGATAAAATAATCTACCAGGGGATAGCTTTGTTCACCTTGTTTTCGTCAGGAATCTTTATTTTTATATTTTAATTTACATACAGAATCGGTGGCGATAAAGTTTGAAATGTATTTTTTATTTTCTTCGATAGATTTCTTGGTATAAAACTATAAAACGGGCTTTAGAAAAAAGAAAGAAGCCATTACAGTTATCGGCTAACGATTGTGACTCAAAAGGAGAAGATGAAGAAAGTAAATTAATTTATTGGTCGGAAACCGGTTCAGCTTCGCTTGAATGAGAAATATGGATCAAATGTGTCGATCTTCGGCAGGTATACATGCCATGTATGAGAAGGATGGATCCGATCGTCGATTGTCGCCGACGTGTCCATGACTTTTATTAGAAGGATGAATCCGCCGGGTCGATCGTCGGTAGCGTGAATGAGAAAGATAGATCCAATGCGTCGAACGTCAGCGGCGTGCGCATGACTTGGATGAGAAGGATGATCTAAGGCGTCGAACGTCAGTGGCGTGCGCATGACTTGAATGAGAAAGATAGATCCAATGTGTCGAACGTCAGTGGCGTGCGCATGACTTGGATGAGAAGGATGATCTAAGGCGTCGAACGTCAGTGGCGTGCGCATGACTTGAATGAGAAAGATAGATCCAATGTGTCGAACGTCAGTGGCGTGCGCATGACTTGGATGAGAAGGATGATCTAAAGCGTCGAACGTCAGTGGCGTGCGCATGACTTGAATGAGAAAGATAGATCCAATGCGTCGAACGTCAGTGGCGTGCGCATGACTTGAATGAGAAAGATAGATCCAATGCGTCGAACGTCAGCGGCGTGCGCATGACTTGGATGAGAAGGATGATATAAGGCGTCGAACGTCAGTGGTGTGCGCATGACTTGGATGAGAAGGATGATCTAAAGCGTCGATACGTCAGTGGCGTGCGCATGACTTGAATGAGAAAGATAGATCCAATGCGTCGAACGTCAGTGGCGTGCGCATGACTTGAATGAGAAGGATGATCTAAAGCGTCGAACGTCAGTGGCGTGCGCATGACGAATGCGCAGAGATCTAGCATTGATTACTCATGCGATTTGCATGTGAGTTGGAAAAGATACTTCTTTTATTAAATACTACCAATAAATTCCAAAGTAAACGGTAAATAAAATAATAAAAATGGTAATTTGTATAATTGCAGTGACTTTCTCACGGGAAACCTTTTAACCCTGTAATTTATATGGGTAAAAATGTTTTTGTACATATAGGGCATTGGTTTTCAAATTGTGGGTCGCGTTATTGTGCCAGGCAGACTAGACCATAGGGAAACAAAATTAATATTATATGTGAATTAATATTACATGTGAAATGTGCATAAGGAACAGTGTAATAATTTATTACTTTATAAACAAGTATATTAATACCATTTCCTTTTTCGGCAAGAAGACAGGTATGTTTTATATTAAGGTGGGTGGTACGCAGGTGCTTCGAACGCTTATATAGTGGTCCACTTTTGAGGGAAAATGGAGAAACACTGCTTTATAGCAAAATGAATCGTAAGAAGGGGTGGAGCGTTCTTTAAGTAGATATATTTCAGGTTTTCTTATTTTTTTATACAAAGTATATTTATAATACAGTAATTTTGCTAATTTAAATACTTCATTACTTCATTCAAATAAAAAAATCCGTATAGACTTGGCAGACATTCATATCTTTGAGGGACAATTTTTGGAGACCTTTCCCTAAATAATCGTTTTTTTAGTTTAGCTTGTTTAAAAAAAAGCTAGAACCGAGAAGTAAGGCGTCAGTCTCGTCTAGTTAGCAGGGTGAGGCAGGACATTGAATCTTGGCTGGGTGTACTAAAGGTGTTTTTTCCTATATGATTTCCGAGTATCTATTTCACAAATGCGGGTGTTTTTTTCTAAAACTCTCCTTTCCTTCTCCCTCCCTCATAAAATATAAATATATGTTAGCCTATATAATGGACGAGTATTACGATGAGGAGTATATGGAAAATAATAAACAACGATGCAGGTCAGAATCGAAGCCCAGCCTCTCTAGAAAAAGTGTCGGAGGGGAACCTTTGTAGACTCGGCCGTTGCCAACGACGGCAGCTGTGCCAAGAGTGGTCGCGTCCTGCAGGAAATATCCTCCTGTCACAAGGGATGCAGGAGTCGTAACACGCAGGCTCTCTGCATCACTGGTTTCAATTCATAGCCGCCAGGAGGATTGAACAAAGATTGTTATTATATCACCGGTATCCACATCGATGGTCGCACGGTATGAGGTGTCATTAGCGCAGTACACAGGATTGCCGGCGATAGAGAGATCAGGGTTTTAATCCTGGCCGATTGTGGTGAGGGTTGATTTTCCTAAATGGTTTCCCAATTTCATTTCAAATAAAAGCGGGTACGTTCACTCTAAATTCAGTTTCTTTATTTCTACCTCATAATTATAATTAGATGCCAATATCCCGTATGGGTAGTAGGAAGCAGTTGTATACATTACGTTGTTTATGATGATAATGATATGCACAGCTGCGCTTAATGTTTAAAAAGAGTTATCAAAATCCTTTTTATGAACAATGAAATTACAATGACCGGATCAGATCCTGTCTTCAAATGTTGTATCACCGTGACATCACTATTTGTGTTTTTAAGTCTACTAACCCCTCCACCTTACCCCCCACCCACCCGCCTCTCTTTTCAAAACTCTCGGCAGTAAAGATAGCAATCTAGGCGTCAGTTGACTTGTATTAACATCGCGCACTTATCAATACCACGCCATCAAAATTGAAAAAATGCAAATCAATAGTGGACCCGTGGAGTGTGTAAGGTGGTGGCAAGAGATATGGCGGATGGGGGACTGCATGTTTAAAAAAAGTGTGAGGGGGTGTGGTTTAGTATAAAAATGACCAGCTTGTCAAACAGAGAGGAATTGGTTATATAGGACGGGCACTGCATCCTCCTACCTGTCCGGGCTATCCACATTTAACAACAATGTTGGGCTAGGAATGAGACCAGTATAATCTAGAGTAAATGTATTCACAATTGCGAGGAGGGTTAATTATTTAGGAAAAATGCATTGTGTTTAAAGGGGAAGTCAGCTTATTTTAAGCGACGGTTCACGTGAAATGTGGCAGTTCTTAGATTAAAGTAAATTGTTAAAACCATAAATGTAGCCTTCCTCACTAAAATTAAATCGTATCTAGCGGTTCTAAGGTTTTCGAGCTGATATTCTCACTAGAAATACTGAAGTATGAGGCTACATGCGATTAAATAACTATGTATGTAAAAAACAAAATGCATGTGTAATTTTACAAATAAATATACAGTTGACATGAGTCGTACGTATTAATTAAAAGTTGCGATGGTCAACGGAAAGAGGGTTGAATGACAAGTGTCATTTAAGCGGGTTAGGGGGCGGATAGGAAGCCTTGATTTCGCTGACATCTGTCGGCGGGGAAGAGGTACTACTGGAGTGGTTCGTTGCTGTCGGATGTCAGCTGTTCCGATGGACTCCAGGGAAGTCAAAAAACGGCTTGGACTCAATCCGGAAACGGACCGGAACCGGGATCTGCCTTTTTCCCAGGTCGGAAGAAGAGGGTGAGGTAGGAGAGGTCAGGCGATCACAGCTTCGTGGAAGAGTGGTTTAAGGTGCCCACTTATGTCCGAGAACGCTAATGGCTCATTCTATATCGCACGTGAGTTTTTATTGTTTTTCAACCCAAACGGAATGTATTAATTTGATTATAAAAATTAAAAGGTTTGAAAAAGGTAAAAAGAAAAAATGTATCTTAATTTTAGTAGATGGAGAGTGGAAAATATTAAAGAAACATACACTAGCCAAGATTCAAGCCCCAAATTCTTGTGACAGCCAAACAAGATTAGACAGACTTTACATTTGTTTCGTGTGCCCACCAATAAGGGTGTTCTTTTCCTAAATATGTCCAACAAACCTATTGATTTAAATTAATTACAACCAAATGAGCAATACACATTTCAAAACTGTAAGAAGAAAAAAAAAATACGATGCTAAGCAAAATACATTTGGTTAAAAGTAAAAACATAATATTTTATAATGTCACTAGAAAGTGAATATTTGAAACTAATTTAATATCATCATCAAACTTATCTTAACGTTTTTTTTTGTTTTTTCACATTCGCATACCAAAGTCTTATGACCAAATAGGGTCACCTTTCCATATCTCTCTCTCTCTCTCTCTCTCTCTCTCCCAAATGATTCTAAATATTTTTTTTTATCCTTCCAAAAAGTATCTCCCAAACATTTTTTTAGGGGGAGCAGACCTAAGGAGTGAGAGATGTATATTTGAATCCCAAAAATCCTCATTCTTTAGCTTCTAAATGATGACCAGGGGAAGCACATCCTGATCCGGTGTACTGAAGATGTTTTTTTTTTTTTTTTT
>CABEEJ010000477.1:30647-46846 GCA_901482245.1 Timema douglasi | reverse complement strand
CCCCCCCCCCCGACACCGCTAAATTAGACTAAGTGAGCATGATGTTTGATCCATGTGTCCTTCTGTGCGAATTAAAATTATGTTTAAATAGCCAACAAAACATTCAAATTTAAAGTAAATACCGAGGATCACGTTTCGTTAGAAAATATTTAATCTAAGTAATATTTTACTATATCAAAGCCTGGGAGATTTTATTACGCCATTTTTAAACAGTAGGTCTGTAATATTGTACTAAAATAAATGCATAAATGCGTGTCTGGACTATATCGTTAGTAACCCAGTTTGTGGGAAGATTAACCACTACTAATGTACCTTTACCCAGAATGCCCCTGAATGTAGACCCTAGTAATCGTACATCCTTTCCGTGTTCCGATGAGATGATTTGATGGTGATAGTGAACATGAGGTTGTGGAACCGATGGAAACTCTTGACCTAACTTAAACATAACTGACCAGACTCTGGTTCCCGTTGGGACAGTTCCCCTTTTGGGAAGATTACCCGTGGCACCAAAAGGTAATCGAACCCAAGACCCCTAAATTCAGAGTCAGGTGTGCTTACCACCATGCCATGGGGACGGTTAATGTTGTACTTTTGTCCATGGTCAGTTTTTTAAAAACTAGTTTTAAATAATTTTAAATAAAATCAAATCAAATTTGAAAATGAATTTTATCTGCTGAGGTGTATCCTTAACTTAGTTATAACCCTTATCGGTTGACACACGGACTAAATGTAATGCTCATATAGTCTTGGGAGGTCAGGGTTTGAATACCGGCTGAACGTACGGAGGATTTACATAAATGATTTTAACTACCACTCCGCTCAAATATGAGTACATTTCTTAAGTTTTAACTTCCTCCTTTCTACTTATTCTCTAGCGTAGTTAAAATGTGTATAATCCTGCAAGGTAGTATGACTTAGTGCAAAAAGAAAAATAATTGTATATTAACGATTTAGTTTTCTCTCTCGTATAAAGCACACATTTCACTCCTCTGCTATATTGTATCTACGTGTTTCAGTTTGAACTGTGGAAAAAAAAAGTCCATAAAAAAACAAATTGGGTGGATAGGGGGGAGAAGGGGCAGCTGCAGGTCAGATTGATCATATTCTCGCTTCCTCTCCTAATCTTTTTTTTTTTCAATATCTCTCTACTCCTTTAACTGAGCACAACACCATTTCCACCCCTTAAAAAGTAGTTATGTTCAATATGCACATTTTGAAGGGGGGAATGTAGGGAGGGGGTGGGGAGTGAAAGAGGGCGAAAGGGTTACAAGCTAATGGTTGGTGGCTCAAAGGACAAACAGTTTTTTCCTCTCCCTTTCTTTCTATTATTCTTCTCAACCCTTTAATTACGTTTCAAGCCCTTCTATGCGAATTATGATTGTCGTTACAAAATTAGACAGGTTCACTAATTTTTATTATTATTATTATTTAATATTTGATTATAAAGTCTGCGTGAAAAGAAAGGGCTTAAGGTGGGGATGCAGGGAACGCGAAAAAGGTCAGTGTTTTTGCAGTTTTTATAGTACAACATTTGTTTGATCAAAAGAAATCAAATATTGCTTCAGTACAAACATGTCTGTCAAGGGTGTCCTGGAATTCATGACAACTTTTTCTCTACATTTAAATGTTTCTCATCTAATGCCGCTATGATCATGAAAAATATTTAACAACTTTTGAAGTCACCACGTGAAGAAAATTAAATTCTGTAATGAAGCAATATTTTACTTATTTTGCCATAAAAACTGCAATAACACTGGCCTTTTCTTGCGTTTCCTACATAATCACCATAAAGTGTTTGTATTAGAAATTTTAAAACACATTAATGGATCGCTTTCATTTCGCTAATTTGTATCATTCCTGTAACAATTATAAATTACTGTTTTTTTACTTTCACATCTCAACAAATTATTGTAATCATAAAATTTTCCAGTTTCGATATTATGATATATCTTGACGTTTTATCTTCCCCCGAACTCAAAAAGTGGGTGTTCTTATTATGTCTCTCTGTCTGTAACTGAGCTGCAGTAAAAGGGGATTTCGTTCAAACTATCTATCTAAATTCTAGATCTAAAATTAGGGGTGGATTATTGATTGTTAATTTTGGGGAATTTAGATATTTCAACCTCTCTTTAAAGGATATCTGATTAGTGTTTTTCATAGTTCCCCCTTTTTTTGTAGAAATATTAATTTGAGAGTAGATTACTCAATATTTTATTTATTTTATTTGTAATTGTTTGTAAATGGCTGTAACGATTTTGTTAAAAAAGGTACATAAGGAATATTTTACATGATAAAAAAAAATGCATGTCTGTTT
This sequence comes from Timema douglasi, assembly GCA_901482245.1. NCBI lineage: Eukaryota > Metazoa > Arthropoda > Insecta > Phasmatodea > Timematidae > Timema > Timema douglasi. Next base: position 44,532 of record CABEEJ010000477.1, on the reverse strand, counting down.
AAAAATAAAAATCATTTAGGGAACGTTACTGACAACCAATTTTTGAAAAGGAAATAATCCAAACTCTAAAAGAACCTTGAGCAAATGTGTAATAATTTGCATCGTACCGTTTATTGAAGTCATTTTAATGCACCAATTTCTAGGGTAGAGTTGGTTTCTTTCTTTCTTTCAAAGATCAAATAATCATTTTTTTCAAATAAAAATGTATGGTACTTAGTGTGTCGCGAGTGTATTAATTAATTACGATAATCAGTCTTACTTGTGGTAGTATGCCTGATTAATATGGATTTAAAAGGTTTTAAGTAAGGAAGGAGGGTGAGTTTTAAGGGAAGTGCACCAGAATAGACCTTGATTTAGACTGAAGACAACATGAATGTACATAAAAACACCCACCTAGCTATTTCCAGCAAACAAAATGGGTATTAAGTCCCAGTCATAGGTATATGATTCTTCTAACCCGTTACTATACACCTTACTAGTTTTTTAGTTACTACTCCTAACACTTTAATCCCTAACAGTTTAATTTAAGGGATATTGATGCGTCAGATAATTTATATGAGGTGCGCCCACATTAACATGGAGGGGAACTTAGAAAACACAGGGATAAATCACAAATGGATATTCATCCCAAGTGCACCCGACCAAAATTCAAACCTAAACCTCCCTGTCATTTGTTAATTGATTTTATTGCGAGACTGACATCTTAGACTATGTGACTACTGGTGCAGGCAATATATCTAAATATTTTTCTAAACATTTTAAGTGAACAAATAATAAACAACCTCAGCAAGGTATAACAATTCAAAAGTGACAAGACAAATTACCTCAATATATTTTTACCTCCATACCCTCATAAAGCTAATCTGTGTGCATTTCCTTTTAGACTATCCTCCTCATCTCTAAGCCATAGATTAAACCGTTAATTATAACATGAACCAAAGGCTTCCAATTCCTCTGCCAATTGATATGTTACCATCAAAACTACATAAATAAATCACGTTTATCCAAGGGTAACTTGGGTTGAAACGAGACTTAATTCATCAATATGACTCGCAACAGTCAACTCTTGTGGTTGTCATGTGTGGGAAGCAGCAACGTGTAAACGACAGAACATACGCGCATACATATGATACACACCCCTTTCCACACAAACACACACATATGCACCTCCACCCCCTTTCCTCCCAGACAACTACAATGCAATTGCGTCACTACAAAAGACAGCACTGATAGTTTCTATACGATTCTAAACGTTAACCCCAAAACTACCCTCGCCCCCTTCCCCACCTCACCACCATCCCTTTTAGACAGTGAAAATGGTAACCACGCACGCGTTCAAAACCATTAACTGAATACTATATTGTGTGAACAATCCCCTTCCACCTACATTTCTGTTCTCAAGGTTTTAGCCTACGCGTGTACGTTATGTGTTCATATGTATCACACCCCTTTCAGGAGGGGGTGTTTTTTTTATTCTGACGTTTATATAACCCTCTCTTTGTCACTATTATGACATTGTACCTCGTAAATAAAAAAAAGGAGGGGAGCAATGAATATTATGAATTTTTGTGGGCTGTACTTTAGCCTTTTCATAATCAGCTCGCACACAAATAATGGTGGGGGTATTTCGCCCCCCCTCCCCCTTCTCATTTCTTTATATGTTAGACATATCGAATGAAAAGGGAGTACATTACACAAATGATTTCGGATTGGTTTGAAATGTATACCGCGTTTGGGAGATAATGGATGATATTGGATCGTTGTCAACACCCCCTTAAAATGAACAATAGGGTAGTAAGAGATATTATTTTATTTTCATATGATAGTGACAGTTGTATTCAAATGGGCAGGAGCTGAAAATCGAGATTTTGGATGGTGGTGATCCTATTAGTGTGGATAATAGTTTTTTTAAGGGACGGAGGAACCTTGGTCGTCAATGATACATTTTGTCCTGTAACAACCGCAAAAAGGGTTGAAGGTTTTTTGTTTGTTTTTTGGCTATATATTTATATTCACAAATTGACATGCACGAAGAATAAGTCTTAACGTCTTAATTTTTTTAAATTCTATTTTATCTTCAGTTCAATTTCACACTTTATGCTTACGTAAAAAGGGTTGGTCGAATGGGATTAATGGTTTAAAATTTATTCAAAAAGATTTTCAGAAATAGATGGATTATTTTTAAAAATTTGACAACACATTATTTTCGAAACTATTTTTTTAAACTTTAGATTAATTCTGAATAAAGTTTAGATTAGTTTGATTTTTTATATTAATTTTATTACAAATTTCAATTTACCAACAGTTTTATTTTTACGTTTACAAATTTAATCTTTTTCTGAAAAAACATTTTCTTGGTTTATACTAACTTCAAGAAACCTAGACCTATATAAAATAATTTATAATAATAATAATAATAATAATAAATCTTTATTTGAACGAATTTAAAGGCAGCGCTTTTTCTTTCACTTAACCCAGTTAATAATAATGAACAAAATTTAATACTTATGTGTTAAAATATAGTATATATAATGTTTGTACAAAAATAATAATAAAATATTCGCCAACTTATGATTTTATATTTAAGAATAAATTAAACTAAAACAAATGAGGAAAGTAGAATTAAATAAGGAGAGAAATAGATAAATACCAAACCCTTCCTTCACCTCTGACAATACATCTTGTGAATGTGGGGAATGCCAGGCCTCCACCGTGGTTCGGATTCCACGTTTTCACAATCACCCTACCATTACACATTAGCGTAAGTGCGTACAACCCGAACGGGTAGTAAGACGCGGTGCTAATAATAATAATAAAATAGATACAATAGAATCATTATTTCGTCTTGTTTGGTTTGTTTGTGACCAGGAGATCAAGGCTCAGATTCCAACTGGTTGTACTGAGGTGATTTTTTTTCTAAAGGATTTCTTTGGTTTTTCCTCCACATAATTGAGCGTACATTTCCTTTAAATTAGACTTTTTAATCGATACCCAACTGTTGTGGATAAGCGCGGATAGCTGTAATTGGAGTAAGACGCAGTGAAAAGTAAAAAATATATATGTATAAAACAAAAGTGTCAGATCAAATCACTTAAGGAGTAGTATGAAGGGAGTGCGCGAACACTTTATGACGAAATGCTTTGAAAATAAGGTGTCCTCCCTTAAACTAGTTTTCACACAAAGCGCACAGAAGAACCAGAGAGAGTGGAACAGAGAATAGAGGGGGGAATGGAGGTAGGTGACATTAAAAGTGTCATATCTTTATTGTCAAGGCTCAGTAGAGTTTTAGGCGCGCACACGAAACGAACACAGAGAACAAGGAAGGAAGGGGGGATTGAGAGTTGAGGGACGAGAAGTAACACACGCTCAGACTGAGAAGGATCGAGCTCTTTTAATTAAAAACCATTAACGTCTTAATTAGGAATTAAAGTTTACGTGCCACGAGTGTAAAGCGTTGCTTTTTAGGAGAATGGCGTTAAGAAGGGGTGGGGGAAGGTTCGTCTAGCGGGAGGCGGGATAGGGGTGGAGGGACTCTTTAGCGTCGCAGAGCGTCCGTCACTTGTTCTGATTTCATCACTTGACGACTTGTGGAGGAAGGACAGTGGAAGAACCGTCTAAGAGACCCAACTCTATACGGAAATGTGTATATCGTATCTCGTTGTTTTAACATGCTCTTAAGCGAAGCTTAAGGCTAGTAGCCCATGATACTACACTTATAATGAGTTCGGAATAATTAAACTTCAATTGTTCACACATCCCGTGAATAGTACATTTAGACATCATTGGAATCCAAACCGAAGTATTTCAAAGGAGGTCGACAAATTCTGAACTATTTATTATTATTAGCACCGCGTCTTACTACCCGTTCGGGTTATACGCACTTACGCTAATTGTGTAATGGTAGGGTGATTGTGAGATTAAATGGAGGACCTACAGTTTAACGTGGAATCCGAACCACGGTGGAGGCCTGGCATTCTTCTGAACTAAAAGTCTTTACCCAATTTGAGCATTGATTAGACTTCATAGTCGGATTATAGTCTTCTAACAATTAACACAATATAATTTTGGTCATATTATAACGATCAACATATTTGAATACTTATCATATTTTAAAGAACAACACATTATAATTCTATCTTCCAGCGATTGACACAAAAAAAAAATCTGATCATTCCATTTTTTTTAGCGATCACCAGAGTATAATAATGATCATAGCATAGCGATCGATACAAAATATTGCTGTTTATATTCTAGAAACTGACCAAATATGCTGAATATCTTCTAGCAATTTTTACATTATAATGCTGATGATAATCTGGCAATCGACATTAGAAAAACGAAAATATTACAATGATTGCCACATTATATTGATAGCTACAATATAGATACCCACATTTTAGAGAGTTGGCATTATTCTAGTGATGAAACCTTCGAATGCTGGTCATCGTATAGCGATACATTTTAGTGTATATAATATTTTAACCATCGATATATTTGAGTGCAGATCATATTCTTGCGACCGACATATTAGAATGCTGACCATATTTCAGTGGTCAACACATTAGATCACTGACCACATTCTAGTTAATGGTCGTCAAAGTATGACGATGATAATATTATAGTGATCGGCATATTGTAATGCTAATCATATTCTAGTTATCAACACATTACAATTCTGACCCTATTCTAGGAAGTGATCGACACAAAATAATGATTATCATTATTACAGTGATCAACACATTAAAATGCTCATTTGGAAACCAATACGTTTAGTATAAATCATATTTTAGTTAGTGACAGTTATTTTTAAAACCGTTGTTTTAAATAACATAATAAATAATAGAACAAAATACCACAAAAAAAGAGTAAAATATACACTTTAATAGTCTCGGTGGCATTTACGTCGCTCTTATACCAAAGTGACCTGGAACTGTGGACCTCTCATCCACAGCTGAGAGGGAAATTTGCTGCTTCAATAAAGACAAAACAGTATTTAGTGTCTCTACTTCCTCCCAAGCTCCTGGCAATTGCCAGCAATTACTCCCGGCGCTTTAATTACCGAACATCCAACACACCGTCATTCCTTGCTTCGGGGAAGTATAAAAAATAAAACAAGACGAAATATGTCGTTTGCAAAAATTGTTTTTCTTGATGACATTTTTTTTTGTAACATCTAAGAATCGAGGGTTTTTTTGAGACAATTTATTTTTACTTCCGACTTGGAAATTCAGGAAACTTCTCGTTTTATTTATCCGTGTTCCGCGTCCTACGTCCGGGATATCCGTATACCTACGCTATTGAGGTGGTGATAAGTAAGTACTTAGAATAGCTGTGCAGTTTTTGAGAATGGGGGGTGAGGGGGGACCATTTAGAAAGAAAAACAAAACAATTTAATGCACCAAACTGAGATTCAAACTCCGAACTCAACGTGACCTGAAAACCAGACAAATAGAAAATAACGACTTTTTGTCCGCGTGACCACCAGTACGGGTATAAATATCTAGTATATATTGTTACCGTTGGATTGGACGTGCCTTCTTGTAAACATTGGGTTAAATCGACTCACAAACCAACATAGCCTTTGACAGTATAATTATTGCTACAATCACTCACTAAACCCTATCAGAATTTGGGTGGTTAGATATAAAAGTATTATAATACATACACTTTACTTTCATTTTAACGATATTAGCAACATGAGTGATATCATTTAACGGGACCACAAGGAAAGATGCCAGGAAATGCATCAGTATTTGCTTAAAGATAGGATGATGGACCTTCAAAAATTTACCTCCCAACATTCTGGGTCAGCGTCAAGAATAGTAGCTACCCTACCGACGCAATGCGTCAAACCAAAATACGCGTGTCAACAGGAGGGGTGGGGGTAAGGGAACTTTAGTTGGACTATCACCCACAAGGATAGTCACACGGTCCTGAGGCGTCAAGCTTATAATATACTGTGTGATCAGATGATGTGACGAGAAAAGCTAGGATCGAATCATGGCCCCGGGTGTGTGATTTTCCAATACTTTCTTCAGCCGAATGTGGGTGAATTTCTTATCAAATTTCCTTCCAAACCCCTAATCCTCAGATTAAGTCGGTAATAACCCTTGTGCTGGACATGATTAAAAAAAACAGCATAGATGTCTAAGCTGACAACTGTCAGTATTATCTAGTCTGGTTTGCCGTTGACAGGGAGGTTGGAGTTTGAATCCCAGCTGTGTGTGCTGGGATGTGTATTTTGCTAAATATTTTCTCATTCTTTCTCCGAGCAATTTTGGCTTCATTTCCTATAAATTTTATCTTCTTCACCCCTACTCAATTAGTGGGGCTAGATACGTATGGCCAAGGCGGGTAAAAAGACACCAATCAAAATAATAATGACAATAGTAAATCTACAATTATTTATCACCACTTTCATCGACCTAGTTTTACTCTAAGCTTGTACAAAAAAAAACATAATTCATACTTTTTTCCTCTCTCTTAATTCTTTGGACGAGAGTGTTTATGTCTAAGCCCATCGGATCGACCGGTCAATCATTCGTGCATTTGTGTGTGTGTGTGTGTGTGTGTGTGTGTGTGTGTGTGTGTGTGTGAGTGACAACTAATGTGAGGGGTAGGACACGTGATTAGTTCTTGTGATTGCCGCAATTAGAGCTTCATTCACTCTAGTAGGATGGTATTGGCCGACCGCTATCATTCTTGATTGCCCCTTACTTTATTTTGTATGTCGAATCGTGGGAAGAGACAGATGTGTTCTATTGGACTTTGCACGGAAAAAGTTTGTACTAGCCACGTTTAGCTATGTATTTAGTGCTACTCTTCAGTGGCGGGGGCAGAGGTTGGTCCGTAACCCCTACCCCCTCTCCACCTCATCTATACCCCATTCCATGCATTTTAAACAAGTAGACATTATAAAATCAACAAATTTATTTAGGAATAATTTATTCTTTTAGACACGTGAAATAAAAAATGGCCTTACCAATGTAATGAATGACTTTCTGTTCCATATCTTCTAGAGATAATTTGTTGGTGACTACAGTATGGACCGTTAATGGTAATTTGGCATTTTCTGACAGTTGAAAAACTAAAAAAGAGCATTTCTCTATTAATCTACCTTTCAGATTTAAATTATTATTTTGTAAAAGCGATGTTTATCTACATTAATCGTTAACAAACTAACTTTATTCACACAAGGATTAAACAATGTACCACTTCAAGAACCATTCAATAGACTGCTACAACTACAAGGATTATTTAATAGGATACTACAAGGATTATTCAATGGGCCACTACAAGAATCATTCAATAGATCACTACAACTACAAGGATTATTTAATAGGACACTACAAGGATTATTCAAAATACCACTTCAATTATTTTTCAATGGACTATTAAAAAGATCCTCAATGAACCACTATAAATATTATTCCATTGATCACTATAGAAAATATTTAATGAACAACTACAAGGATTATTCAATGGGCCATCACAAGGATTAATCAATGGATCAATATAAGGACTATTCGATGTACCACTAAAACGATTATTTAATGGACCACTGCAATGGTTCTTCAATGGACAGCTACAGGGATTCTTCAGTGAACCACTACAAGGAAGATTTAACTGAACACTCCAAGGATTTTTTAATGGACCACTACAGGGATTCTTCAATGAACCACTACAAGGAAGATTTAACTGAACACTCCAAGGATTTTTCAATGGACCACTACAGGGATTCTTTAATGAACCACTACAAGGAAGATTTAACTGAACACTCCAAGGATTTTTCAATGGACCACTACAGGGATTCTTCAATGAACCACTACAAGGAAGATTTAACTGAACACTCCAGGGATTTTTCAATGGACCACTACAGGGATTCTTTAATGAACCACTACAAGGAAGATTTAACTGAACACTCCAAGGATTTTTCAATGGACCACTACAGGGATTCTTCAATGAACAACTACCAGGATTATTTAACTGAACACTGCAAGGATTCTCCAATGGACCACTACATGGATTCTTAAATGGACCACTAAAAGGATTCTTCAATGTATCACTACAAGAATCATTAAATATCTGCTATGTATATTATTCAATGGATTCCCGCAACTATTTCAATAAACCACTATTAGTATTCTTTCAAGGACACTTCCACACGCCAAATATTACAAATGCCTACAAAGAAATATTGTAAATATCCTATGTGATGTATTGTTGGTCATTTTTCATTGTATTTATCTCTAGTACATTTTTAAAGTCTGCGTTATTAACTAATATATTTTCGAAACATCATTGAAGGACAATATAATAACACCACCTGTTAACATTTCAGTCCCGTTCGTGTCTCTCAGGGGAGTACATGCTTCAGAAGTGTTAAATGTTTAGTCCCGTGAAATTTCTCTTCATCATCGCCCTCTACACCTGCTACAGCTTCCGTGTGAAATAAATTCCCCTTCTCTCCCTCCGATAGAGAGTGGATATGTGTGTATGGGTGTGTAGGAAGAAAGGACACTAAAATGCCATCATCCCTGCTATTGTTACCCATCACTCTCCGACTTGCGGCCAAGCCATGCGTGGAGAGTAAGGGTGGGGGTGTGGGGGAGGAAACGACTACCACCGAAACATCTCCCTCATCTCCCCCTTGAGCGATGTGACAACGGGATGTTGGCGGGTGATAATTCAGACGGAAAGATCAAAAACCCTTTATTCTCCGGCCTTTCCCTCTGCGAATCTCTGGCCCCTTTTTTCATTAAAAAAAAAAGCTTTTACGTGGTCTAACCACTTTGCCATTTTTGTTTTAATTCTAGGAGTGGATTGATGTTCTACCACAAGTTGATGAGCGAATTAAATATTAGAAAAAGTACTATTATTGAGCGAGAAATTTTTCTGAAAAGCATTTAACCATTTTGTCTGAAAGTTAATTATTTAGAGGTTTTAATTCATGTTATAGTCTTGAAGTACGTATACACACAGAAGTCCTGATAAATAGTATTTGAAGTACCTACATTTTTGCAACAACAACAACAAATTGCTAATCCGTCTTCTTGGTAGCCTCTGTATCACGATGGTGGGCTTAATGTAAAATATTTTGTGTCTGTGACAGTTTTGATTAGACTTGATGGCAAAAAATGAAGGAATTTTCATATACATATTAATGTTCTCTTCCTATTTATTTTGACAAATAAACGTCACCTGCTTGCCCTTTTATGTCGTCAAGGATTTGTTTGTTAATAATCCATTTTATGCTAATGATTTTGAATAAAATCGGTCATCCATGTCTGATAACAGCGTTTCTAGACAATGCTGTTTAAACTGACCAATAAAATGGTTGTGGTCAGCAAATTAAAGTTCGAGGAGTATTATAGGATGTTCATTCAAGCAGCTTTGAAATTTTCTTTGGTGGTTGTTGTTTGATGCCTCTTAAAGCTGTATCACGGTTGCGATCCTTCCTTACCTGTCTCCCTATCACTCCGGCCCTCCGAGGTGGTAGTTGTGGTGGATTCTCTAACTCGCTGATCCTTCCTTACCTGTCTCCTTATCGCTCCGGCCCTCCGAGGTGGTAGTTGTGGTGGATTCTCTAACTCGCTGATCCTTCCTTACCTGTCTCCTTATCGCTCCGGCCCTCCGAGGTGGTAGTTGTGGTGGATTCTCTAACTCGCTGATCCTTCCTTACCTATCTCCTTATCGCTCCGACCCTCCGAGGTGGTAGTTGTGATGGATTCTCTAACTCGCTGATCCTTCCTTACCTGTCTCCCTATCGCTCCGGCCCTCCTAGGTGGTAGGTGTAGTGGATTCTCTAACTCGCTGATCCTTCCTTACCTGTCTCCCTATCGCTCCGGCCCTCCGAGGTGGTAGTTGTGGTGGATTCTCTAACTCGCTGATCCTTCCTTACCTGTCTCCCTATCGCTCCGGCCCTCCGAGGTGGTAGTTGTGGTGGATTCTCTAACTCGCTGATCCTTCCTTACATGTCTCCCTATCGCTCCGGCCCTCCGAGGTGGTAGTTGTGGTGGATTCTCTAACTGGCTGATCCTTCCTTACCTGTTTCCTTATCGCTCCGGCCCTCCGAGGTGGTAGTTGTGGTGGATTCTCTAACTCGATGATCCTTCCTTACCTGTCTCCCTATCGCTCCGACCCTCCGAGGTGGTAGTAGTGGTGGATTCTCCGAACATGTCCTTGGCTCCTAGTACGAGTTCCTCCGAGCATCTCACGGCCCGGGTTGTCTCGTACAAGATCTGAAACACCGGAGGGGTGAAACCATCATCAGTCATCACCAAAGTTAGTACAGATAGACGTAGAACATTACGTATTAATCACGTATTAATCCTAGCTAGAGCATGTGGTTGCGCTCTCAGGATTTACTTTAAGGAGGGATTGGGACAATTATGGAGAAGGGGGGGGGGAGAGTGTAAATAAATTGAAGATATTATTTACTATTATTCCGGAGTTGGAATTTTAGGTGTTATTTTTAATGTTTGATAGGAGTATACCTTAAAATGTATCCTATACAGGCCACATAACTCCCATGTTCAATACTAAAGTGTTAGTTTATATATGTTTTAAGCTTCAATTGAAATTATTTGACATCTTGAGGTGAGAGGATTTAAATAGTCAACGGCACCTCCTCTACCCTGTCGGGGTGCACACTGTGCTCAGGACTAGCCATTTCTTCTGTATCCTGTCGGATCAAGACCTCGAGTTAAACGGCATTGACGGGCCTAAAAATATTTCACGCCGTATTAGGCAGATCGAAAACTACTGTGTACCTATTCAAAAAATATCTACTTATTTGTAATTTACGTTATTCGTAGAATGTATGATTACTATAAAAACGTTCCCGATGTCATAAAAAAAAGTGGTGACGTCTTTGAAAAAGTTTTGATATGTATATTAGCGCTGAAATCATGAAATGTCTTAACTGCAATGGGTTTTGTTACACATCCTGTTTCTTTTAGCACCGCGTTTTATTATCTGTTCCGGTTATACTCACATGTAATAGTTACGCTGATGAGTTAGGAATGAAAGTTGAATTTAGAGAAAGTGTACTCGCATTTGTACGGTGGAATAGTGGAAAACAATTTTATAAAAACCACCCTCAGTACACCCAACCAGGATTCGAACCCCGATATTCCTGTTACCGGCAGTCTAGGACGAAATGAGAGTGACGCCTTAAACCATGTAACAAACCCTGTTATTTGGAAAGGCAAGTAAGTTTTTACCTAGGTTAGATTGACAACTGATTGATAATATACACACATTGGAACTTAAAATTTGATAAAATACACAATACAACATTATTAAGAAAAAATCAATGAGTTTTTGTTAATTTTGTTAGTACACATATATTTAGTGGACCTGCTGGTAAAAGCATGGAATCTTAATCTATGATTTAAATCTTGTCTTAAAGTCATAAACACACAATTTTTAAATATAAAGTCATGTTAGTTTTAAAAACAAAAATTAATTTATGGTTTTTTGTATGTGAGGAATGCCAGGCCTCCACCGTGGTTCGGATTCCACGTTAAACTGTAGGTACTCTATTTCATCTCACAATCACCCTACCATTACACATTAGCGTAAGTGCATATAACCCTAACGGGTAGTAAGACGCGGTGCTAATAATAATAATAATAATAATAATAATACTAATTACGGTAATGGTTTTAGGGATTAAGAAGGTTGGCTTAAAGAAGATATAACCGAATTTGCGTGAAGGGAGAATAGAAAACCATTTTGTAAAAACCACCCTCAGTACACCCAATCGAGATTCGAACCTCGATCTCCCCGTTTACTGCGAGAGTAGCATGTTAAAACACGCGGCCACCGAAGCGGATCTTTTGTTATTCAACTACAAGCAAATTCTAAGACAAAATCAAATATATGTATATAAAAAACTGACCTTGAACATGTATGCTATCATTTACACGGCTCCTCGCCCCCTACACACATACACATTAGGTGGTCAATAAAAATAACTTGGCAAGAATAATTCAATAATTTCAAATTTAAAAATTACATATATAAAAAAGTAAAAATACTAAGAATAAGCTCTGACCGATTCTAAATATAAAAAAAAAACTTTCCAAATCTCGAGTGGTAAGGGATGATTATTTTATATTGCTATTTGTTTTTATTTTATTCTTCCTAGAGAATACTCTTTGTTGGAAACAGATTAAATTATGAATATTAAAATAATAATGTAGGGGTGACCTGGTGGTCTAGAGGTAAGGTGTCAGACTTCTATGCTGGCGTGCGGGGTTCAATCCTCTGTCCCGGCAAAGATTTATCTGATTACCAAACCCTTCCTTCACCTCTGACAAGACATCTTGTGAATGTGAGGAATGCCAGGCCTCCACCGTGGTTCGGATTCCACGTTAAACTGTAGGTCCTTCATTTCATCTCACAATCACCCTACCATTGCACATTAGCGTAAGTGAGTATAACCCGAACGGGTAGTAAGACGCGGTGCTAATAATAATAATAATAATAATAATAATAATAATAATGTACAGCATAACCGATGTTTTTTTAGACAGAGTACTTGTTTTAGTACCGCTATCATTGGCATCCACTCATCGCCAGTTAATTACGTAATATTAGAAGTCACAACAATTATCTTTAATCGTTTAATTAACCTGATTAACATTTAATGAACCGAATATTCGTGTTTTAATAAATTTGCATGACTTGAAAACCTTTTATTTTTATTTGATCTACTTTCATTTTTCCGACAACCATAGTCATAAATTACGGAACACGTAGTTAATAAATGAAACGGTTCTATGACGAAGCAACTTGAATTGTTTTTGCTGTTAATTATTTATCTAAAAAAAACACCTCCACCTTCCTTACGTTACTAATCGTGACTGACGGCCGTTAAATCGGCTAAGTGTCCATGTCACTAGCAAAGTAATAAATAACAACGAGCGTGAATATAGCATCCGTATCAGGACAGCATGAGTCACGTTAAAAGAGACATATATTTCCCCTTAAGCTCTGTCCGTCTAATAGAGCCCGGGCGCGAATCAACGCCATAGCGCAGTCAAATAATAATAACTATTACTATTATTATTCGCACTTTAGCACCAGCACAAATTTTGAGGGCACAACGTCTTACTACCCGTTAGGGCTTTACGCATGTAATAAGATTAAATGGAGTAAGGACTAGAAAGGTAGAATTTAGATTAAATGTACCCGCACTTGAGTGAAGAGAGAGAGAGAGAGCGATAGAGAGTGAGAAACTAGCCTCAGTACATTAAATGGAATAGGGACAGGGAAGAAAGAACTTTTAGCAAATATACCCAAACTTGAGTGGAGAGAGAGTGTAAAACCACTTAAGAAAAATCACCCTCCCTACACCCGGGGGGAATTTGAATAATTACCTCTATATTAAATGAGCTTGTCATAAAGTCCATGCAGTCAGCGGTGCGGGTTGATCTTAATTAAATCCAATAGCATTCCCCTTAACAATACCAGTAAGAAAATATCACCCCACCCCGATTTCACTAGAATCAGTGTGTTAGAGGTAAGATGTGAGGGAGGGAAGGAGGGGTGGAAATTAACAAAATCCGGTCTCCTAATTCAATTATAGAGCATAATTCTATATATTTTGAAAAGAAAAAATATATAAATTATTTTGATATATGAATTGTTCAAATGAGGGAAATTTTCCCTTAACGTCACAACCCAAACTGCAGGTAGCTTGGTCTAAGGCGTCACTATCGCAATACTCGATTATTATTATTATTATTTAGCACCGCGTCTTACTACCCGTTCGGTTTATACGCTTTAAGTACTAATTACGCTAATGGGTTAGGAATTGGGAAGGTTGAATTAGAGGAAATGAACCTGCATTTGCGTGGAGGGAGAGTGGAAAACC
>CABEEJ010000477.1:0-30379 GCA_901482245.1 Timema douglasi | reverse complement strand
CCCCAGTTCATCCGACCGAAATTCTAACCTCGATCTCCCCGTCCTCAGCAGTTGAGCTCAACACGACTATCGCGTTAGCCAACTACGCCACCGAGGCGGGTTTCCCCTAGTTAAAACAATACTAGGGTGAGCACTAAAAACTACGATGTGGAACAAAAAAGAATACACGAAATTGATCAAATTAAATAAATTTCTATTAATGATTTTTTGAATCAAATGTCTAAAAAAACAACCATAGTACCAGCTGTTCTCCGCCGGAGTGTGCACAGTACTTCACAGCACGCACACAGTAATCAGCCCATCGTATTACGTGTAATCAAAAGAGCCGAGACTCGTCAAACGCTTGAAAAAACATATTTCTACAAGTGATAGACCTAGCTTAGACCGCGGAGATGATTAGGATCGCACAAAAATGAACGGCTCTTTTTATTATTGCGGTTTATTTATCACTGACGGTAATTTTTGTTTGTATCGAGTCTTACTACCCATCCGTACTGTACGTGTTTTAATTATTTTAATAGGGTATAGATGAGGGAAGAATGATTGAGATTAAATGTACCCACACTTTCTAGGAGAGAAAGGGAGAAATCATTTATGGAGAAAAAAAAAGTTCATTATACTCTGATAGGATTTGAGCTCCAGCCTCCCTATCACGAGCAAAACATATTAGAATAAAATGGCGTTCATTCCACGCATACGTCAATGTAGGCAAAGTTTTAGTACCCCCCTTAAAAATGTGCTTCCCACACTGATGCTCACACGGACTAAACGTCAGACTCATTTATCCTGATATGTTATTTATTGAAAGGTCTGGTGAGTGTATTTAGGTTTTTTTCCCCCTAAATGATTTCCCACCCTCCTTACAAGATAAAGCCGATATATTTTTTAAATTTTACTTCACTTATTTCGGATACATTAATCAACAGTGGTTCCCAAAGTTTTATCTATAGCGGGCCCCCTAATAAAAATTCACCGTGGCTTCTCCCTATCTCTCACGTCATACGAGTTGAAATTAAAAACCTCCGTATACATTTCTAGTATTCTACTTAACCCATTTCAAATTAATAAAAGAAAAAATATGTTTTGTCGGAAGGTAATTGAAAAAACCCAAATATTCTAATGGTGAATATCGAATACTTTTACATGATTTAAATAATACAAATAAAAGTTATCTTAAAAATCTAGATTTGTTTCGTAGATCCCCAATGGTCCGTGAACCCTAGGATGGGAACCTCTGAATTAGTAAAAATACATTTTTGTTTTCAAAGATGGTCAAGTATTGGAACAAATTTTTTAATGAGCGTACATTGAGTTTTGAAATTTTCTAAATGATTGTGATCAAATTCTTTGACTTTTCCCTGATTTTTTTTTGACCTTCTTTCTTCTTCCTTATCTATTCAAATCTTATAATTTATTAAGGTCTCTCCCCCCCCCCCCCCCCCCACCAACTTGCCCTCTAAATTTGCTTTACTCTCCAACACTTTGACTTTGAGATTTAAAAACTTCTTAAATCCCAAAGTGTTAATGATTTTCTCCTGTGTAAATATTCATTGAACCAAGAAACTGCAAAGTGGATATTTACAATTTTTTCGGGTGAATGACTGTGCAGTTCATGTTATTCTTATTTTAAAACCTCATCCCTATTTATACATGCGTTTTTCTAGTCAACTTTTCTGGTCTTAAACTTAAGTTCTCGCTTCAGGACCCGAAGTTCAAGAGTTCAAGTCCTGCTGAAGCCGACGGATCTTTATCGAGCGATTAAAATCCTTAACACATCTTCCTTTTTGAGGGGAAGTAAAAATACCGGTGTCATGTCAATCTCTGGAAGTTATATGAGAGAATCTATGAGGGAAAATGTGTAGACTCTTTTACGCTCGCTCATTGAAATTCAATGTTTAAAGCGACGGGAAACTATCGCACTTTCATGACTTCCCGAGTACATGGGCTTGCTCGTAGATGGGGCGGCTGGGCGACACTAACCAGCCAAAGGGCGGAGTGCATGCGCTTGTTTGCAGTCAATGGCCCAGGTTAGTGGAGGTGTTAGTTGGTTGTTAGTAACATAATCGAATCAAGACACAGTCAATTGGAGGAACTAGTAAAGCTATATACATACTAGCGATATGTTCATACTTAATTCAGAAAAGATATTGTATTGAAACAATGACATAAGCTTTCGCTAAAATACTCAAAAGACTACTAAACAAACCCCCCCCCCCTTTTTTTTATATCTCAAAACAAGAATTAAAACATTTACAAGGTAATTGTTTCCATCCTTGTTTTGGGATTTTTTTTCATCACGTTTTACTAAACGTTCGGGTTATATGAATAAATTATATCATATTAGGAATGAGTACGGTAAGATTTTAGAATATATGTAAGCACATTTGCGCGGAGGGAAAGTGGTAAATTATTTAGATAAAACTGCCTTCAGTTCACCGCACACGGAGTCAAACCCCGACCTACCCGTTAACAAAAATCAAACTAAATAAGTTTGATATTTAAATAGTGTTCCCGCAGCAGCGGATTTTACCACCAAAAATAAAATTTCTTCTAAAAACTGGTTTATGAATTTTTACATTATAGCTTTAATCAATATTTTGAAAAAATCCGTGCTATTTTTTAAATTATGATTTTAACTGTAACATATAGCTAAACCACTCTCATATATTTATCCAAACAAAGAGACTTATTTCTGTTTTGTTCAAATTACAACAAAATCACTGCTTAATTTTCTAATGTGTGAGTATTAATATTTCTTCTACGCATGCGTTTGTACTTAATCATTGCTGAAAAGTATCATTAGCGCTACTATCAAATTACGTATAGGTTTCTATGATATTTACTTTTAGCTTAATTTGCTAATAGTCGCCACGTCAGTTGGTCGTTCACACGGCAGTTGTCGACTTGCATAGAATTAAATGCTGAACTAAGTTTGAAAACATCGCCGATGTTCACGGGGTATAGTGAGAGAACACAAGACACATTAATCACCACATTGAAAACTGATTCCATTTCCCACCCAATCTTGCTATTGAATATATTTCATGTTAACTTTTTGACATGAATATGTCTTTAAGTTTGCTACCATACGGGGCAATCCAAAAAACCTAGTGATAACAAAATCGGGGGATACAGTTTGGCGTTGTAGTTTCGAATCTATCCTCTACATCCAAAATTAAATTATACCACTGGATAGCTAAAGGATCAAAGAATGCAATACGATACGCGAGAACAGTGACGCATCGCGCGCGGTGGAGGGGGAAGCGTCGCCATTTTGAGGTTATTTTGCTGCGTATCGAAATTTGCAATTAGTATAACTTTTGACTCGGAGAAGCTACGATGTTCGTTTAAGTTTTAATCGTCAGCTGTCGTCAAAATCTATCGATTGTATATAAAACATTAGTTTAAAGTAGTGACAGTGAATATAATAAGGTGTTAGAATAAAAAAAAAATATTATCAAAAATATTTAATGTCGGCCTGTACGCGTCGAAAAGCCCAAACCAAATACAGAGATCTTATACGGTTGGAAAGGGCTTCTCAAGAACAATCGAATGGTAATAATAAAACACCATATGACCGAGTCAAGCAGTGCCGGGAACGTAAAAGAATGAATGCGGCCGAGAGGATAAACGACGGTGCCAGTACATCTGCAGCTGGGGCGGTTGAAATTATGTCTGTTGCTGACACTAGTCGCCAAAGCAAAAAAGTTTTGTGATAGTGTTCCTGATCAGCATTGTTTTATACTTATTACCGCCATTAATGCACAAAGCTTGGTCGCGCACTCCGAAGACATCTGGACATCTCTACCGATACAATCATCAACCGATCTGATTATTGGCAATCACCGAAACTTGGATGGAAAATTCCATGCCAGTGAATGTGCTTAGCTTTGGTATGAGATCATATTGTAATACCGCTAAGAACAGACAAATTGCAACTACATCATCGGTAGCGGTATCATCATCATCAAGTCGCAAAGCCGGTGGAGTCGCCATATATCGCAACATCAATAGCTTCACTGATTGTAATAGAGTTAACATTGACATTTCGGAAATTTATTTGGAAATGAAAGATGCAAAAGCTGGTGATGTATGTCTAGTAAACGTAAAGGCCAATGGCATCTTCAAATTCGTACTCGGGTGTGTGTATATCCACCCGGGCACAGCGTTAGCAGAAATTAAACTCTTTATGTTACGATCGTTGTTAAAATATTCCAAAAACATTGCTAAAATTATACCCGATTACGAGCCTGATCTTACTACACCAGTTATGATAGTTGAAGACTTTAATGTTGATGTCTCACAAAACCGCTCATTGCCCGACTTCATGCTCAGCGAGTTCAATTTGTCTTATATTGAAACTTCTCCAACAACGTTAGGTAATACCTGTATTGATTTAACGTTTACCAAAAATCTCGATGTAGCTTGTATGCCATTTGTGTCATACTTTTCGTATCACAGACCTATAATTAATAGAGTTATATTGTAACACAATAATTATTTGTTTCCTTGATTTTATCCTAAATACATAAATAAAAATATTTTATTTAAAAAAATATACAACCCGTTACATAAACGTATTCACGTACAACACACGGCCGTGTCCATGACACAGCCACACCCCATTTTTTTTAATGGAACGAAAATTGATCTCACTTTCTAAAATAATGGTAAAATACATATTTTTTAAAATAGTTTACGATCCTTAAAACTAGAATTAAAGAACAGAACAAATTGTAAAAGAACTGCCCAAACCGAGTTGCAGTTTTTTTTAGCAACAGTGAAACGAGCTTGGCCTATTTCTTCCTAATCGGGGCGAGGTGAAGGTTGAAAGAAACCCTCGCGGCAGCTATTGGAAAAACACGATCACACCATCATACAGATTGGACGTGTGTTAGGCGCTCGTGATTATGTTGACATTCATTTAAATCAAACCCAGTCTAATCCTTTGTAGGGAACGTGAAACTATCTGGTGCCTGAACACAATATACTTGAATATTTAAATCTAGTGCTGAGATACAAACTGACGTCCATAAATCCAGGGCTATCATGTCATATACTAACCCGGTCAGGATCCGAACCAACGACGCCTGAACGGATACGACATGTGGCGTTATACTATGCAATATTGAAGCAATATTTTGTTTATTTTAGCTTAAAAAAATGTTTTACTAAAAAACTGCAAAAACAGTGGACTTTTCTCACGTCCCCGGCATCACCACCTTAATTACTATCATGTGTGGGTGCGTGTACATGTGTGTTAAAGCCGCGACCCTGCCGAAAACCCCGCAATACTTTGTTCCTTTAACAGTTCCTTCAATTAACCCCTGATAAACATAAAAAATACTTAGTCGTGCCTTGCTCTGGGCCTGTGTGGCCTTGGTTTGAGACCGAGTCCATTTCATTCTTTTGAGGTGACCATTCCCGTATGGTAGTTTGAAACTTGTGGCGGTCACTCCGAGGTATGTGTGATCGATTTGATGTGGCTGTGGAGGTTGAAAACATAAATATAACATAACAAAACATAACATAACAAGCAGGAAACAGAGTACACAACAAATAAGATACACGGGAGGACAGTAAATATTACTCCCTCCATTCAAAATGTGCTGGGTGCATCATGTAAAAACTTATGTCATGCTCTTATCGTTACTACAGTCTTAAGATTTTCCTTGTATTTCAAGTTTAAATATCTCTTATAATTTTCTCCTAGATTTTAATTTGTTATTTTTCCTTGGTGATCAAGTTAGATAAAAAACATTTGAATACTAGAGTGGATAGTAATATTATATTCATAGTAAGTAGCTAATATTCACGAATTTTAAGACGGCAATATCACAACATGGGTATTTTTTTAACGTTTTATGTACTCGATCGATTGCTTATAATTGTATATTCAAATCATTTGAGATGAGCTACTAAACGGAAAACCTTTTTGAGCTGCCACCATAATAAAACGAATTACCAAAATTGAAAAACTAAGTACACTCATCGTTTGGCCTAAGTTCAAAGAATGTCCCTGCCAAATTTCGTTTAAATTTCTTTAAGAACTTTACATTTATTTCTCAGCAAATATCCAGAAATACATAGAGAGACAAAATGCCGAATGATCAAGTTAAAACACAATATCGTTGCGATCGGTCAAATATAGTCTATATATAAATAACCTCATGATTTATCCTCTTCTCACCTATCAAACACTATCCCCTAATGAACCTAAGAGGAGAAAGAATATGTTGCGAGAGAGGGATGGAGATGTAGCCAAACTTTATTTTATGTATACACCGCGTGTTCCTGTCCACCCGGCTGTCCACATTTGTACACTAACAGGCTAGGGATGGAGAAGCTTAAATTTAGAGGATATATAAACACACAAAAATCTTATTTTAATTTTAACCTATATTTAATGTTATTTATAATCCATACATATTCAATATATAAACAACAATAAACATGATAATATAGGGGTTAAAACTCTTCAACAAAAGTGGGTTATTGGACTTGTGTTTGTCCCAGCATGCTATTAATCAATTCAAAGAAAAACTTGTTTATAAAGAATACTAAGTCTAACAATTTACTAAGATATAAAATATATAGGTAGAAAAAACAAACAAATAATACATCTTATTTGGTGTGAAATATCTTTTTTTGAAGTCGATATTAAAACTATAAACAAATTTAACAACACCAAAATATTTAAATAATCAGACTGAGTATTCGCACTGATGGGTTCACGGACTTAATTTGAAGCTCATCTATTCTGGTTTGCCGATGACGGGGAGGTCAGAGCTTGAATTCCGACCGAGTATAGTCTACTGATTATGTGTTTTCCTAAGCGGTTTCCCAATTTATATGCATGCAAACATGGGTACATTTCCTTTGAGTTCTATCTTCCTCGCCCCTATCCCACAAGCCTGATTAAGTGCGTATATTCTATACGGGTAGTTAGAAGTTAAGTAAAACCATTTAAGCTGGTTCTTGATTCTTAATTATTATAAATATTAGATTGTTAATAAGCTCAAATATAAATAAAATTATTGTAAATGAAGCCTAATATGATTTAAAAAAAACTTCTTCCCAAAATGCACAATTCTATACAAAGGTAGTTTTAAAAAAACTCTCCTCATTTGTACTTGGCCACCCTTGATCAGAAGGTCAATATTATAACCCCTGTAGGGTGCGCTGAAGGGTAGTTTTTCGCATGTAGGCCATCACTTTGGTTTCATTATTCTACTGTTCTACAGAACATAGCACCATGAGTCTTTTTAAATCTGTACACATGTTCAAAACAAGGTTTATAATGACTTAATATAAAGGTTAAGACTTGGTAGTAGGGGCAGATTAGATAGGAAGAAATAAACTAGTTTTAATGGTATTTTATTAGAAATATTTAACACCCATTTTCATAACACAAGGACTATATCAGCACACGACTTGGAAAATAACCTAATACTATAACATACACAACATACAGTCTCGGGACTGGATATAGTGCTGATATAGTCCTTGTGTTATAAAAATGGATGTTAAATATTTCTAATAAAATACTTATAACGCTAGTTTATTTCTTCCTATCTAATCTGCCCCTACTCCCAAGTCCTAACCTTTAGATTAAGTCATTATAAACCTTGTTTTGAACTAATGTACAAACTTAAAAAAGACTCATTGTGCTATGTTCTGATACATACCACCCTTGAGTTTGCTGATAAAAAAAACAATGCGTTATTATTTTTTTAATTGCGAGAAAACTATCGGTAGTGTGACTTTCAACAGTTAGGAAGAGTTGTTGCAATTATTATATATTTATCATCACGTGAGCATGGAGATCCCGTTGGGAACGACTAGAAGAAGGTGTGGGAGGGGTAAGGGAGGGAGGTCTAGAACGGCTTATAATTGCGACCCTCCCCCTACCTCTCTCCAGGACTACAGAGCAATCGTTTGCACGCATCGAAAGAGAGAGAGAAAAGGAGTCACTTATCGTCGAATAGCTGGAGTTAGGTCGGAGACTTGTCTTATCATCTCGTACCATCGCCGGGGATGTCGTGATACTCGACCAGATGTTTTTTTTCTCCCTCCCCCCCATTCCCCTTTATAACTCCCTCCACCTCCCAATTCGATTTCTCTCTAGCAGCCCTTTCTCTCGACATGGACAATATTCCTTGAGACCTGGGACGGTGATTACCGGTTCAACAACTCTTGGAAATAGTTTCCTGAGCGCTAGAGAGGGGATCATTATTTGAAGGAGTGGGAGGGTGAGAGGGAAAGAGGGAGTGCGACATGGCCTGACGTGATTTTTATCCACTTTGAACCCGTGCTTCTTCTTGTCCGCCTCATCCACATTCGAAGAGGTGAAAAGGGATGTGGATGTGGTGGATAGTTTTTATAAGCTTTTATGTCACAATTTAGGAGAAGGAGAGAAAAGGGATTTCTTTATTATTTATTTTACCGATACCTTTTCAGTTCTTAAGACTACCCAAAAGTTTTTAATAATATTTATTTCGTGCTATTAAATATTTATGAAATATATTTACTTAAGACTGATATTTTTTTAATTTTTATTAATAAATACACTTTTAAAAAAAGTAATTTTACCGATTATGATTAAAAAACACCAACGATAAAAATTAGCAATAAGTTTATTTTTATTATTATTTTTATTTTGATTTAATCCAAATCATTTTCCATACTTTGCACCTTACTACTAACCCAGCCTATCAGCATATTTACATTAATAGGGATAGGGATGAGGGAGATGTGATTCAGAGGAAATGTACCCACATTTGCAAGGAAGATAATTGAAAGGAAAAAAATACCTCAGTACACCCGGGCGGGATTCAAATTCCGACCTCCTTGTTAGGAACAAAATA
Organism: Timema douglasi; assembly: GCA_901482245.1. Lineage (NCBI taxonomy): Eukaryota > Metazoa > Arthropoda > Insecta > Phasmatodea > Timematidae > Timema > Timema douglasi. The sequence goes on along the minus strand of CABEEJ010000477.1, from coordinate 21,512 downwards.
GACTAGACGAGTTAAAGTATAAAAATTTAATGTTTTACGGGTCAACTTAAACTACTCTTTCTACTAGCGCTAACACGAGCGATCCTACTATATTTAAAGATACTAGTATTCACTATGACAGAGTGTATGTTTTAAATCATTGTAAGTACATTCTTTTCTCAACCTTCATAAATGTAGTGAAATAATTTACTTAAAATTATAATCAATTATTCAAAATGAAAAAAAAAAGTTTTTAGTAAAAACTACGAATATGAAGTTGTGCTTACTTTTATTAAAAAAAATATTTTTTTTGTTTAGATTTTGAATAATTTTCTCCACTATTATAATAAAAAAAAATCTAAAACATATAGTTATTAGAATTCTGGTAGGAAGAAAGGTTTAGAAATTACAAACATATGTTTAAGTGGTCTCCACAACTACAAGCATCAGTGATGAAAATTCTAAGGCGGGCATACCAAACTTGGTATTTTTTCAAAATTGTTTTCCACTCTCCTTCCACGCAAATGCGGGCGCACTTCATCTAAATATAACCTTCCTAATCCCTAAAAACATTAATGTAATTAGTACATAATCAGATGAACCGAACGGGTAGTAAGACGCGGTGCTAAATATGATTATTATTATTATTATTATATAGGTATAATATCTATCTGAAGTGATATTTTCAGATGACATGACTAAATGAACATTGTTTTAATTGATAACTTTTTCATACCTGCCTCGGTGGCGTGGTTAGTTAAAGCAATAGTTTCGTGTTAAGCTAAACTTCCGAGGATGGGGAGATCGAGGTACGAAACTCGGTCGGCTGATCTAAATTGGTTTTCCCTAAATGGTTTTCCACTCTTCCTCCGTGCAAATGTGGATTTACTGCCTCTAAATTCAACCTTCCCAGTTCCTAACCCGTTAATGTAATTAGTACTTAAGCATATAACCCGAACGGATAGTAAGACGTGGTGCTAAATTTAAAAAAAAATCTTTTTCAATATGAATATGACTGTTATTGAATATAATAATATTTTTTTCGGGATACACCCAGATGCAAAATAGCCGTGAATATTCCTTACCTTCTTCCAAGGTACTCTACGTATTTAAGATAACCCTGAAATTAATTCTGTTACTCAAAATACGGTACTTCCTTCATCAGATCTAAAGTACCTTCACGAAATATCCCTAATTCAGGAGATGACTATCGGAAAAAAAGGGAGGGGGGTATGAAACCCGCCAAAAAAGATTATTTTCACCGCTACCGACATCAACCGGCGACTCATAAATCAGCACCCCCTTTCAACAGGGTAGAGAGTTTATGGGGAGGAGCAGAAAGGGGGTGGAGGGGTGCAAATCACACCTCTAGCTCTCCGGTCGGCCAAGTATCGCATTACAGTGGACTTCCTTTACGGCCGACGATCACGTGGTAGGTGGCTTTCAACCACTCGTGCACATAGCAATCCAAGGAGGATATATCACGAATAGGTAACGGCCTATCCTTTCCATAGTGCAAACCTGAACCAAAGGTGATAAAAGAGACGTCCCCATTTGAAATATAGAAAGGATTAGGGCCTCGTTTCAACAAATGAGCTTCCTTTTCACATTTGATTTATTTTCAAGTATTTTAAATAGTGACAAAGCACGCCAAATAATTTTTTTTATAAAGTGATGTCTTTGGTAGAATAAAATGTTATTGAGATTTAATACTTTTCTAAGATACGTGATTCTTGGTATTTCTTTAGATTAAACTTCACTAACCTGCTTCGTTGGTCGAATGGCCTAAGGCGTCATACTCACGATGGACTGATTTTCCAGAAACGGGGATATTGGGGTTCGAATTCCAGTTGGGTATATTGTGGATGGTTTTTATTAAATGGTTTTCTACTCTGCCTCCATAAAAATGAGGGCACACTTGATCTAAATTTAACCTCCTTATTCCCTAAACAGATTAGCGTGACTAGTACATACAAGTATAGATCAAACGAGCAGTAAGATAAGGTGACAAAAAAGCTGTGTTCTTTGATCTCTATGGTATTTTATCTATTGGTAACTCTACGAGTACTCCAAATTATCACCTGTAGGTTTTTTTCTCTATCTCCACGTTTTACAATACGTTTGGGTTACACGCTTATGTAATAATTAACTTATGTGTTTAGAGATTAAGAAGGTTATATTTAGAAGGTTATATTTAGAGGAAATGTACCCACATTTTAATGGAAGGAAAGTGGAAAACCATTTCTGGAAAATCGCCCTCAGCACACCCGACTGAGCTTCGAACCTCGATCTCCCTATCATCGGCAGATTAGTCTACTGCAAGAGTAGCGCGCTAAAAAATGAGACCACTGAAGTGGGTTCATCCGTAGTAGTTTCTTATAAATAACAAACTATTTCAAGAAATATTTAAATCTAAACGCCGGCGTGAAACAATAATCTAAGAATGGAGTTTTTTTCCCCCATTGTATTTTACTATCTATTCAGGCAATCAGTACGCTAATGGTTCAGAGCAGAAGAAGGTAAAACTTATAGAAAATGTAACAGAATGTGCGTGTAGGGAAAGTGGGAAACATGACATAAAATCCACCGTTAGTACACCCGGCCCGGATTCGAGCTTCAACCCTCTCATCAGCGGCAACCTAGCCTAGATGAACTTGGCAACTGGTTCACTTACCCATGGATGCAGGTTTGTAATTAGTAAAATAATAATCCATAGGATAATTAGAGTAAGAACGTGTTAATAAGAACATTAAGCTATTTGATAATTACAAAATTACTTTCTACGTCATGTAATGGTAGATTTTATAGCTTGTATGAATGAATACCTAACCTATTATTAAATTGTAATGATATCGTAAAATGTTATCGAAGTTTTATGTATAATAATGTTTGTATTTTGTCAAACTGTCATATCTACCATGTTCTTACTGTAACTATAATATCTGTTCTTCCCTTGGTTTTATTTGTCCTTTTTTTACCCTTAAAAGGCCGCTACACACGTACAGGTATATCTCTACAGCTATATCGGATGTACTAGTGCATCCACACGACACAGTTTTTCTTCTTCGGATCACAGTTTGTTGTTGATTTTCTTTACAACGCTTTCTTTGTTGGGAGCTGGGTCGATCTCTTTTAGTTTTTCCACGAATAATATGCAGCTTCTTTTTCGCGTTGGTCATGGTAGTCTCTTAATTTAATTTTCTACAGACATTGTTCACCTTTGTAAATTTCTTTAAACTCTCCTATGCATTCTCTGTGGCTACCGCGACACTCTGTTGTCATTGTGTACAAGAATATGTGTATAAAGAAAGAATGAAACTTATCTAATTAGTGAACGATGTGGTGAGGGCAACAGCAACAACTGAACTGAGCCGCCTGCGCACTTCGGTACACGCGTTCCGGTATGCCTGCGCAGTTTGCTCCGACGCGGGTATATCGAATGAAATTTGCTATTTGCTATTTGCTCTGGTCACCTGTGCAGGCCGAAATAACTTTACAGTTATGTCATACACACGTTCAGTTTTACCGAAAATGCTCTCCTGTACAGGTATATCTCGTAATTATACCTGTAAGTGTGTAGTCCACATCTAAGCGCCTGACCGTTCAAACCTCCCTAGTATTTTACCACCCAGAGTTATATCCTCCAAGAACCCCACCTTACCACCACCCTCAATTACATAATGAGTACCTTGCCTAACACGTAACTTATTAACTCTCGGACCCTATCTATGAGGCGAGCGGTAAATTATCTATGCGTTATACAACGGCTTTCTTTCGTCTTGGTGGAGACATGGAGGAAGATATCGGGCTATGATACCCCTTTTAGAGGAACAGCCGCATATGGACGCACGTAAATTATATTGGTGTTTTAAAACAAAATGTAATCAGTAGATTTTAAAACAGACAGTTCGTGTTACGCGTCTTACAACCCTTCCGGTCTATTTGTATGTTAAAGAGAAAAATACAATATAAATTTTGAATAAATAGGTTATACCTTAATATGCGTAGAGGGCAAGCGGTAAAACATTTAGGAAAAAAATAGCATCCATAAATCCAGCCGGAATTCAAACCCCAGCCTTCCCGTTATCATAATAGACAAAATGAAACTGCCGCCTCTGTACGCGTGCCCACATGTGTTAGTAACGGATGGTACTAATTTTTAATGCCGAAAAAGGTAGTCAGTAAATGAAAATATATAATCTAAGGGCACAAAAAGATACTTCAAATAGTTTAGCACTCGCTTCCCTCCCCCACAATGTATCGTAATGGGATCGGACCCTATCCTCCAGGTTTGGAGTCCACTACACCTACCCCACGGCAAAGCTCGCTGCTCCTGATAGAGTTACCCTTTTATTTCACATAGTTGAAATATGTCAGGGTCGTATGGATCCGTAACTAGTGGTCAATCCATCTCCATTATCCTCTTAGACGTGATTTACGGCGTGGTTAATACGCTTGATCTTGACTCGGAAAGATGAGGCTCGAATCTAAACAAGTGAACTGTTTTCCAGTTATCTCTTGCCACCAACCCGCGTTCCCATGAGGCCGTGAACCACTCTTCATTGCTCTTCTTCGTCGCCCACACGCCAGTGTGTACGCGTGACTGTTTACACAGAAGGAAGGGGTCAAGTGAAACGTAGCCATGGAAGAGCTAGTGGCTGAGGAGTGTCTTATTTTAAATTCAATCTTTGGTGTGCTCCTTTCCCGACATTTCTTTTTGCGAACTTCAAATTTTAAGAAAGAACATAAGAAAAGGCAATAGTAGGTTAAAGCAGTTGTTCACAAAAGGTAGTCCGCGGACTCCGGGAGGTCCACGAGCTGTTCTTAGGGTGTCCATAACAACCACCAAAATTTAACAATTTAAAAAGTTAAAACAATAGTTAAACAACAGTAGGCTTAATCTCAATCAATAAAAAGCTTCCTCTCCTCCTTACACACATGATCAGTACCTTTTTTGTATTCTTACCTAAGTGAACAAGCTTTTTCAACAATGTGCTACATAAAAAACAAGTTTAGAAATAGACTTGACATGCATTAGAATTTTCGAGTCAAAATGTCCAACCTTCAACCGGATCTTAAATAAGTGATGGGAAAAAAGAAGAGATTTCACTTAACACACTAATACTAGACCCAAGTGAATACATTTGAAATCTTTCATAGTTAATAGATATTCATATAGATCTAAATAACCTTTTTGTGTTAAATATTATTATTATATTCATTATTATTACAAATAGCGTTAGTGTAAAACTAAAAGCTAGTAAAAACACATTTCACCCTAGATTTACTGAGCCAAATTCCCAGTTTTGTAGGATTTCTAACATGAATTATTATTAATATGGTGGGGGGCGGGTGGGCAATTTGCTATACGTAAATAAATTATATTCTAATGATTAGAAAAAACGGGAGTACACAGATTTCAAATAGCCTCTTGGGGGGTGGGGTCCTTGACTGGTAGGTAATTAGGAACCACTGGGTTAGAAAATGGATATTGCAGCGCTGTGTTTCGGGAGCGTACACATTTTTTGAAAGAGAACTGAAATATTGTTTCTGGCGATTTCAAAAATCTACTGCAAATGACAGAAACACAGTTTGAATAATTGTTAGAGCACGTTAAGTCTCTTATAAGGTGTGTCACAAATATTGGAAAAGTAATTAGTACCCCAATAAAGTATGTCGAGACGACATTCTTGCTTATCGCCCCCTCACCACGACTGAAAATCAAACATGTTTGATCCTGACACGACAGAGTTCAAATGACATCACAAGAAATGTTTACACGGGTAGTATTGTACGAAATCGTGGTTAACGCCCCATTTGATTCTAGCGTGTATTCCTAATTGTACGACTCTCCCACCAGACCAGTTCCTGAATGCCCTTACTGACTCAATGCACCCGCCTAATCCTTTCACTTTGGGTTAAATAGAGCGTTAAAAACACCTACTGGTATCAACACGAAAAATAAAAACATTACGGAAAGTGCATTCGATCTTTTTTGATTATGCTTTAGGTAGCGCCTTAAACCTGCAATATGTATTACATTCTTGTAAAGCAGGTTGTTTCTACTTCAAGCCTAGGCAGCTTGTTTTACTCGAACGTCACATATAACTTAGAGTAGATCTAAGGAGTTTGCAATTTAAAATATTCCTATAGTTGTATTTTGTGTTTATATTAAAAATAAATAAAATTCAAGCAATATATCAAACGTGAATAAGTTCAAATTAAATTTGAATATATAATCAAATATTATTGGTTTAAAAAGTTATTGTAACACTAAATAATTTTTTTTAAACGTTGACTAAACAAATAATACATACTGTGTGGTTATATTATTTCATCTGACCTATAGTAAGTTAATAATAATTGATCCTTTTGTTGTAATACTCAAATTCATTTTTACAATTCCTCTATAATGATTGTATTGCAATTAAAATTTATCTATAAGTTAATACTACCGTATTTTAAACGTTTCTTCTTATATCATTACCAACTTTGTTAAAAAAAATGTGTGTCTCAATACCTGTTCAAGTTATAAGTATTTAATTATATCAATAGGGTTGGTATGGACAAATATGACACTTGAAGGACATTTACCTCCAGTCATGTGAGGGAAATGGGAAACCATTTACAAAGATCACTTTCCAACTTGGATTAGAGCCTCGACCTCCCCATTAACGGAAAACTATACTAAATTAGCTAGAAATTTAAACAGCACGCCCACCAGTAGGGGCTCTTCTTAAGTAATACCATACTAATTTTTATCATAGAAAATTGATCAAAAATTTTACAAATGATAATACACTGTAATTTATAATTGTTAGTTGTTAATGTACATTTATTAAATTAGTATACGAATTTGTTAAAATAAAAAGATCAATATATTTGTTATTGAATGTTTCATAAATTGTTAGTAATTTTAAGAAATAGAAAATCATTTTCGACTAGTTTCAAAAAGAAGATGTTAATTTTAAGTGTAAATATTTATTTGTATTTACTACACAGTTTCTTGTTACGAACTTATCAAACTCGAAGATCATTGACCACTTAGATGGTTCATATGGAATTTAAAACAAACGAAAATCAAATGGGTACGTTTAGCAGGTAGTGTGAGGGTGGTAGGTTGTAGAAAGGAGTAGAGGAAGTAATAACAGTCAAGTGGGGCAAGAAAAAGATTCTGATAGAAAAAAATGGCAAGTCACGGTTTACTACATCGTAGAAAGAGTGAGAAAAAGAGAGAGGAATAAAGTGGGGGAAAGGCAAGAGTAGAGTGGCTTTTGGCCACTTGTGGCGAAGGATGACGTGGAAAAACTTTCCCTTACCATTTTTTTTTTTCAAAACACTCTTCTTCCCTACATACCTCCCTGCTCCCAACCTTCCCCATGGCAGAATGTCTGAAAAGAGGGGGATGACCGCGTATATTGCCGTTTGACACGCATTGTTGTTCAATCCGTGGCGTGATAAGTCGAGAATCCACACTCTAACCTCTTCCCTTCACCGATCCTACTTCGCGCGATATTCCGAGCAAATAATTTCAACGCCCGGGAAATTAAATGAAAATTGGATTTGAATATTTATTAGAATTATAACGTACTTTGCGGCCATTTTTGTCCATGTATAAGGCATGCATTTGTTTAACACTTCTAAAAAAAAATTGGGGGTATACAACGTTCAAGTTCTAGCTAGACACAGGGCTGCAACAGCACATGACTTGAAACTGATTTAGTATTTGATAGTACCAGTACAGTTGCGTTCTAGCAGTGACGTCACAGGGCCTAAAGGAATGAGTTAGTTTGTAGAAGACGACAGTCAAGTGTTGGATAGTTTCTTTCGCTGCCAGTCCAGTAGACGAGCTTCTCTTCAAGTTGTGACGTCCCTGAATCTTCGACCAAAATAATAGCACTGTATACTTAAAACTTGACGAAAAGAGGGAATCAGGGTTCGACAGCTTGAGTTAATGACATAAACTCTTTGTATTTCATGCATAAAATAATGTTGTGTGAGAACGGATTATGAATTAACAATTCAGCAAATACGTCGTTGAAAAAGTTTTATTTATTATTTTTGCTAGATATTATATTTGAATTTTAAAAATATGTTTAAACTGTTAGAGCTGAAACGTATGAGCAATTATCATTTTTTTAAATGACATCAAAACGAAATGTAAATGTGTTTTTAAAATATTTCAAATATTACTATAAAAATTACCATCGTTGCTTTAAGGGGCTGTATAGGACTACAATCGATAGTGAAAATCTATCAAAGTTCCCATCCATATTGGTGGACACGTGGACTAAACACCAAACGCATCTAGTCTAATTTGACAATGAGAGAAAATTCGGGGTTCGAATACCAGTTGGGTGCACTGAAATGTTTTTTTTATATACGGTTTTACACAGATTTATATGATTACCAAACCCTTCCTTCACCTCTGACAAGACATCTTGTGAATGTGGGGAATGCCAGGCCTCCACCGTGGTCACCGTGGTTCGGATTCCACGTTAAACTGTAGGTCCTTCATTTTATCTCACAATCACCCTACCATTACACATTAGCGTAAGTACGTATAAACCGAACGTGTAGTAAGACGTGGTGCTAATAATAATATACGGTTTTCCACGTTCTATCTACTCGAATGCAGGCTCATTTCTTATATATGCTTACTTCTTCATCCCTAGCCTATTAGCGGGATTAAGATGCGTTTAGCCCAGACGGGTTGTATGACGTGAAGCAAAAAACATCAATGCACCTCGTCTTACACTATACTATCTATATATTTACATTTATGGGGTTAGGAAGGTATTTTAGAGCAGGTTTACTCACATCTACATGGACGGAGATTGGGAAACCTATCAGAGGCCGCGGAGTAAGCCCTTTAGCGCACCTGTTCGGGACTCAAGCCCAGAACCCATCACCGTGAAACATAACATGTGCTCCATGTTAACCTTATAAGGAAATATGAGTTCTAGTGAAGGACGTGCTGGACCGTCACTTATTCCCACTTTCTAAAATAAGGGTACAGTCCATATTGTGTTTTATTATATTTATGATCCTTAAAAACTCAGGACAGATTGTAAAATATCTATTCGAACCCGAGCTACCATTTTTTAAGTAACAGTTAAAACGACCTTAGCCGATTTCTTTTTAAGAATGGAAATCGTCCACGGAGACGCAGTGGGGGTTGCAAGAAGCCCTCGCTGCATCCATTGAAAAAAACCACTCGTGATCATACCATCATCACATCATACGTGTCTTACACACTCACGCAGTCACTCCAACTCAACTCACATTTTATATATATATATATATATATATTAATTTTTTAGTAACCATAAGCAAAGGGTGGAGTAAATCAATCCTAATATTTAATTTGTGATCTTTAATTTTTGTTATCTTCCATTTAAATAAAACCCAGTATAATTGTTGGTAAGGAATGTGGAATTATCTGGTGCCCGAACACAACATGTTTAAATATTTATATCCAGCGTCGAGATATAAACTGACGGACATGAATCCATGGAGATCAGGCCGTAAGCTAACCCGGCCAGGATCCAAACTAAAGACACCAGGACGGGTACGATGACATGCCGTTAGAACAGAAAAAATAGATTAGCATTGCTTGGCATTTGGTCCACGTTCCCACTGAAAAGGGGGTAAAAAATAAAATATGTGCAGCATTTCCTAACGACCCTGTTCATAACGATAAGATATAAAACGGATTAACACCGTTAATTTCAGCTTAGCCAACCTCACGGTTGTCTCCAGTCACAATCTAAGGACTTAAGCAAATACGGTACCAGGAGCCCGGACAAAAAAAATAATAATTGAAGGTTGAACGCCCAGGTCACGTCAAAGGACAATCAAAACTCGTAGAATCATAACCATCATCCCGATTTCTTTCCTTTTTTGTTCTTTTGTTTATTTTCCCCTTATTTTTTTAAGCAAATAGTCAAGAATATATATGTGCTCATGAGAGTCGATTCTTGATGTGTGATTATCGTTGTTTATCTATGAGCTGTGTGACGTTTGACGCCGTCTGAAAGACACCCACCCTTCCCCGACTTGATAGTCATTATAGTAATTAAGTATCACGTCGTGTGAGGCCTACTAACGCGGTTATGATTGATAGTCGTATTCCTCGGAAGAGGAATAAAGTCAGAGACGTTCAAATTGACGATAGTATTTATGTCAAGAGCTGGGAGGATATAGATCGGAGAGAAAAAACACATTTATCTAGGAGGATATAGACTGGAGAGGACAAAACACACTTGAAGAAAGAATCCAAGAGAATATAGACTGGAGAGGAAACGATAAACAATATTCCTTTCGATAATATATTTTTTTACTCGATATTTTTACTGATATAAGTACTCACACTCCGGTATCGGATCGGGATCGAAATTAAACAACTTTTTTGTTATCTTCCCTTATGCTGGGATTAAAATTATGTTTACTAGGGTGGTCTGTGGAGAAAGGACAAATGACACTATTTATCAATTCTCAATCATTTAATGCATGACGAGTAACTCTAGCCATTCAATCTCTTTTAGCTTATCATAATTCATAGAGCTTTATCAATACGGCGAGTGGCGACCAATATACTTACTACCCCTTCCTTTATCAATGATCACGGTCATCACAAGCTAGATAAAACTAAAGAAAATAAATTTTTGTAGAGCTCAATGAAATCAGTACACTCAAGAGTGCCCCAAGCAGGCGAAGCAGAAAAGTTTGTGTCCGTTCTTTGAGGCAAGCAGATGAAGCAGAGCAGGAGTTCATTCTTCTATTGTTTGTCAATAGTTAAATACTCTGTCAAGATAAATTATTAACGACAGATGTAGTTAAAAAATGGCGCTTCCCATAAGTGAGCTATGGAAGTTTTTTTAAGATATTGGATAGTGAAAAAGCATCTTGTAAAAAAAAATCGATACCGATACTTACTGTAGTCGATACATTTCTTCCAATATTTTTAATGAATAAAGTATTGATATTTTTCTTCCACTCCTTTTACTGAGTATGCCCACAGTATCGATACATTACTATACCACATCTCTAGAAAAACTTGAATAAAGTCCCAATAAGGATGTACCCTAGAGAGCAACGACAGGGCCCTTGGAGGATATATACTGGAGAGAAAACAATAAATTTGAAGTAAGACCATTAGAGGTTAAAGTCATTGTTTAGTAATTTATAACTTACTATAAACATTATTTATAGGCTAATAAACCTCTTAAACCATTATGTTGAATACTTTTTAAGACCACTTTCAACCACCAATGTTTCCAAAATTGTATAGTTACAAATTATTTTATTTAGAATATATTATGTTAATTCTCTGAAAAAAGGTCAGTAATTCCAAACCTACTATTTATTCCTATATTCGTAGCCAAATACAATATAGTTAAAAATATCTTCACTGTACAACGATGACATTGATTATATGTTGAAATATAAATAGAAACCTTTAATATTTCTTGTGCTTTAAAATATATATTAGGTGAAGATTTTCTTCTTTTATAATTCCGAAGAGTTTTGATTTTTTTAAATATTTTATTAATAAGTAATAATGGCTATTAGATATTAAATACCGTGTAACCCGAGTGGTTAGTAAGACGTGGTACTTAAAAAAATCTGTTTAATCCAAGAGGTAGGTATGAAATGGTTTTATTATAGTAAGGTCCGACACCTGATCTCAGTCGGTAGTGTGTCTGTCTACTGAGCTAAGGGTCTCTAAATCGATTCTTGGCGTGGTCGAAAAATTAATCATTGGTGAAATGTGGGTTTCCCCTTTCACAGTGATGAATTAACGGCTGGAGGCTTGACGTTGTGTCTGTTCTAAATTTAAATTAGTTTATAGGTTGTGTACTGGTACAATAAGTCATTTCAGAAAATGCACGTTATATACTTCAAAACAAATGAAAACTGGGAAAATTACAGTGTTAATCCGCATGTAAAAAATAATAACTGGGAAAATTACAGTGTTAATCCACACGTAAAAAATATATATATTTAAAGCAGCCATCCTAGTTCAAACCCCTTTAGGCGGCAATCCAGTCTGTTGCCTCAGACCACGTGACCACTGCTGTGGGTGAGAAATTATGATGTAGTAAATGTGTACTACGAATTATACATAGTACAGGATATTGATTAGACATCATAACACACTAAAAAATATACGTCCCTTTTTTCTTCTTGAAGTCAGTCCCCCAAACTCCCGCCCCTGGTGATAAAGTGTTGGTTGTTATCTTGACGTGGACAAATCACATCTGCTTGTATTGTCATTGCGGGGAGGTGAACGGATGAACGGGTCTGTACTGGGCGACACGTCTACTCTATATACATCTCTCTCGCACACACACTTTGTGCTGGTGGTGGGAAACTGACACGTGAGTTCGTTCGGTCAAGAAAGTGGTCGAGTGGTTAGGGAGCCTTGACTACACGTTTAGAGGACTCTGGTTCGATCTTAAGCGGCATCTAACATCTTAATATACCATCAACTACTTTATATATATATATAATATATATTAACAACTTGAAAACTTGATTATATAAGTATATAACAGTTTCTAAAACTTTTTCAAGCTGCTTAACCCCGATAGTTCCTTAAAAAATATACTTAATACCTTGTAAAAAACAAACGTTCTTTTCAAATTTTAATGAAGATTTAGTGGTAAGCCAAACAAAGTTGCAGACGAAGGAAAGAAAAGCTTGTCAATTACATCACGTTAAAATCTGAATTATAGTTGAGGAGCATATGTAGAAAAATCTTGCTACGTGGCGGAATTTTTTATGGAAAGATGGGAGGGTGGTTTTTTTCAACAGAAAATATCTGTAGATTAATAATTTTCATGGTTTCACTCTTTTGTTTGTGTTATATAGCATTTATGACGTCATCTGGATGCCGCCAATGAGATTCAGGTAATCTACAATATCTCAGCTATTTAGCAACAGATTTTCTTTTTAATGGCTCATAATATAGATAGTTAGAATTTTTACGAAAAAGGTTATTAAAGTATTCACTCTAAAGTAGACATTATTTGAAATAGTTTCATAAATAAGGTTTTGAAATTCAATAATAATGTACTTTTTTTTTAATAAGAAAATTTTATAATCATGTCATATTACTATTTCTATGATAAATCATTTCAATTTTATTTAAAATTGAGTAAAAATTAAATTACAAAATCTGAATAGTAAAAAAAAAAAATTTTGGCGTAATTAAATAATCCTCTAAATGTGATCAATGCTGCTTTGTTAATATCATCTTTATTGTTATAATCTATCTCTTCTGATAATATATATGAATCATTGTCACATTTTTCGTCTCTACATCCACATTCACACATATCAGTACACGGTAGGCTGCTTACAGACCATTTACCAGAGTACATGTCATTGCACTGAGAACAGAAGCTACTTTTCCATTCTCCATGGTCCATCCATGTCCAATAGGGGATGGAATTATTGGCTGAGGATTACTGTCTTGGTTCCAGATCATCACTTGGTGGTTAAGCCTATTCAGTTCAGGTATAAATGCACCTATTGTTGGGCGCTAACTGCACAGTGCTCTCACTGTACAATTATTGTATAGTAAGTACAATTATTGAGTTTCAAAACCATATTTATGCAAATATCTCAAATAATGTTTACTTTAGGGTGAATACTTTAAGAACCCTTTTCTTAGACATTTTAACGATCTTTAATATGAGTATTTGTAAAAGAAAATCGGTTACTAAATAACTAAGATAGTGTAGATTTTCTGAATATTATTGGCAGCCATCTTGATGGCATCTTATATACTATACGTCACACACCAAAGAGTGACACCAAGAAAATTATTAATCTACAGATAGTTTCAGATAAAAGAAAACTACGCTCCCACCTTTCCACCACGGAACTACATATGCTCTCCTGCTATTAACTGGTATATCAGGCTTACTTGTCATTAACAAATATTTAATTATTAATAAAACTCAGTGGCAGGTTGCGTACTCTGTGAAATCCTTCACGTACCCCAGAGCAGGGCTGAATTTAGAGCGGTGGAGGCCCCATGGCTGTATATAGATCTGTGGAGGCCCCATGAATGTATAAAATTGGAAGCCACAGCATTAATCATATATTTTTCTTTACTAAATGCTAAAAGATCAATGTTAACGGTATTAAAATAGTGGCTATAAAACTTGTATTATAAAATTCCCTGGATATTTTTTATTTTTAACGAACATTTAATTCATTTTCCCCAGGCAACCCTTTTCCAATTTTTCTTGGCTAGTGGTAATTTCTCCATTTATTAACTTGGTAACTCTTTTTGGGGGTTTTTTCCCCTTCAATATTAGATAGCTTAGGTTTTATTTAATGGACCGGAGAAAATGTGACAGGCCTATAAAAAAAGACACTGTACAACCATCTCATGCGGTAAACGCTCGGGCTCGTGAGTAAACCTTGAGGAGGGAGAGCGCTCTCCTAAAAGAAAGTTCCAACTAAGGTATATTAAAGTGTACTTCACACCAATCTCTATCATCCTGTATTTAGCTTAGAAACTGCACTTAAAGATTATAAAAATGTAAGGTCTTTCAAAATTATAAATATATAAAAATTCCCTTGGTTTGAAGTCGAAGACTGTCCATCGTGAAATCCACCCTATTCTATGGATAACATAGCCAAAAGATTAATTAATCTCGATTCCTTCGTGGTATTTGTTAAGTAGGATTTGATTAACTTCAAAGTTGAAAAACACTGCTATTTATCCGAAGTAGCCATAGGAATAGTTAAAATGATTAGTAATGTTTTTGTGATTTCTTTAAATGTACCGTCAAATGCAAACGAATTTATAAAATATATTGTTTTCAAGCCGCCAGCCATATTTTCTTGTTATTTCTGAACTCGATTAAAAACCTCAAGCGTTGTCATAAAATATTTTTATCATTTATTGGAAATGCAATTCAATCGTCACCTTTTTCTAGGCTTAGGTTCTTCGGAGAGCATTTATATTATTTCCTCCTTTCTATCAAACACAGAGGTTAGCTTTAAATTATTTTCGCATCTTAGAAGTCGTTTAAACAACAGCACGAATTCTCACATAGTATGAACTATCACTGGATCGGTTTAAATAAATTGTAGCTGATTAGTGATTACATAATACATCAACGTGAGGAATTGAGTAAAAATTTAGACAAAACAATAAAGTGATATTTTCAAGCCAGTTAAGAAATCCAACAGCCGGTGCTACCGTTAATTAATTATGTACTATCAGAACGCCTGTGTGTGTATTTTAGAAACATTCCAGAATATAGTATTTATATGTGAAGATTGTTTGTATTATCCTAGACTGAAAATGCCATCTAGTTTGTGAGGGTCAAGTTTTTTTTCCATCGCAAACATGCTCTAAGGCCACTTTCCTGTCCGGAGAATGTGAGAAAAATGCCGCAATCTCATTTAAATTGGCAAAAAAAAAATAAAAAATCATAATCATTATATTAGAAGCAGCTTGTTTGAGCAATTTATTTAATTTGTGGGCGTAGTAATAAATATAATGGGCATTTTTATACAGCGGATCCATCGTATGTCTGTGCGATCAGTTTGTTGACTGCATGTGGCACGAACCCTCCCTAAAAGAGCCCACAGTACATAATAAAGGGCCGCTTGGATAACACCAGTGACGTTAGGATTCCATGGCAACTAACTATGATGCATTCAGAGGTTGCGACCAGCCGCCCCACAGCCACAGGGTGACGGTGAGCACATGCTACCGTAATTCAACTAGTAGGTGCACTTGTATTCTTGCGTTGATGTGATTATTGTTTTACTAATTTCCTCATCAAAATAGGGAACTCATGTAACGAAAAAATACGATTTTTTTTTTATTAAGTTCAAAATATGTTTTGTTTTTGCTTTATCTTTATTTTGCAAGGGAGGCAGTGCCCCAGAGGCCCCCCTCACGATCCGTCACTGATCTTACGTTGTTAGCAGATTGCCATATCCTTGAAAATCACTTTGTTAATATACAACAAAGTACTTCACTTTGGTTTTTAGTGTTCAGGTGTGAAATTAATAGGTTTGCTAGTCAAGTGGTAAGATTCCTTGATTTTTCCTTAATTTTAGTTAAACACCCTAACATTTCCTGGACTTTTCCAGGTTTTCCCTGCCTGTAACTACCAAGCAAATATTATTTACATAAATATATATTGTCACCACAGTAAATTTAATTTCTTAGAACAAAAATATTTTTACGTATTTTGTTTGGTTTTATTCATAAATTTTCTATCCAAAAATGACCAAAGTTATATATTTGTATAACGTACTTGCCATTAGTAAGTAAGTATATTTTGTAATAAATAAATAAAAATTGATTAGAAAGCTATTTTTTTTAAAATATAGCTGCACTCTATAGATATTGTTTTTACAAATGTTTGTGAAGGTCCTGGGGCATTGGCCCCTTTTACACTACCTCAAATCCGAACATGCATCTGGATATACGCATAACACAGGTTGGTAAACAATGGTATATACTGTACTATACTTACATAATATATGATTATGATTATTAGCACCACGTTTTACTACTTGTTCGGTTTATACGCACTTACGCTAATGTGTAATGGTAGGGTGATTGTGAGATGAAATGGAGGACCTAAAGTTTAACGTGGAATCCGAACCACGGTAGAGGCCTGGCATTCCACACATTCACAAGTTGTGATTAATACACGTCTTGTCGGAGGTGAAGGAAAGGTTTGGCAATCAGATAAATCTGTGTCGGGACCGAGGATTGAACCCAGGACCCCCAGCTCAGAAGTCTGACACCTTACCTTTAGACCTTCAGGTCACCCTATATAATATACAATTAACTTAGGTTGGTCTCAAATAGTTAGTCAAAACCGGTGTCACAATTCTTCAGCGATCATAAACGCAACTAAGGCATTTAAAAATAGCTCAGAGATGGTTTAAAGATTGAATTACCAATTGTCAAACTCCTAGCTTTGACCTACTTTTTAGAGCCATAAGTATTTTGAGGTGAAAGTTTTGTTTTCTTGCTTTTTGAATGTTGATCTAATTTTTTTTATCTGAAATCGAGTAGATTCCACGTTTCTTGTTCGGAACTGTTATTAGAATCTTTAAACGAGACGATTGCCTCCAAACCATTGCTTTCTTTAAAGTTGAAACCTTGTCTCAGCTTATGTTTTTTTACCTCTTCTTCTTACGACCTTCAGAACTATCAGAATATTACACTAATAGACCAGTGACACCCGCCTCGCTGGCATATTGGCTAACGCGCTAGCTTGATGTTGAGCTAGACTGCCAAGGACGGGGAGATCAAGGTTCGAATATCGGTAGGATGAATTGGAGGGTTCCTAAATGGTTTTCCACTCTACCCCCACTTAAAGGTAGGTTCACCTCCTTTAAATTTAACCTTCCCAATTCCTAATCCATTAGCGTAATTAGTACTTTTAGCTTATAAGCCAAACGGCTAGTAAGACGCGGTGATAAAAAAAAAGTGATGATAAAGGTAGGATTTAGAGGAAGCGTACCCGCATTTGTGTAAAGGAAATTTGGAAACTATTCAAGAAAAATAACTTTCTTCTCTTTCACCCAAACAGTATTTTAATTCCAACATCCCCGTCAATGTCAAGTCTAACAAGATGATACTGACGCCTTTGTCCATGATCTTAACCGTATGGGCTGGTATAGCAATAATTTATAAAAGTGTGGTATCTGTAGCAATACCACCATTAAATGAAATCATAAAATTACCCCCTGTCAAAGTCTGTTTCTATCAAATTTTAAATAATATCAACAAATTTAAATATGCAATTCCTTACAGTTATAATAATTGTACAAGTGGCAGCAATAAGCCAACTACCTAGTTGATGATGGCTGCGTTATCTGATAGCTCCTGATCTTAATAAAATCAAATATTTGTAGCCGACGATTCACGCACGTCCATTATAGAGACTGCCTTAAAATATGAGTGAAGAATGACCCTGGGCACGGGATGATTCCTGGATAACTCAGTGGTTAGAGCATTGGCGTAATAAGCCAATGGTCCTGGGATCGATTCCCGTGTCCAGGTGTAATTTTTCAATTTCCAGAATGTAATATCAACAAGATATTACGTACAGCCAATCGAGTTAATAAAAATTAATGGATACCAGATACCAGGTGGGACTCGTGGTTTTTTACCCCAGTAAGATAAGTTTCACCGGACTGTAATAGTAAACCGTTTCTTCCAGCTCGTATCCATTTGACCAAACACTAGTACAGTCCCATCAATTAAACCTGACTTACCTTGGCAACAACTCACGAAACGCTAACGATAATTACACAATATAGTATATAATCTTAATTATGTTAATACAATATGCAATCAATTCACCAAGCAAAGCAATATTGTTTTGTTAGTAGCCAATTTTCGTGCAAGAAAGGTTAACGTGAATGCGACCAAAAGATGCGTCGGATCAGAAAAAAGTAGAAGATAAAGAGTTTTATATAAAAGTCCCTCTGGTAAGTAAAGATATTAACAAGTTCCAAGCATTAAGCACTGTGGGGGAAATATGAATGCATACCTTTCCTTTCACTACAACTGTTCGTAAATTGTGAGCCTCACTCTGATTGGTAGATTGGATAAATCGAATATAGTCTTTGTATTGGACGTTTGTATCGGGTGCTTTCTTCGAAACGTTCATCTGAAAAAAAATAAGCAAGTAAATATTCCGCTTATTTAGATAATACATGTGTGTATATAAATAATATTTTTTGGTAGTGGTAAATATATTTTGAAGCACGTCGAAACATTTCATTTCACGACCAAGACAAACATTAATAATAAATATTTCGCGCATGGAAGGAAATATGTGTTCAAAACAATGACAGTGGAGGGCGTTGATATATTTTTGTGTGCAGATGAATAAAGGTATTGGCCTAATCCACCACACATGTATATTATATATATTTTTAGTTGATAAAAAATATAATTTTAAATGCAGTTTTAATAGCAATATTCAAGGTGACCTGGCGGTATAGGGGTAAGGCGTCAGACTTCTCTGCTGGCGGCCGGGGTTCACTCCTAGGTCCCGGCACAGATTTGTCTGATTACCAAACCCTTCCTTCACCGTGGACAAGACGTGTATTAATCACAACTTGTGAATGTGTGGAATGCCAGGCCTCCACCGTGGTTCGGATTCCACGTTAAACTGTAGGTCCTCCATTTCATCTCACAATCACCCTACCATTACACATTAGCGTAGGTGCGTATAACCCGAACGGGTAGTAAGACACGGTGCTAATAATAATAATAATAATAATAATAATAATAATAATAGCAATATTCATCCGCTTGTTATTTTATGTGCTGCGCGTTCTAATACTCAACCGGTTTATTTGTATATGTATACTAATGGGTTGAGAGGGGAAGAATTTAGAAAATATGTACTTGAATTTTTGTTGAGGGATAGTGGGAAACCACCTTGAACACACAAGCGGGATAGGAACCCCGATCTCCACATCTTCAGCAGTCCAGTCTTTTGCGACAGTGACACCTTATACCATTTTACAACCGGAGAAGCTCATTCCCTTCTTCCTTTATTTCTATTAAAAAAATTAATCAAGAAAACTGAAAATACTGACGTGTTTGTAACCAGCATCGGTGTTATAATAGCACGTCACTCTCGCACTAGATTTAAAAGTCGATGACGGGGAGATCTGCGTTTGAATACCAGTCAAATGTATTAAGGGTGGTTTTTCTCTATGGTTTCCCAATATACGTTCACGAAAATGAGAATAAATTTACTATAAATTCTACCTTACTGGTGCCTAGTAAAATATTGAAGATATTCAGGTTATCCGGACATGTAGTAGGACACGGTTCACACACAAAAGATAAGTGTAACGTCCCTATCCTACTAATGACAAAACTGTGTGTCACTGAGTTTATTTGGGTGCCCGGTAGCCAACACTACTACAGCACTACTGGGGCACCGTAGAGACTTGCATGGTTAGGATGGACCCCGAGCGGTAGGAGTTAGGATGGATGGTTCGTGAGGAATGAGACTTGCGAGTTAGTCCAATAAGATATATGTATTAATCTATTCAGATGACTAAACTACTACATAAGTAACCAGGTAGTTCTACCATGACAAGGGAGCAGGCACGATAACGGTCTCGCAACCTTTCTGTAGACCCGCGATCGACCCTCCGGTGGGGTGAACTCCCAGATCACATTTTTATATCGTCATTTCATTTCGTCAGAGGTGCTAGATACCACCACACCTGTACTTAGAATTTCTTCTAACATTCAATGTTACTAACATATGTTAGTATAAAATAAAGTCAGACATAAATTTTAAAGGAAGAACTCGTACCTAAAAGAAAACATTTAAAATTAAATATAAATTTAAAAACTATCTTACTAATATTTCTCTAAGAAAAACTCATTAGAAGAAAAAATCAATTAATAAAAAAAACTTTTCCACCTTTTTTTTTAAGGAAAAAAGTTGTTGAGTTGTTCCCTTGAAACTTTTCGACGACTCTAAGAGAAAGTCACTAATGGGGCTCCTCCTCCTGTTAGGCAGCCCTCCAATCATCTCCCCCACTCCCACCACCAATTAACAAGATCAAGCCATTCACAATCTCCCCCTACCCTCCCACTAAGCGAACCGCATCTCCCCTGCGCTATACTAGGGTGTGATGATACAGCTTCCATGACTTGAACCAAACAACCCCCACCACCACTCTCTTCACTAACCGCGAACATCATCATGACTTCATTAGGGGCGAGATAATGTGGAAGGGGAAGTTAGACGCCGGCCATTACAAGAATGTTTTATGGGAACAACCAAAAAACAAAATTAGAAGAAGAACCGCCACTTTTAAATTCTCAAAACAATTCAAAATGTCCCAATGCTTTTACGGGTAAGCCTACATAGTTGTTTAATAACTACTCTAAAATACGGTTTACTAATTATTTCATAGAAGGGTTAGGGATTTCTGAAAGAGATGCACCCGCATTGACTAGAAGAGACAATGAGCCAAAGGTAGTAGTTGTCACGTTATGTAGAACATCTGTACTTAGGCCAACCGAACCGGAATCAATCGACGGCTTCTATCAAAGACAACTGAGAGTATTGCGAGTTTAAGACCTTAGAAACACTGCTGAGAATATGTATTAAGATATTTTTTATAGTGGCTTTAAGCTAAACTAAGAACGGAAGATAAGCTAGAATTGTTAAGACTGGCTAAGGGTGGAACCGTTCATTTTAATGGCTCGTTAAATCTTTTCGGGTTTAATGTATATCAGGGTAAAAAGAGTGAGAGCAAAGTTTAGTGGTTAGGGTGGAACTGCTCCTAAGGTATATCTCACATGATAAACTTGGTGGGTTGCCTGTATATCAGGAGAGGCTCAGTGGTGAGGACTGGAGCTGCTCCTAGTGTATGACTCACTATATAGACTTGGTGGCTTTGCCTGTATATCAGGAGAGAGAGGTTCAGTGGTGAGGACTGGAGCTGCTCCTAGTGTATGACTCACTATATAGACTTGGTGGGTT
>CABEEJ010000476.1:190109-269649 GCA_901482245.1 Timema douglasi | reverse complement strand
ATATATATATATATATATAGTGAATGTGAAACAAATTTTCTAACAAAACTGTATCCATCAAAGTTTGTTAGATTATGTTTTTCTATTAAAGTACCTTATTAATCTAAGTTGACACTAAGCAAGGCCTGTCTTGTAAAATTAACCTTAACGTGAACACTTAGAAACCAAGTAAAGTCGCCCACCATTTTTAATCTATTGCTAAGACTTGGAGTCTGTTATTTCTACTGAGCTGAGATCACAAGCAAGGTATACACCAGACACTCAGCCTTACAGGACTCACTGCGCTCCTTGAGACCATAGGTCACAGACAAGGTATACACCAGACACTCAGCCTTACAGGACTCACTGCGCTCCTTGAGACAAGCTGAGTCCCTGGTCACAGACAAGGTATACACCAGACATCAGCCTTACAGGACTCACTGCGCTCCTTGAGACAAGCTGAGTCCCTGGTTGCACAGCACTTACAAGTGAAACAACTAAGTTAGTTTGTTGTGAAGGGGTGAGTCTGAACACAAAAGTCTAAGTACTCGCAATCACCCCTGAAGATTGTTTACAATTAGACAATTTGTCTTGAACAAAACAGGATCATTGTATTATTTTTTCTTCAGTCTAAATAGGCTCGTTTGGGGTGCTGATTTTTGGGAACGGGGTGGGCTGCTATCTTAACCTAGTTTTGTGAAGGCTGGTTTATTGACTCCTTAGAAAACTGAAAGTGAACGGTTTTTAAAAATAACTGCTTAATATTGATATTATTATTTGGAAAAGCACATACCAATCCTCATGTTAAGGATTCAAGCTGTTCCAACGAACAAACCATTTATTCCGGTGGTTGTGTGTCTGGTTCCTTGTTTGTGGCCGAGGTTAATCTGTTAACTAATAATATTAATTATACTTGATGAAGATAAGACAATAGAAAAATATAAATTTATTTTGAAAAAAAGTTTATTGAAATAATTTTTGATTGCTAGTTCTAAAATTATTTTAACTTCACCAACAATAATTTTTTGGAATTTTCGCTTATATTTTAAAATAATATTGACATTAGTAAAATTATTATCTTTTATTAATACTTTTCATGTATAAAATTTAAAGGAAAATGTTTAAATATCAAATAAATAGAAACACACAATATGGCTTTTCCAATTAAAAGAAGATTGAATATATTTCACATTATGTTGTAGATGTATTTCAGATCATAAAGGATGCTCAATGATCTCAGGTGTTATCTCCACTGACTGTGTTTCAGGCCGGGGTGATTGTGACACGCAGCCCTGCTCAAATGGGGGTTGAACTTCTCAAAGAAATGAAAAGAAGAGCTTTGGCATAACCATTTGGTTCGCTGTATGACACTACATGATATTCTCTGTCCACATTAGGGTTTTTCCAGGAGTGTTTGTTTAATCATTGTATACATGTTTCCTCAACTCATCGTGGGGATCATTGGTTCGTGGCTTTGTTACATCACTTTAAATATATGATTTAAAATACATCGTTGGGCACCAAAACAAGTTAATAATTACGAGATTGCGATCCTGTGCAATGTAGAGAGTAATGAACAACCATTTCGACTCTTTGGTAAAAAGATTAAAACCAAAGGTTTTTGTGCCGTAAGACAAAATTTAATAGAGAAACTGTAAAGCATATATCCTAGATCCATTCAACGTATAATTTATTTATTGCCTTTTAATATATTTGGGAAGGGCAAGTTTCTCTTTTCTTACTCTTCAAACGTCGATTGTTTATTGTTATGAATGATTACAATAAAAACTAAAACTAGTCTTTAACAATATATTAAAAATATATAGATATATATTATAGATGTAGCTTACAGGGGTCAGGCCAATGTACACAAAGGGCTTCATTAGCTACATTACATTTAGTTTATATTGTTAAATCCTGTGAATAGACAGCAACTAAAGAAATACAAAGAAAACTCAACACTAATGTTAATAACAATTGTTGTACATTTCATGTCTATGATAATAATGATAATACATACATGGCATATTATTGTGTTAACATCTTAGAAATCAGCCAGTCATTAGATGTTCATGAAATGTTAAAAATAAGATATTAAATATAATAATCCTGCTTAATAAATATTCAAGTACTTCCAACAGGCACACATTTCAGAGTTCTTCAAAGTCACTCTCACAGAGTAAAGTCTATTCTATGCTAAGCAATGCTTAGAAACAATCCTGTCTCATCGTTGTTCATTGCCCATTCTTTGTGATTTTCATTTTCAAAATGACTGTTTCCCGTTTTGTTACCTTTATTACCAAGTATATCCTCAAGGCTAGTTCAACTTTTGAAAAATTATCTTTGAAATCTCTGGTTTAAATTAGGGGGGATAGCCATCACACTTACCTGGGTGATACTGGAGTATAGAATGTTTAGATATAACACTAAAAAACACATAAACACATTTTTAAAGACAATGTGTTTGTGTTTTTAGTGTTCTAGCTAAACAATTTCTACTCCAGTATCACCCAGGTAAGTGTGATGGTGATCCCTCCTAATTTAAACCATGATTTAGGCTAGTGGTCTATTCCAAATAACCTTTGAAATCTCAGCAAGAAGTTTGTAAAAGGTAAGTGTTGGAACGGCTTTATCTGTAAAGATTAACAATAGATCCATATCCAAATTAAATGATCTCAACAATAAAATCACAAAACAAGTAGGACAGCTTCAATAAATCTGAATGAAAAATGTTTTAAAATAATCTAATTGCTAGAGTTTCTAACTATTAATAACTCTTTGTGATTCAGTTAGAGAAAAAAAACTCGTGGTTTAATATAGGTTATGTGGTATAGAGCACTAGGCTAAATCATGGTTTAATATAGAAACTAGCTTTTAATGAGAGACCTGGTTTGAGGGCCCAGAGGTTGTCCCCCTACCCCAGCTCTAAATTCAGCTCTGCAATGAAGTTTCAAAGTTTGAAATATTGAAATTTGATAAAAATGGCAAAAAAAAAGTATTTTGAAACTACAATACATGTAAATGTAATTTAATCTTCATGTTTAAAATATATTTTCTTTTCCAAGCCAGAAATAAAAATTACTTTCTTAAAACATGAAAACCAATACTCGTGATTAAAAATTAACAAAAAATATAGCTTTTACTTGCTTGCAAATACTTTTGTAGATAATCGAATGCCAAATGTCACATGTATTTAAAGCAGTGTTACCAACAGATATTAGTCTTCCATTAACAGAAACCACCTCCTTCTGGGAATTGCTTGGCAAGGATCTCATGTTACATTGTAAACGTCATGGATGGCGACTGCTACATTGCAATGTGTTTGTAATCCTTCTCGAAACCAAACATGCTACTCGAGTATGTCCATAGTTAAGCCTGAACTAACAACAAAGGTTTTTCACAATTTTTACCAATTAAAGACAATATTTGCCGAAGTGAAATGGAAGTAACTGCAACCACTCCCAGAAATGGTCATTATCATCCTTTCCGTTGTTTTTAGATATTTTCAGCCTTAAACCTACAATTAAGCTGATTTTATACATATATTTTTGGCATTTCATCCAATCACATATTCATTAGGGGTTAGCCTATCGGTCCTTTTGCCGATTAGGCTGGTGTTGATCATTGGGTTTATTTTTTTTACAATATTACAAAGGTATATAACCCAAACGGGTAGTAAGACGCGGTGCTAGTAATAATAATAATAATAATAATACAAAGGTAGTATACAAAACACCAAACATACAATTTTTTGTTCATTAAATTCTTAGCAAAAATTTTAATAAACATAAAAAATAATCACAATAAAAACTTGAATATGCTGTGGTCATTATTTAAATAAGGGAAAGGGGGAAGTACAAGGTATATAAGTCTTCAGCCCTTGTTGATCATTATCATCATCATCAACAACTGATTCCATCTGTGCCTCCATCTTCCTCTATTCTTCTGCCATCTTCCCTTTTTAATTGTTTTTTTTTCTTCTTTCCCGTCGACACTTCCTGTCATCTGTTCTTCCCATCTCTTTCTTGGTCTCCCTTGTGGTCTTTTTCCATCCTCATCACATGACCATACCATCTTAGTCTTGCGTCCTTTTCTATCTTGTGTACACCCTGTACTACTCTTTCTAGAATAAAGGCTAAACAAGGTCTACTTGAGGATATACGAGCGGCAGGCCATGACAGGCCGAAACAAACCAAACTACTCTAGAAAAAATTATTTGGTAGAAATCTAAACTCCTCAACTGTGAGCTTAAACTATTGATAATTTATAGTATTCTTTCATAACACCACAAAGTTTATGGTTTGTTTTCATACTTTCTGTGAAGAGTAGCCAACAATCATAATTATTATTTATTTTTTAAATCCACCCTCTCATTCTTTCACACTTTCTCTGTCTGTTACTGACCAAGTGTTGACCTAGCAGTATATATCTGAAGCCACCACGCATGAATCATGGCAAGCAGTAATGCATATAGACAAGACCAAAGACAATTCTATCTAATTGGTGCTGTCATATAAATGCTCAACAAATCCACTATAGCAGTGTTCTTTCTGTCAGTCACATACCCCTGTAGAGGCCATAGCCACTTCTACCTCAAGTAACAACGGTCGTTCCAAAGCAAAACCATGGCACACAAACACAATTATACTATTATCAAAAATATGCTATAATTAATAAAACTCAGCTGGATGTTGTGTATCACAGTTTCGGAAACACTCCACTCTGCACTTCTAAACAACAGGTTTGAATCCTGGTAAAGTAAAAACTTCCTTCTTCACCAAGTGAGCTACAATTGGTTCAGTCCCAGGCACTAATGACTCTATCTTTTGTTAAGGTGCCTGTAAAACTATTAATATAGAAATGCTTGATGTTTAATTTGAAATTTTATTTCAACATAAAATATAAAGTTATAATTTGAGATATTTCTCCAGGGATATCAAGTGGCTCAAACAAATAACAAAACACAATTTCATTTTTTAATAAACATCCATGATAAGCAGGTCTGTGGTGTTGGTACGCCAAGCTTTCGACTGACTACTCTATTGTTCTACTGTCAGACTCTGACTACATACATAGTTAATGTGTATTAATTAGTAATAAAAAAACTGACTGCAGTAAAACTCCAGTACAGATTACTTCATGTACAAAGAATAAAAAAGTATAAAATTAAAATGATAGCTCTACAATATATGGTTATAAATTATAAATGTTTATTTTGAAGCTGGAGTTGGTACATTTTTACCGATTTTGACTCCCCCCATAATTGCTTTTGACTCAGACTTGGCAATCCCGGTGATGTGATTAATATTAATGGCAAGGGATTTGAATATACTTTTATTTGTTAATATTTTAATAATACTTTAATATTTTATTATACATCCATTTCAAAAGTTTGTACATTGTTTTAATTTGAAACAAGAGTGAAATTATTTAATTCTACACTGAAACCTATGATCTAGCAGATCACCGTTGCAGTACAACTTTGTCCTAAATGTAATTATATTAAGACCCGGCTTCTGGGAAAGCAATGCCACTGTTCCTTGGTTAGCTTCTTCTAATTTCTCCTAAGAGTAATTATATTAAGACCCGGCTTGTGGGAAAGCAATGCCACTGTTCCTTGGTTAGCTTCTTCTAATTTCTCCTAAATGTAATTATACTAAGACCCGGCTTGTGGGAAAGTAAAGCCACTGTTCCTTGGTTAGCTTCTTCTAATTTCTCCTAAATGTAATTATACTAAGACCCGGCTTGTGGGAAAGCAATGCCACTGTTCCTTGGTTAGCTTCTTCTAATACTGCTTATTGGTAGTTCAGAACCAATAACAAATATAGGGTGAACTTAACAGTCAGGCCCCAGGCTAGTAATTTAACACACAACCTAATGTATCAGTGTAATAACGAATGAATTATAAGAAAGAATGTTAACATTTAGTTTCTATTTGTATTTTCAATAATTAATTTATTATATTTCCTCATAGGCTCATAAATATTTCAAGATTTCAAGATAAATTGGAGATTCAGATTTGTAAAAAGTGTTTTCAACCCAACTCTATTTCTTCCAAAATTTATGGTTTATATAATGTCTATTTACACAAATAAAAATATGTTTGAACTTAAAATTTAAAATCTACTCTTGAACCACTAAATCTGAACCTTTTTGATCAGTTAACAGTATTTCAAAAGTTAATCAAGAATTAGTTAATCAATCGTATACCATAATACATCTTATTTTAAAATAGTAGTTACCGACAATTAAACCAAATGTTATGTTATTTTTGTAGTGGACACATGTCAGTCCTGTTTGGTTGCCATTTCACAGCAGCACCTGCTCTTTGACAAACATTGCTTAGTGTGCCATGCAATGGATTGTTTCTGTATCTACATATTATAACTGTTATTGGCATGTAAATAAAGCTGTGTCAAATAATTCAACTGTTTTTCTTTTATACACAAGCCCAATAACCTTGAAAATATTAGAATATCTAGAGATTATCTTAGTCAGAAATAAATAAATTACAAATATGTTTCTTACATTTTTTAAAACAATACTCAAAAGGAAACAAAATGTAGATGTAAATGTAGAAGGGATCAAAAATAAAGTAAACTCTGTATCACAAGTTGAAGCTCACAGAACTTGAATCAATGTTACACCACCAATATTCTCTGAGGAAAACCTCTTTTCACTTGCAAATAGAAAAATATATAAACGAAACGGACAAAATATCGTTTTTACAATGAAAAAAAGAACACGGTTCACACTTTGCTTTGCAGCAACTGGGCAAAGAGGTAATGGCTGCCTCTTGAAGAAAATTGATCGTCACCACCAAATCCCTCGACCTAGGTTTCATTCTATCAGAACTCTTCAGGAGGGAATGAGAAACGCTTCCAAATATAATTAGCTCAAAAAACGAAAAGAGTTGTGTACCCCTTTCTCTTGTTACCACTGGGTACATTTCCCCGATACCCCAAATTACTGATGCGTCACTGGTGAACAGTCCTAATTATTATTTTATGTGACCGGGTAAAGTTTCGCTCTGGCAATCAAAACAAAAGAAAGCATAATTCACCATACTTTATTTTAACTTAAAGTGGGCAGTTACACTCGAATCCACGTATCAACTATCTTAACACGTTACACAGTACAATCTTTTTCATCTTTCTCATTGTCCATCGCGTACCTCAACCCCGACTTCACTGTCTTGTTCTCTCCCATCTCTTCTCTCCTCAGACCGATGCCGTGCCGTCTAGCGTCCCACCTTGCAATCAAACCTCACGGTGTGACGCAGACGGCACAGTTTTTCCTTGGAGAGATATATTAGATATTCGCATATTTCCTTTATGTTATTCCTTTTACATGTTTCTAAGTGTCCTATCTTTCTTTACCAATTTCCTTTCTCTCCCTTTTTTGTGTTTTTTAAATTTTTTGTTTCCTTTTTTAGGAAGTTGTGTTGAGTGTTTCACACTCCTCCCTGATGAGTTCTGATAGAATGAAACCTAGGTCGGGGGATTAGGCAGTAATGATCGATCTTCTTATAGAGGTAGCCAGTACCTCTTTGTCCAGTGACAGCAATGCAAAATGTGAACTGTGTTCTTTTTATTATAAAAGCCATATTGTTCTCGTTCCTATAATGTGATTCAACCCATCTTTCCTGTACCGTCTTCCAAATATAATACAACCACCAATATTCTTAAAGCCCTAGAGAAATCTGCAATCCTTCACAATTAGGTTATAGTAACTGACCTATCAATATACCTTATTTATATGAATCTAAGATGAGTTTTTCCCAAATTTGTAACTTTAAAATCTAGGTGTCGTCTTAAAATCACAGACTAAGGCCGGTATTACACTATCACATTTTTCTTTGATCAAAGAAATATATTACATATATTTCTTTGATCAAATATATGATAAAAGATTTAACGCCGTCTTTGATCAAAGATGTGTTATTACACTACGTCACATTTCTTTCAGAGTTGCTACAATATATGTTATTAAAAAAATGGACTCCAATGGTTTAATTTCATGTGCGGCGACTGTGAGTGCTATTGTGATAATCTCGTTGCTGCTTAGAACGAAAAGAAAACCTATTAAACGATTGTGGGCTCGACCTTGGGTTGGGAGACGAAATTCAAGAGGGATTAACAACTGCCTGCTAAAAGAACTTCAAACTGAAGATCCGGCAACTTATCAAAAATATCTACGCATGGACTGTGAAACTTTTAAATATTTGGTGGAAAAAGTCACTCCATTAATTAAAAGAAAAAATACACACCTAAGAAATGCTATAAGCGTGGAAGATCGTTTATCAGTAACCCTTCGTTTTCTCGCTACAGGTGAAAGTTTTTCAAGCTTGCAATACAGCACCCGAATACCACAGTGTACTATTTCACAAATAGTTCCAGAAACGTGCAGAGCTATTTACCAGTCTTTGAAAAATGAGTATCTCAAGGTTAGTTATATTTTAAAAAAAATTAAATTTGAGATATTAACATATTTAATTGTACAAAGCACATAGAAAATATCACAATTATTCAAAATTAAATTTTAAATTCACTCTATTTATTTTTATTATCATTTTACCAAAAGTTATAGTAATTCCAGGAAAATTCTTTGATATGTATTACAGCATGTTATACACATTTAGCAATAAAAAGTATTCACTGTTATATAATAACAGTAAATAAATAGTTTTCCCTAAATAAGTATGTAAAAAAAAGTTACCCTGCTTTATAGTACAACTAGAGAATATTTTGACAATCTAAGTGATCACTCGAAAATGATTTCTGCTTGTTCGAGTGCTGTGTCTATCAACGAGACAGAATCATGATTGTGCTGTAATCCACCATCATTAGAAGCATACACACTTTCAGTATGAAATGGATTGGGCTCTGGTGTTGCACTAGTTGAGCCCCAAGAAGAGCTGTATAGTGTACAAGATTCACTTCTGGTTTCGAGAGCCTCCCATGCATCCATAATGGCTTGCTGAATCCTTCTTTTGGTTCTTAATAAAATTGAATCATGATGACTCATAGTGCGAAGCTCAGAGGCAACAAACTTTCCAAAAATGTCATGTGAATCCTCTTTTTGGACGGCTGTATTTTTTGAGGTTAATGCCGACATTTGTCTCATAGTCAACATCGCCTCATTCAACAATTTTTTTTCAGGTGAATTTGTTACAGTCTTGCGTTTCCTCTTAGTTGGTGGTACTCTTGATTCATCTCCAGCCGTATCTTCAACATTCTGAAGAAGAAAAAAATTGTCATTATTATGAATGTTCTAAATCTGTTTCAGATACCTACAACAGAACCTGAGTGGGGAAACATCGCTAAGGATTTTCAAGATAAATGGAATGTGTTTAACTGCATTGGAGCAATGGACGGGAAGCATGTTCGAATTATCTGTCCTAAATACGGAGGATCTCGTCATTTTAATTATAAGCACTTCAACAGTGTTATTTTATTTGCTCTTGTTGATGCAAATTATAAATTTATATATGTGGATGCTGGAACAAATGGTAGGGTTGGCGATGCTGGTGTGTTCGCAAAAAGTGCCTTGAAGCGTGCTTTGGACAACAATTCATTATATATCCCAAGAGAGAAACGTCTACCAGATACTAACGTCTCCACACCATTTGTAATACTAGCTGATGATGCATTTCCTCTCAGCAGTAACATTATGAAACCATATCCTTTACGTGATATTACTCCAGAGCAACGAATATTTAATTACAGATTATCTCGTGGGAGACGTATGGTTGAAAGCTGTTTTGGTATCTTGGCAAATAGATTTCGTGTATTTTTAACCACTATTAACCTATCGCCTTCAAAAGTAACTGATATTATATTGGCTGCTTGCACACTACATAATGTTTTGACTGAAAAACGTCGCAATTCTTACACACAGAGGGAAATATATACCATTAAAGAAAACGAGATAGCTTATATGGACGTACGGACTCTCGATAATGAAGAGAACTTCCAGATGCATGATCTTGCTCGACAATATAATAGACCAACTAGGCATGGTCGCGAAATAAGAGATCAGTTTAAGGACTTTTATAATGGGCCGGGTAAAGTTCCCTGGCAAGATAAAATGATTTAGATTTGTACTCACAATGTCATCAGCAGTAGAGTGTTCTTCATTCATTGTAATGTTCATGTCTTCATTATTTGGACTCTCATCTAAACTGGATTGAGATATGTCTGGTTTTGTTGAATTACCCAAAAAAGATAATAATGGAAACCAATAAACACTTGGCTTGTATATCTTTTCTGTATCGGACCCACTCTTTTTACTTTTTCTGATCTGTAATTATAAAATGTTGTAGAAATTAAATATTTGTGTAGAAAATGACTTTTTACCTTGATTCTTTAAAAGCATCCATTACCAGCACAACAATGTTCATAAAATGTTGTAGAAATTAAATATTTGTGTAAAAAATGACTTTACATTAATTCTTTAAAAGCATTCTTTACCAGCACAACAATGTACTTGATAATATAATAATGGGCTGTCCTGCTAGATATATTAAACATAAGTTACACAACTTCTAAAGAACGTTCAAAGGATGTCCAATGCCCATTCATTTAATTCTTATTATATGTTCAGACAATAGTGACTATGGTTTGTATAGTTTTTAAAATTATATAATAACCCCTATTCTCAATTTTGGCCAAATATAAATAAACAACAATAAACTTACCTTCATTGTCTCTGTTAAATACTGGCTTCGTAACCCGTTAATTTTTTTCTTAACATCCTGGGCCGTGCAGCCTGGCACATATTCCTGTAATGCTTCTGATATTTCTTTATGTTTAGCCAATCGTTTGTCTCGGTCCTTATAGCTTTCACTGTTTGTGTTATATAAGAAATCATTCTGTTCATATTGGACAATTAAATTTTTCACTGCTTCACACGTCCAGGTTAATCTTTCAGACGCCATTTTCTTTGATCAAACCTTAGAGCATGTTCTATAGCGAAAATATGTGATCAAAGATTTGTAAAATATTTCTGTGATCAAAGATCTTTGAGGAGTCGTCAAAGTGACATCATATTTTCTTTGATCACAGATCTTTGATCAAAGAAATTTGACAGAAATGTGATAGTGTAATACCAGCCTATGGCAACAATGCCGAAATATTTTATTTGTGTTAAAATGTGTTGTGTGACTACTTCTAGTATAGAAGACAGAAGAAAGGAATAAGATGTCACCTTTGTGCATTGGACTCTTCCCACATTTTTCCTCTTTCCCTATGTGGGCTTTCTTCATCAAATTTATTCTTAGTTTATTTTTCCTTTTTCTTTAGTTTTATCAATTTCCTTTATTATAAAATTATCTAGCCATTGGGCCACCTCAATTTTAAACATTATATCTACACAAGATAACTTATAGACTAGAGTTTGTTCATGATAGGTTGTTACCAGGATGACAATTCAAAATTCATATGTTTAGGTTTTGGGTTGCTAACACTTGTAAGAGATCACTGTTTTATTATAAATGTTAAGTTTTTTAATTACCCATTATATTTTACATTTAAAATACTGTAAACTTAAGTTTTCTCATACTATTTCATTACTTTTAATAATTTCTTTTTATCCACCTCGAAGCAATATTTTAAACATAATTAAAAGTATTTATTCTTCATTCTTCAATACCTTTTAATACAGGCATCGTATTTACTTGGAAAAAAGACAATACTTGTCTTTTTATTTTTATATATATATATATATATATAATAATAAAATTATTTTATGAATATTTTATTGTATTTCAAAATGTTTAACCGAATAAAATATTTGTATCCACTGTGTGGGTCCATCATTGTAAAAGACTTGTTTCTGTCATGTTCAACCACATGGTTTAAATTTGTCGGTCACCATTTTGAAGCTATTTTCATTAGACCTTTTGTGGAAGTACTGTGAATATTAATTTTTTTAAGTCGAATAAAACGATAAATAAGCTTTGTGTCCGAACTCAAATAAATATATAAATAATATTGACCTAAATTACTGTGGTTAACTATCACATTCATATATTACCATCTGTTTTCATTACAGTTATTTAAAATGATAGATGTCAGCTGTTGGCGTAGAGATATATATAAGGGACTATTTCTAGTAACTTTTTGAGCTGTCATCCAAGTAAACTTAGATCATGAATGAATTATAGGGTTCAAAACTATTGTTTTTTTATAATGAAAAATCTTTTTAAGCAACATAATTTAGCATATTTAACTAGGATATGATTCAAAATTTGTGAATAGTATTTGCTTTGATTCAAGATTCAATTCGAGCTAAGTAATACCTGCTTAGCATACTGATGTCCAAAAATTAATCTCAAAAATAATAGTTAGATTTGACCCATTTCTGATTTAAAACTATGACCAGATTCATTAATGGTTTAAAATCAAGTAGCAGGCTATCTTTTTTCCTAGTTATTTATTGTAGATACATACAATTACACATACATATATTTGAGTTTTATTTATAATTTTATATGAATTAAAACACCTCTGTGTTCAAGGGTCAGAGTTCCCGACTACAGATCCAGAGGCTGGGTTCGATCCCTAGCGCTTCCAAAATTTATTTGTGAAGTAGTGGGTCTGGAACGAGGTCAAACTAAGCCTCGTGTGGACAAATGAGGAACTACTTGAATCAAGAAGTAGTATTTCCTGTTTAGAAAACTGAGATTAATGATTGGAGAGTTCATTTTGCTGATCATATGACACCCTCTATCTGCAAATGTTGGCACTATCATAACTATCAGCGTCGCTGATGATAGTTATGATAGTGATATGGCTCACTTGTGGGCTCACATAATAGTGTGAAGTGTAATAGTGCAATAGTTTAAGAAGTAAAGAAGAGAAGTATTTTTTTCTATCTAGGCCTAACCTAACTATCCTTTCGGGTTGGCTTCCTTCACTATCAATTACTTTATATCCTTGTACGGTGCTTCTACATTGTCTTATTATACAAATAAAACAAAAAGGAACAGTTTAAAATGACTAACCTAAACTTACCCGGGTTTGGATCCTGGTGAGGGCTCAATCTTGGCCGCAGCCTTTTTGGCCACCTTGCTCTTCATCATCCAATTGGAAAGTTCGAGAGCCTCCACGTCAATGGTCCGGGACAAGTCGAGAGGAGGCAGCTGCTTACTGAGAACTTGGGCCTTCGCCGGGTCAATCTGCACAATTTAGTAGGGCTGTTTAAATAATCATACATTAGCTCAAATATTAAGTTATTTTGAATTATTTATATTAGAGATGGGTTGAATCCACTATCCGAATTTAAATTTTATTTTTTAATCTCGAATCCAAATCCTAGCAAATCGTTAAATTTCTTAATGATTTACAAATAGACCACCTACATTACACAATATAGGCCTAAACTGTGAATTAAGATTTATTTCAATCATGCTTTCAATTTTAATCAACCCCAACCACCCCTCGCAAAATACAGGTTAAAATCCAGCCAAATTAAACAATCTAGAAATCAAATCAATCAAAATTTGAGTGTCTTTTAGTTATTTTTAAAAGTGTTGTTAGAATGAGTTAAGTTTATATAAAATCATTGTGAAATAAACAGATTAGGCCTAGTTATACTTTGATCAACTTTAATCATCATTAAAGGATATTTTATTGTATTAAGATAGCAAAATTAAAATACAAACATATTTTTAATAAAGACTAAAACAACATGCTTAACAATTAAACATACATTGGAAATAGTGAACTCAATAATGCCTAAGAATGTTTTATTATTATTTTCTTATATATCCATTATCTATTTTTTGCGTAGAAAACATATATATTCGATTCTTGCGATATATCGATTTCTGAGAATACATTCTATTTAAAACACAAACATATTTTCGACTATAATATGTTCATTACCATTTTATAAGGCAGGACTATGTTTGAATATTTCTACAATTACTTCAATAACATATAAAAAAACACCTCTAAGTTAAAATCAATTTAAAAACAAATAATGGATCAGCAAGTCATTATTTGATACTTAAAACTTGAGAGCACTTACTAAGTGATCATATTACCTGAATTGATTCTAAACAATCGATACACGATACGTAGGCAGGTAAGGATAGATAAACAGTTCACTGTCTGACTGTTGACAGTATTTATTTTTCATGAAACCCAACAAAATGTCTAACTTAAGGATCGTATGCAATAAATTGGGGTTCTTTGCATAGTTGTAGATAATTAAAACCAGTTGGGTAGTAAGAATTAACAGTATATTAATTTTAATCATCACTCGGGCGAGTAATAATAATATACATCATGGAGGATGACTTTATATTGTGTGTAGTGGCGGCTGACTTTGTATCATGTGTAATGTGTCCTTATTTCTCTCCTTTTTTTTAAAAAAAAGCTGTAGTTTGTTTTATCTATTTCAAGTTTATTTGTAATTCTAGTTTTGATTTTCGGTTTTTGAAGAGTTTTAATGTTTTCATTAAAATATTTAAAAGATTGTTCATGAGGTGAAGTTTTAGAAATGAGCATGTGCCGAAACGGTTGAGTCCAAGTTTCCCATACAGATGGGCATGAACGAATCCTCAAATACTTGTCAGGATTCGGTGGATTCGAAGATTCGATTGGCCCATCTCTAATTTATATTTAAGACAATAAAACAAATGTGTGCTACCAGTTAATATATACAAGGTTTATAGTTAGAGACCCTGATTTGTGGTAAATAAAACCACTGGATTTTGTTAAATAAAAAGATGGATTTCGGTATAAAAAGTCGGTAAATAAAAGGGTAAAACTGTGATTTTCGGTAAATAAAATTACTTGTTTTTGTTAAATAAAAAGTTGGATTTTGGTAAATAAAAGGGTAAGACCCTGATTTTTGGTATAAAAAGTGAAGAGGTTTTTTAAGGTAATGGTAATAAATTAACTCAAATAGCTTGGAAAGTACTTGCGCTGAATTATTTTATAAAACAAAAATGTCCATACCTTTTATCAACATACTTCACGTCAATCACCAAAGTAAAAAGACAACATTGTTTCCAAATTTTCAATTTTCAAGTTAGTGTGCATATCTGACATAATGTTGGAATATGCTGAGAATGCACGTTCACTGTCAACATTAGACACTGGAATCCATATTGCTTTTATGCTGTTGATGGCAAACTATTCATGGTCTTGTTTTAGTCCACACAATATGTCCAAAATGTCAACTTTTTTACTATTGCCTTGCAAAGCTCTCACTTGTGCCTGCAACGCACAGTATCCTCTTTGAAAATTAATTTCAGAGCAGAATTTTAAAAATGGTATTTTCCGAGCTGATTGGAAGAGATCAGAATTAACTTGTTTTGTCCCAATCAAGCGAGTGTCAAAAAGAGTACCAATGTTTTCAAAAAAATGTTTTGGATGGGTCTGACTGAAGGAGTGAATTCAGCTTTATAAGACACTGCTGTCCTAAAGATTGAAACTGACTTTTGACATTTGCTTGCTTTAGAGTTGGAAGAATTTTCAATTTTTCCTGTGTTTTTTTCCCGTAGTTCATGTCAGAAATCAGTTTAAAATTACCTTGTAGCTCTGTAACTTTACCATACAGCTTATGACTGAAGGCATAGGTAGAACCTTCAAGTATAGTAATTAATTCCACCAATTAAGAACAGTGCTCAATTAAAAATGTTGCATGGCATTCAATCAACATTAGGGTTACTTTATCATTTGACATATCCTGGAAGTACTTAAGTGCTGCTGTCACCTCCTCCAATGTGGAAAAATATTCCACTAGATCCAACAAATATTCACAGAGGTATACCATTGAACAAAACCAAGAGTTCCATCGCATTAAACCTGGGTTTGGAAATAGTTTAGCAGACTTTTCACCTTTACTGTATTTTTCTATTCAGAAATGCTAGATAATTATGTTTTCTCTTTCGAGTGTTCAGAAATACAGCCTTTGCTTTAGCAACACACTCATTCAGCTCTGCCAGCTCTGCTGACCAATAATTTTGAACCAAATTAAGTTTGTGGTCCCAGCACTGTATATGCAGAAAATCATCGCTTGTTGCTGAAAGCGTTCTGCAAAACTTTAACTGCACCAACAAACAAGCTTTGCTTCGAATCAGCACATAATGTTTTCAACAAAATAACAAAAACACACTGTCCTTTACTTTCAATCAGTTGTCTCATCACAAAGAATTGCAACTTGCTGATTTTTTAGATTGTCCTTGATATTATCCTCTTGTCTTTGGTTAACTTCTGGGATCCAAACACTTCTAATAGTTTCTGCCTTAGGGAGGTCTTCTCCACCTAAAACCGAATTGTAAGCATACTATTTTTTGATAGAACAAATTAATATTAGGCTATGTTGGTTGACAAAGTGTGATAAACATCTTGAAAATAACCCAAATCAAACATTTATATCTCATATATTTTTTTGATAAATTAGTAAATAATCAAAAGTGTAAAAAAACACTATTTTGTCATTAGGAAAATAAAATCAGAAAAGAATGGAAAATAATTGGCCCTTATTTAATTTTGATTTTTAAATAATAAAGGAAATTTTTTAAAAATCTTCAAAATGGTTACCTTTCACATATTTATTCATCCAACATCACATTAGAAGGATGATCTAGTTTTTCAATGGGAATATTGGCTTCCATAAATGTTTTCGTGGTATCCATAATGAATTCTTTGCAGTCTTCTTTTGAGTTTTTAGAGAATTTTCAAGGGTTGCTTGTTTTGATGGCAGAAACATTACTTTTTTTCCGTTTATGCAAGGCACTATTAATATGCTTCAAACACGAGTCTTTTCTGAACCAGTCAACGCGCGTGTTGCACAATTTGCACATAATTAGTTTTTTAACTTTATCAAATATATAAAATCCTTCTTTTCCAAACTCACGCTCTCTTTCAAAAATACTTGAAACTTTAGGCATGTTTAAATATTAAATAAATATAAGAGAGGTTAAAAACAAAATGATCTTACTAACGAGTAACGCAATGTTAATATTTAACGACCTGATGGAAGTGACGTCATCAGGAAGCCAAAGATATGAGTGTAGAGAGATCTCACTCTAGCTTGAACATGGCGTTGTTTTTGGCTTCTAATTCTTTAAATACTTGCCTTGGGTGCCCAATATGGCTGTTTTAGTAGCCAGTTTTAACATTTTTTAAAGCAAGTCTTTGGTTGGGGGAAATAAACTTTCTTTTGAAAGAAAATTATATAGGTTCAGTTGGTACTTTTTTTTTGGTTAATGTCTTAGAATGAATGGCTGCTCATGCCAGCAATGTTTTATAATTTATTCACGTTTAGATTGAAAAAGTGACCATAATTCGTGTTTAAATGGCCAAATCGTCAATTTCGCAAATAGATTTAATTTCATTTTATTTCACGTCAATATTTTCAGTCAAAACTGCCACAATGATGTTTAATTATGTTTTTATGGCAATTTTAATGTGCTAAGTAAAAGTTTGTAAAAACACAGCTTACAAAATATCGAAGTCTCTATTTATAGTACATTACATAGGGGTAGATATAATCACGTGTATCAATACCAGGGTCAGTAACCATCATTAGCCTATAGATAAAATTTATTTAAATTTTAGGTAGGAACCTATTAAGTTCCAATTTTTTAGTGTCCCCTGAAAAAAGTTTCAAGCCCCTAGCACGCCACCTACCAGAAAATTGTTGCTCTAAGAGTTTATGCTTAAGACAAAACACATTAGAAAAACTTTAGGTAAACATTACATTCATTTAACCTTGGGTAAACCCCTGGATTGGTTTATATTCTACTATGCGTTACACATGGATTTGTCTTAAAACATATTTAATAACGTAAAAATAATTACTAAACAATTAAACTAGCCATTTTCAAGAACATTTCATGTGAAATGTCAAAGTTCTGAGATAAAAATAAATGTTGAGAAATTTAAATCTTTCTTAAAGAAATAGTATTTTTTTTTAATATGGTCATAACATAAGAGTTTTAAGATAATTAAGGATTATTGTTGGGGATTGAAACTTCACAACTGTCACTCCAAGAAACACTGCAGTGTGACCTTCAAGTAGGAGGCATTCTTAATTTGAGAGATTTTACCTGTGCATAAGCCAAGACAAGTTGAGCCAGCGTCTTCTTGTCGCCAGGGTTAATCCTGAGCAATTCCTCCAGACTCTTGGCCGCAACGGCAGGTTCCCCACTGCGAAGATGGAAGTCAGCTGCTTGCCGCCACATGGTACTTAAGTCGCCTGTGCTCACCTGAAGCACAATTCAGCTGGTTATTTGTTTATTGTGCTTAACACGCAAATTACAGACACTGGGTTGAATTAGTTCATGGCTAACCAACTTGAATACTTTCTTAGTGAATTTTTTTATCAACGCGTTTCAATGATCCCTTGTTTATCTACTAATTATGCTAGTAGTTTTAGGGATTAGGAAGGTTATATTTAGAGAAAATGGAACTGCATTTGTGTGGAGGGAGAGTGGAAAACCATTTGGAAAATCCACCCTCAGTACACCTAACCAAGATTCGAACCTCGATCTCCCCTTCATCATAAGTCTAGTCTAATACGAAAGAAGCACCTTAAACCGTGTGGCCCCTGAAACGGGTCTAAGTGACTATCAGATGTAAAATTAGCTATAGCAAGGAGGAATATACTGGTAAGAAATTGAAAATAACATATATAAAACATGGGTTTTTACAATGAAAACAGTTCACACTTCTTGCTGCTGAACAAAGAAAGATACAGTTCAAAGCTCACATTTCTACCAATGGGCAAAGAGGAAACACTTCACACCTAACAATGCTGCCAGTGAACAAATAATTAATGTTAATAAATGAGGAAAGAAAAGTTTAAATGCAAGATTTAAGCTTCTCTTTCCCTATTTATTAATCTTAAAATGCTCCTTACCAACAAATAACTATGAATTTTACTCAAAATAATTAATGGTTTCATTTTCAAATGAAATCTTCATTTTAAATTAATCCCTTCTTTAATTTAGGTTTTGTTCTCTTCAAGAGGGAGTGTGAAAAGTTCAGTCAAACAAAGATGACCACAAAATATTAGAAGCACAATAAAATACTTTTTGACAAACAAAATTTATGCTTATAGGTTTGGGTTTAAGCTGATTTTTTTTTAGTTTAAATTTTTTCATTAAAATTCAAAATAAACTCTTTTAGTGAAAGCCAACAATCTCAATAATTAGGATGTCTTGTTATGTTAAACACAGTTCTGTCATGGAGTGGATGAGTATAGGAATACAGATTTTACACAATAACAATATAGCCAATCCCCTCTATTTAATATAACATCAATTAGCCAATGAACCTTCTTATTGTCAAACAACATTTTTCAAGAACTATTAATCATTGTAAAAGCCATATTGTGTTAGTTCCTTTTATATGTTTCTATCCACCTTTCCTGTACCTTATTCCAAATATAATTAAATAAATATAAATTAATTAGTACATAAGTGGAAGGTATATAGTATGAGAGTGACTAATCCTTAAACCAACCTTGTTCTTGCGATACCAATCCACGGCATCTTTCAACACCTTGGAGGCAGCATCAAGGTTACCATCTGCAAGGTACAGTGTGACCAGAGCGCTGACAATACCCGGCTTGAAGGTGGCCTCACAAAGGTTTTGAAGAATGCGACAAGACTCTTTCCTGTCTCCCTGTTATATGGGTAGCAACACTTCTAGTCAGTGAACAAATATTTACAAGTACTACTGAACAGTCGTTAGGGTTATCTTATAGTTATGTTGGAATACAACAGTAATAATCTGCATTAAATTTCTTTAAAAATCAATTCACAATTTTTAATATTTTGTCCTAATCTTAAATACATTTTTTTAACACTCAAATTTCAAATATTTGCCATGATTTGAGGAGTTAAAGATTCAGAGGGTATAATTAATAACAATTTTAGTAAAAAAAAGAAGCTAAAAACTAGAATATAATAACTCTAACTGGAATTAATTTTATCTCGGCATATAAAAATACATCCAAGGAAATATTGAGGTTTACATGGAGACCCATCCGAACCTCAGAGAGCAATAGTTGAACGGCTGCAAGCCTCATCTTCATTTGATGTTCCGGATTCTGCGATGCAAACTTGTCCAGGACTACCGCTGCATCCCGGCTCTTTCCGTCTTTAGCGAGCTGCACCGCCCGGATCAGTGTGGCCTCCGCTCCCATGTCTGGATATTGCTGGACTAACCGCGCACAAAGCTGCTGGCATTGGTCAGACTGCAACACAAATTAAGTTGAAATATTTTGAACATGAAAGTTAGGTGAACAGTTTGCAAACTGAGTATTACTATATACTTGGAATTTTATATATGTATTTGGAAGAAGGTACAGAAAAGGTGGATAGAAAACATATAAAAAGGAACAAACACAATATGGCTTTTACAATAAAAAGAAGAACACAGTTCACACTTTACATTGCTGCCACTAGGCAAAGAGGTAATGCCTGCCTCTTAAATAAAACCAGATTGTTACCGCCCAATCTCCTGATGAGTTTCAATAAAATGAAACTTGGGTCGAGGGATTGGGGAGTGGTGATTGATTTTCTTTAAGAGGAAGCCATTATCTCTTCATCCAGTGGCACTAATGAAGTGTTAACTGTATCCTTTTTTATTGTAAAAGCCATATTGTGTTTGTTCACTTTTATGTGTTTTCTATACACCTTTAATGTACCTTCTTCCAAATGCATATACAAAATACCCCAAAAAAGCGAAAAGAGGTTTTCGTCAAAGAAATACTTGGAATCTAAGAGTATTTTAATTTTAGAGCTGAACCCTAACTTTTAATACTTAAGACTCAAGATTTAATGATATATTTTTCATTTACTACTACTATAATTGTATTAAAAAAAGTAAACTCATTTATTGAAGCCCAAATTATTACCATTTTAATTAAAAAAATAATAATTCAAAACATAATTTAGGTTTTTTCTATTGTAAAACTATACCCTATCTACATATCTACAAAAGAGGGGGTGACAGATAGAAGAAGGTTCTTTATTGCAGGCATTGGTCAAAAATGACCATTTCCAACCTATTCGGAAATAATAAGTTGCTTAGTAATATTATATTAGCAATAAAAAGTGTTTTCAAACGATTCTAATACTTCCTTAAGTATTATTGTATAATTGGTTTTTTTCTTAACTCGTTGGAAGAACAAAATATATTAATAAAACTGTTTATTATGTTTTTTTGTTTTATGGTCGTGACAACAAAGATATTATATTGCATAAAATAATAAATTTAAAAAAATTATATTCACACTTGTATCTTGTTTTACCTGGCCACATAAATACATGTTTTTATAACTTAGAGAAAGAGCCATACAAAATATTAATTTGAAAATAAAACATTTTTATCTTGTAAAGTGAGTATAAACCCAACCTGTCATCAATCGCACTTGTTTCGGCTGGCTCACCATCATAAATTATGGAGGGAATGAAGCATTTTAAAACCAATCGTTTGAAAAGCATTTTTTAAGCGAACCACAAACACCGCTTTTACAAAGAAGAAACATCCAGGCAGCTATTTTCTAATTATGTGTTTCAATAATGTAAAATGGTTAAAAAATTAGAATAATAGAAAATAAATTGCTTGTTGTGAATATTTTGGCTGCCAAACATGACAACAACTCAACATTTGGTCTTGCAGATCATATGGTTTGGGGAATGGATACAAGGCAACTTTTCCTAGCTGTCACCCTCTCTCTTACCATAGATATGGTATGTTAATTATATTATAATTTCAGGGATTTTTTTATTTTCAAATATCTGAATTTAATTTTAATTTTAAAAATATGTGTTTTCAAGATTGCTCTACTATATTCTCATATAGGATTCAAATCATGACTTCTTTAATACTGGCAAATGAGGTAAGAATGACACTTTTGTTCACATGCCCAGCAGTAAAAACAATAGCTTCAGAATATTTAATTGTTTAAAAATAAAGCGTTTTTTTATATGACCTGGTTGGTGTAGAGGGCCAGCAGGCAGTGGTTGACTGCTATGTTCTTACGCTGTCTCGATGTCAGCTTGTGTTCAAGTCCCTCGAGTGTGGCACTTTTCATTTTTTTCTTAGAGTCAAACACATTCTGATCCCTGTTAATGGCAATAATGTTATTGCTAGCGATAGCCACTAAGCCTATGTCATCTGGCTTTTGCTTCAAGGCCGCCGTGTATATGAGCTGGGCCTCTTTCTCGCGGCCTTGCATGTGTAGGCAGTAGGCCAACTGCACCCTGTATGCAGTAACATTAATTTATAACAGTCTCTCCTAAAGTCACTGGTTTCAGGGAAAGTTCTTAAGCTAAACATAGTTGGTAAATTTTGAGGTTTAAGAAAATAAAAAAAAAAAAATTTCTTAAAATAAAGCCAGTGGGAGAAGTTCTCTAGCTATTTAAAAACCTCATTATGTGTTTCAAACTTTTGATAAGCTGAAAAGTACAGTTAGAACCTCTAATAATCATTAATCAACCAGTGAAATACACA
This sequence comes from Timema douglasi, assembly GCA_901482245.1. NCBI lineage: Eukaryota > Metazoa > Arthropoda > Insecta > Phasmatodea > Timematidae > Timema > Timema douglasi. The sequence goes on along the minus strand of CABEEJ010000476.1, from coordinate 247,183 downwards.
ATTCATATCAAAGGATACTGTAAGGCACTTAAGCATGTTCACCTTTTATTTAATTGTTCCCTTTGAAAATATGTCAGTGAGAGGGGAAGAATGATGGAAGGATAGAGGAAGATGGAGGCATTTTACTAAACAGGCCTGGCTATAGGCTGGAAACCGATTGTTATGATGATGATGATGATGATGATCACAAATTAACATCTTATGATTTATATGTTATTGATTAACACATTTGATCTAAAACTACAAAATATTATAATATTTATTCTTCTTTCAAAATAGCACTAATGTTCAACATTTTATTTCCTTATTCATCATTATGAAACTTTAAAAACTATTGTAGGCCACATACAAGCTAAAGAGCCTTAGGTAGCCTATGACACACTTGAGAAAGCCCTGGTTTAGGACCACCATGGTGTAGAAAAAAGCGAGCTTAGATCCCAATATTAAGTTGCTCTTTGGTTGTTTTTTTATCGTGTCTTACTTGTCCAAGCAATGTATATTTAACTACACTAATGAGCTAGGTTAAATTTTATAGCAAGTGTACCCGTATTTGTATGAACAGAGTCTGGGGTATCCCACCTGGCTGGGATTTGAGACTCAACCTTCTCATCATCAGGAAATCAAACAAGGCGAGCAAAATGCCTTATTCGGCATGCCCAACAATGTGAATTAAGATTGCTATTATCACAAAAGTGTGCTATTTTATAAATTAGTTATAATTATGTTAATAAGTCAAGTTAAATTAACAAAGAAATAAATGTTTATGTATATTGTTGCCTCTAAGTCAAACAGGATAAGGAACAAGCATCACAGTTGAACTTGTTACACCCCACTACCCCGGGACGATCAAGTTTCTCCCAAATGCCCAACCAAGGACCTGATGCTGGTCAGATCCCAATTTCAAATTGGCATGTACAAGTTCCAGGAAGATGACAAGTGTGCTTGTTTCAGCGCCTCGAGGGTTGTGTTGTGTTTGGTGAAGGGGTTGGCCACAGGAAGTAATGTCCCCTTCCCCACTTATCTATTGTACATATTTCATCTAGATTATAAGTAGTTTTTAATACTAATCTGTGTACATTTATCTTTGTAATACCCTTGTGGACAAGTTTATATATGTATAAGTAATATTATATTTTTTTTATGTCAACACAGAGAAATAAATCATGAACATTAAGTTAATCTCATTTTATTCTAATCCTGGATAGCGTCCTTCCAGCCCTCTTTCCAAGGATACCTGGCACCGACCAATAAGCATCCTTAAGTCTGCTATTGGTGTTCCCTTTAGTAGTGAGCTTGGTTATTGCCCTGGTGGCTGACCTTCCAGCGACACTCCCCCTCTCCAAACAGCACCCCTCAAGCTGCTATTGGTGCTCCCATCACTCATGGCCTAGTCAGCTACTTGTATACCAATCAATAAATAACCATATGTAGCAGAGCTATACCAAGGTCCCAGAAGAGAAGAAAGAAGATGGTGAAGATACACTGATCCTCCCTATAAACTGGCTACTCTTTACCAAGAAAACTCTACACTCACTCCTCATTATGGCTTTATATAAAAAACACTCTCCGAAATCAAGCTGCTAGATAGCAAATTTAAGGAAGCAGAACCCAAGGTTTGGTTGTACATATGATGGATCAGAATTTGACCCAGGTCACGAAGGTTTGATACCTGATCGACTAGGTAAAAGCACTATAGTTTTTTGTTATTGTGTTATATTTGGAAGAAGGTACAGGAAAGGTGGATAGAAACATATAAAAGGGGGCGAAAAGAGGTTTTCCTTATAGAGTTATATCATTATATATTCGCATCCATGTCCTTTTCCTGTGTTTGTCCTTTTTGTTATACCTTTTATTTGTTCCTATCTATGTGTTCTATTATTCTTTACCATTTTACTTTTTCTCCTCTTTTGTGTTTTTTGGTTTTCTCTTTTAGGAAGTTGCGTTGCGCGTTTCACACTCCTCCCTGATGAGTTCCGATAGAATGAAACCTAGGTCGGGGGATTGGGCGGTGACGATCAATTTTCTTTAAGAGACATCCATTACCTCTTTGTCCATTGGCAGCAGTGTAAAGTGTGAACTGTGTTCTTCTTTTCATTGTAAAGGCCATATTGTGTTCGTCCCCCTTTTATATGTTTCTATCCACCTTTCCTGTACCTTCTTCCAAATATAATACAATTACCTCATAAAGCGAAAAGAGGTTTTCCTTATAGAGTTATATTGTTATTGTGTTAGTATTTTATTTATGGGAGGATGGTGTTTAACTTATATATATATATATATATCTACCTTGTGTATGGACAGGGGAAACCTGAACTAACTTTTACTAGAAGAATTACGAAACGATACATCCTATTTTATCTCTTTGACTTTGTGGGTGGTGTGACTTGTTGGTGGAACCAAGAAGCTTCTAGAAAAATTAAATAATTAGGGTACCATATGTTTTTGTTTTACTAAGTGGGCCAGTATTGGCATCAAACCGTTTATGATTTGTCTAACTTTTATGTGCCATGACTAGGGACAAGCAAAATTCACATTTGCAATAATATGAATTTTACTTTTTTACATGAATGGCACTAATTTAAGTTTTTTCCCCTAAATAAACACAATATCTTTGTTATTTTGTGGATATCATGTAATACAATATAATTTTCAATGTGATAAAATGAGAGATAGCCAGCCGTGTACCAGGGCTGTCATTTACACAGATAGCATAGGTTTTTGCAGATCTTAAGGGTATTAAATGAATCTCAGAATATCTGAGTATTTTCATGAATATTTAGTTGTTTTTTTGGAGGTTAACATTAAAAAATCACGATTTCTACTTTTATACATTTCGATACTTAAATTTTGATTTCAATTAATTGATTAGTTTTCAGCTTTTTAAAGATTTCACTCTAGGTCCAAGCAAGGATATTAATATATCATATGAACCTTACAACAGGCAGTCGTGTTTGGTCTAAACATAGGGTGACAATTGATTATTTCAATATTGCTATTTTTTCAACTCAAAAGTAATGATATTGAGATATCGAGTTTGACATTACTGAGCATGAAATTTTTGTATGTATTTATATTGGATTTTTCCCTGAATATGTTATTAAGTTAAATACATAATATGAACGAAAAATGTAGACAGTTTTATGTGAGTTCCGTAACTTAACTATATCATGGGATCGCAGGTATTCCTGCATTAATCACATCAAATCAGTCAAAACACAAAGCGTAGAGAATTTGAAATGTTGGGGCGTACCAAACGCGTGACAAAGGTAATTATTTTTTTGGATACAGCAAAGGAGGAGGATTTGTCATATTAAATGGCAAAAGACCTGTGAGGAGGCAGTTTGGTTCGTATGTGCTAAAGTTGACACAAAGATTTCTTGTGACACAACAATGTTCCGACCGACAAACAGGCGAAACTTATGGAAAATAATCTGGCCACAATGGCAATGTTTCATTAGAGAGAGAGAGAGTGTAAAAAAGTTTATCCAAAATTGTGCTACCGTTATCTAGAATTAAGCCTCCATTTTTTTTAATGAATACCAATTCAACTCATAATAAAGTAAAAAATAACATCACTTTCAGCATAAAATATCATTGCTTTATGAGAAAAGTAGCACCACTTTTAACCTAAAAATAACCTCACCTTTTGCATGTCTATGTCCACGACTCCATATTATTTTCATTGGTGGAATTTGTGTTAATAGCTTTTGGTGCAGTGTGTCTCCCTAAATAATAATTTTTTTTTATGCTTCTCTCTATTTTCATAAATTGAGATGGCTTGGCTTCTGTTTTCTTGGTCACTTACTTTTGAATTCCAGATTGTAAGGTAATGTTTGGCTTTTATCCTTTTTATTTTTAATAGTGTAAGGTATTTTGATTATTAATTGCAATGTAGATTACTCAACATCTAATTCCCCTTCTTATTAAATTGGCCATTTTTGTCTGTTTTTGTGATTTTAAGATTTGTACCTAATGTAAAGTAACTTTTTCATATGTATTAGCCCTAAAGTTAAGTAATATTTTCAATAAGTAGCTGCTGTATTACTTACCCCTCTCACCCTTTTTCCCCCCTTTTTTATTTAGTGTAATTTTAAAATGCAAATTAATAGGGGTGTACGAATAGGATTATTTATCAAATCAAATATCAACATTCCGAACGAATGCTAAATAGTACAAATTGAATAGTAGATTTTCTTACATTTTTGATAAAAATAATTTAAATTAGTAAATTCCTATTGAAAATGTGGTTTAGTGTTTAAGCATGCAAAATGCAATAAATTACTTAAAAACATCAGGAACTTGAGAGGAACTTTTGATCCAGTTTTTTAGACAACAGGGTTCACCTAAATCATTTTTTTTAAATTTCAAGATAGGTTTTTGAAAGAAATTTAAATTTAAAATTTGCATGGGGAACTTAAAAATAGGGGTGAGACCATAAAATCTTCAAATACATCACATTCTTGAGGATATTTGAGATTAGAGGAATCAAGAAAATATAGGATTAATGATTTTAAAAAAGAATTTTTTTCAATATTTTAATCAGAATTTGTTTGAGGGTTTTTATACTGATTAATTGTGTAATGAAGGAAAGGGATGAAAACAGAATATAGCCATGCAAGATGAAATTTCTGAATAGTAGGTTAGGAGTGACAAGGGTAGAGAGGGTGAGAAATGAAAGGGAGTGAGAGGGATATATATATATATATATAGAGAGAGAGAGAGAGAGAGAGAGAGAGGAAGAGGGGGAGGGAGAGAGAGAGATAGAAAGAAAGAAACACCTGTTAGATATGAAAGAGTGATTGGGGTGGTATGGACATGTTAAGAGGATGCAAGAGGGGAGGATTCTCAAAATGGAGGTGGTAAGCAGGTCAAGAGGAAGGCCTAGGGACTGATGGTTGAAGGGAATGTGGAGGAAAAAAAGAAGTGATGGGAGCACAGGAGTAACTGGAGAGCCTTATGTTTCAGGCAGACCCTGCCATTGGCAGGAAAATGTGTATGATGATGATATTTATTTGTGGTTTATTCCATAATATATATATATGGGTAGACTTAAAAACCAGACCCCAAACTATTAATTTACCAGTTAATTGGATGATTCGACTCATCTAATCTTTAAAGTTGTTCAATTAGTAACCGGTAAATAAAAGTATTTTCTGTATTGCCATAATTTTAAATCATCTGTGGTTATTTTACCCTATAAAATCTAGGGTTCCCTCTATAAATGTAATAATCGCTTCAAATGAGGATCAACTTTGATGTACCCTTACTTGATGATTCCCAGTTCATCCTCAATATCACCTTCATCTTCTTCATCTATAGAATCTCGACACAGCTTCTCTGTTGCCTTCAGCTTCCTTTCAGCCTCCCCGTACTGACCCCGACTAACAAGCTGGCAGGCCGAGTTGTATGAAAGTTCATAAGTGTGCTCACGAAGCTGAGGCACATCTCGGTTCTTAGAACAAACAAAATATTGAGCACCATTAGTATTTATTTTTAGTGTTTAGGTTTAACACAATAGTTACTGACCGGACCCGGACTTGGATGACCTAAAAATGATGAAAACGTTACCTATAAAATTACCTAAAAATTAAACAATTTCTTCAAATTTACAAAAGATGACAATGAAATAAAAAATTAAATCATAATGAATAGACATGGCTAAATCAAACATAAACTTTAAAAAGGGAAACTAAAAACTAAAATTAAAAGCTTTTAACAAATAAACTCCTTCATTCTGTTAAATATAATATTAAATTACAAATATCTGCTTCAGAGAAATAGCTATCCTCTCCCAACACAACCCTTTCCAGCTTAGTTGTATTGTCTGACCAGGAATGTGTGAATTTCAACCATACAAACATACTTATTGCTTATATTATCTTATATGGGTGTGCAACATACCCCTTTTCAATCTGAAGAGAATATAATTCAAATGTGAAATATTTTTGAAACCGAAGTGAAATTCGAGGCGAAGTCAAAGCTGATATGTGTTTCAAAGCCAAGTCGAAGCACTAAAGCTTTTGCAAACCCCTACTATCTTCTTATTCCAGCAACTGTAGGATTAAAGAATTTATGTTTGAGTATTTATGCATTTATAAAATATTGGTAGTATTAAAAAAATATCAGGGGTGCAGGGAGATTACAAAACATATTTTACAAAATTCCCTGACTACTTTTTTCCAGTTTTAATGGTGGATGATGACTTTTGTTACTATTGATCGCATATTAAAAAAAGTTTGTATCTACTAAAGATAAACAGCTTTATTAGTTATTTAAAAAATTAAAATGTTACTTTATTTAAGTATTATTAACTTTTGTTTTAGAGTTTAGCTGCAAAATTAATGGGATATTCTAGACATATTTTTTAATTCCCTGACTTTTCCTTATTTTAGTTAAAATTCCCTGACATTTCCCTGTTTTCCCTGTCATCCAAAAATTCCCTGACTTTTCCCTGTTTTCCCTGCCTGTAGCCACCATGGGGTGTATGAGTACTTGAGAATTTGAGTTTGAGTCGAGTTTTAGTAGTTGCTCGAACTCGACGATTTTTACAAAACTCGAAAAATGTTATTACTCAGAAATTTTGATCTTTCTTTCAAAAATTCCTAGTTTAATTAATTTTATTTAATTTTAAGATATAATTCCAGAGCAAGTAGGGTTCTTCAATACCTCCTTTTGTCTAATTTAAAAAAAATTACAACTATATTAGACCTATTTAAAAGTTTGAATTTCATAAATTTAAAAAAAAGTGTAAAAATATCTTTTTACTTATTTATGGTTAGATACAGAAATTAAACTTGAAATATTTCTTGTGCAAATAGACCCATAAAAAACTAGAAGTGGTACGCCTAACTTCTCAATTCCTATGGTATTGTAGTTATTAAGAGATTCGTTAAAGTCTCAAATACAATGAAGACATTTACATGATGTAACAATTTTAAGCAAATGGTAAAATGGATTACATAGACTTGTGTAATTGAGAGAATAACAAAATTTCAAAAAAGAATAAAATTGTATTACTATAATTATTATTATTAGCACCATGTCTTACTACCCGTTCGGGTTATACGCACTTACGCTAATGTGTAATGGTAGGGTGATTGTGATATGAAATGGAGGACCTACAGTTTAACGTGGAATCCAAACCACGGTGGAGGCCTGGCATTCCCCACATTCACAAGCTATGATTAATACACGTCTTGTCAGAGGTGAAGGAAGGGTTTGGCAATCAGATAAATCTGTGCCAGGATAGAGGATTGAACCCCGGACCCCCAGCACAGAAGTCTGACACCTTACCCCTAGACCACCAGGTCACCTATTACTATAATTGATTTACTAAGAATCAGTTATCTTTGTTGTTTATCGAGTAATAGAGAGGACATACAACATGTCACTTGTCATTGGCACCAAGCCTTAAACAACATTTTTAAAATTACATTTTAAATATTTTCACTTTATCTTAAATCGTACAATTTTTAAAGATTCTATTATTTGAAATCATATTAGCAATTCTAAAGGAAATTTAAAATTCAGATTCGAGAAATATATGATTCAATAAACCTAGAAGAAAAGGTTTCCACAAGGGAATAATGAACCAAATTTATGAACACATGACCACTATGATGTTAATTTTTTTTAAATAAAAATTTCATTTTAATCTGGGCCCATATTAATAACAACCTTTATCTATAAAGTAGAGGAGGTTACAAGCAGTTTAACACGTTCACTGGTCACAGCAAACATGTGCGTCATCGACACACTTCGGCATATGCTAACGCTGGACTTGAATGCCAGTGTGAATTAATAGTTTCTTGATAAATGATAAATACAAGGTGCAATTTACTGTTGGTAGATTGCGACTCTGTAACCAATGATAAAAGGTTGCTCTGTTGGTCGCAAAAAAATAATAATCAGTACCATTTACAACTGCGAAATCTGCTGCACTTATTTTACCGAAACTTTGTTTGAAACCAAGTTTTAAAATTGTAAACCATTAATTAGATTTAATTTTTATAATTGTGTGTTTTTGTACCAAATAACAAATAAAGTATCCAAGATGCACATAGTTTCCAACATTGTCAGAAAAATTTATTTGTAATACTTAGTTAACATATATAAGTATCAAATATATTTTAAAAATGCTGTATCAAAAAAATACCCACAGCTGCCACCAGCAACACCCACAGTTACAGGTCAGCAGTTAATCTGTTAAAGGTGGTGTGCCTGCAATAGTGTGGATGGAGGAGAAAATCACGGGGATCAATCACTTATGTAGAATAATTCAAATACATCTGACTGAGATTTAAACCATACCTTCTTTGTCACATGCAATCAAAGCCCAATTGCATGTTCGTTCAGTATTGTATTGTCATCTGCTTCGAGATATCAAGATTAAATTTCAACTAGGTACTGGGGGTAGGATTTTTCATTAGTTGCTAAAGTATTTCCTTTAAAATTATATACAGCCCAAATAGGTTGTAGTGTATTGTCAAACATTTAGTTGCATAGCGGTATTAGGCAACCTGTGATCCAGAAAACCCCATAGAACAATTTGAGGAAAAATTGTATTTTCTAAAACTCTAATAAAACCATTTATAACTATATAACACATTAGTAATATTAACGATATGTTTATACAAATTATTATAAAACTAAAATACCATTGTCTGTGTATGAACATTGATTAAATTTCACATTTTTTCATTTCCCAATGCACTAACAATAGTTAGGAAATACCAGTAGCATAATGTAGTTAGAATGAATCTAGCTAGGTGTATATGGTTTGACCGATTTTTTTTTAGTCGGTGATGATTACCTCCACGAGTAAACTGTTAGAAGGAAAACTTTAAATTTCCACAACCCTTAGCTTCTACTTTACCCTCTTGTTGACTCAGATGCATTCAGCAAGCTGATTGGTGTGATGCATAAATTGTAAATATTTAAGTGATATTAATATAAAGCTATCATTGTAATAGTAATTATTTGAAATATGTTCTTTTTGGTGAATACTTATAAAAGATTAATTTTAATGTTATTTCATAAATGAAATAAACACATCCCACAAATAAGAGAACTCACCTGAAAATACCAAAAGTTGGTTTAGCAATATCTGGTAGAACTTGTTACTGTATGCCCTTCGAATGTAGGGCAACCTTTCACACCAATAAAAATTTATAACAAGTGACATGCTAATTAATGGTCAAAATATCAAAACACCAAATTAAAGGTCTCGGGTTCATTTTATATGTTTAGATGGCAATTGTGGATATGTTATTAACATATTTTTCTTTCTACTTTCAGGCTGTTATGGTACCTACTTGAAGGAAAATATCTTAATATTGGAATATTCCTTATGAGAATGGTAGCTCTGATGCTTAAAAACCCCTTAAACAGTCCTCACAGTTTATCTTAGAATGTTATGTTATGACTATGTTGAAACATAACACTATTTGTTTGAGGAATGCTAGATCTATGTTCTAGCCATTGCTGAATCTTATTATTTTAACAGGTTCAAATTGGTTTTGAAATTTCTGTTGAAAATAGAACCCATATTCATATGATACTCACAGGATCATCATGGCACATGTTGGCAATAACAGCCGACAAGTTGGTTTCTCTCTCCTCCTCATAGTCATCATTACTGTTCTTAATGATGTCTCTGTACACATCGAAACATTCTTCATACCTGGAAATTGAGAGGTCTGTTTTGATCATTCATTAGTGATACCACATAAGTGCCCTCGAGATTATAGGAGCCTTGGAGTATATTCTTAATAACAAGAGCACAAATAGTTGATAGGCACCTGAGGTCACCTTGCTGTGTAGGCCTACTTGATTACCAGTGACAGGAAATCCAAGCAACTAATCTTGACTTGGTGCACTGAAAGTAGATCCCCAAGTGTGATTTTCATTCCCCTTTCCATGATAGCGTAGGAAAATTTCCTCTAACTACCTTCATCTCTAACCAGTAGATAGTGTTATGCCAAGATGTAAAAATAGAAATTGACCAGTACAGTTTTTAGATACGTAATAGTTGAATTATTATTATTATTATTATTAGCACCGCGTCTTACTACCCGTTTGGGTTATACACACTTACGCTAATGTGTAATGGTAGGGTGATTGTGAGATGAAATGGAGGACCTACAGTTTAAAGTGGGATCCGAACCACGATGGAGGCCTGGCATTCCACACATTCACAAATTGTGAGTAATACACATCTTGTCAGAGGTGAAGGAAGGGTTTGGCAATCAGATAAATCTGTGCCGGGACTGGGGATATGTAATAGTTGAATTATTTGAGTTCCATTTTTAGAAAATTTGAGAAAAAAATTTGCTTTAGGGATATGATGGTATATTTGTGTTATTTTGGAAAAAAAGAAAGAAAAAGCTTTAAAGACAGGATTAAATTAACATATTTTAAAGTTTCACATCATTTTCTAAAATATATTTATTTGGGAAAGTTTCCTCCAAGCATGTATTGTTTAGAATTATATATTCAATGGAAAAACCAAAAGTTTAAAAGTGTTAAAAAAAAAGTGACAAGCACAGTCTCAAAATCTACATACATGGTTAAGTCAATCAAAGCAATTACAGTAGGCCTACGGCTACTTATAAACTATACGTACCTCTCTAGTCTGTAAAGTATCTGTGCTTTCAACTCTTTTAGTTTCAACGACAAAGTGAGGACTGAGTCCAATGTTTTCAGTGCTTCTTGTGGCTGGTTCAGGCGGTACTGGCAGTATGCCTTCTCAAAAACCAGCTCCCTGGGGGAAAAAATCTCACTGATTAAGGCAATACCCAGCCATTTATTAGCTTTTAAAAATTTTAGGGCATTCCAGGTATTAAAACCAGGTCTTAGCTAGACATTCGGTTATTGGACCGATAGTATTGCTAATATAAGACACTTTTACTTTGTTATATAATATATTTTATTTCATTGGTGCTATCATACACAGAAGAAGACAGCAAATTGAATAGTACAGAGATATATCAAGTTTAATAATTTTGAATAATTCAACAATTAAAACAAAACCAGCTATGGTGATCATGTGGTCTAACACGCTACTCTCGGGTATTTTTTTCAAAAATGGTTTTTCACTCTCCTGCCACACAAATGTGGGTACACTTCATATTAATATAACCATCCTAATACATAAAACTATTAGCATAATTAGTACATAAAGCGTACTAACCCATGTTAAAAAAATTATTGAACTTAACTCACTAAAATCACAAGTGAAACCTAAAAACGTAAAAATTTACTAAATGTAGTTTATCTTATGGGTTGACTTGTGTAGGGCCTACTTAATTACTCACTCTATTGCATTAGGAACTTTAAAGTTCGTTGCCACACTAACAAAAGTGCGCCATTTATCCTTATCTTAAACTGGTTCTGTCCAACCTACCTCATTACACCCTATTTCTTTCAGGTCACGCTGGCATGTTCTGACCAATGTATTTTATGAAACTTGATTATTCTAGCTAACAATGTCTTGTGATGAGTTCATCATCAATATGTAACCTACCGCACTCCCAGTAACCTCATATTTTTCTGGACCAAATATCTTACTAAGAACCTTGTTCTTAAACATTTTTTTTTGTCATGTAAGATAAAAGACCACTTCACATCCATAAACAACTGGTAAAATTATTGTTTTGTATATTCTGAGTTTTACATTCCTTGAAACCAGACAAGATGGCAATAGCTTATTGACTGAGTAATAATATGCATTTCCTGACTGTATTGTTTTCCTAATTTACACTTCAATATCGTATTTGCTAATTAAAATTGTTCCTAAATATTTAAACTCACTAACCATGACAAATGATGTGTTGTTCGAAGTAATCCCTAAATTATTGTCTTCAATCTGTTCTCTGTGCGAGGTAAACTAGGTCGTTTGCATTATAATGTTGACCCATGATCAGTTTTGGTGTATAACATCATTGTTTATTATAGAAATTAATTTGTTTAGTTGATCAATATTATTCAAAATTTTAATTCATTAACAAATGAAAGGTTAGGAGTTTGGTTAAGAATCATAATTATATACATTCCTTGATATTCACTTTAATTATAATCTTGTATTGTATATTTTGCAGCATAACAGCCCTCCCGAGTAGCAGATGTGTGTGGTAGTTGATATATCACAATTATTAATTGATCGCTCATATTATGTAGCTGACAATTTCCTCATGTCCACGACAGACTCAGCCTTAAGCTATAGGCCTAAGTGAAGAATGATCATAAGCAAGAGACAAATTCTAGATAGCTCAGTGGTAGAACATTGGCATGGCAATCTAAAAGTAATGATTCAATTCCCCTGGCGTGTCCTTTTTCAACTGTACCGTTAGTTTAAATTGATTGAATTGTAGTCTCCTCTTTACAGACATTCCCAAAACTGCTTTTCCTCTTTAGTCTTAACTAATCATTAACATATCCTTACTATACAAATTGTGTATTTTATAGCTGCTGGAATTTGCATTATTTATATATGACAAGTCACAACAGCCATGGGCTTGTCTATGAGCAAATGAGAGTAGATTTGGTAATGTTTTGAATTGTTTGATACTGTTCATCTGATGGCATAGGCGGGACCATACAAATTGGTCGACAAACTGTAAAAAAATATTTGGAAGACTATGTGGGTCACAGTGAGTGAGTGGCAGACAAGACTTGGATCAACTGGTAGACAGAATTACATACAGGAGGACAAAATGATCGAGAACCAACTGGTCGACAAAATGTAAACAAATGTTTGAAAGACTGGGAGGGTCATGAGGCTGACATAACTAGGACCAACTTGGTGACATGAGAAAACCAAATGGTAAACAAATGTTGAGATGGATCCAAACAAGAGTCGTCTAAATGACCAACAAATATATACATTTTGAACAATGTGCTCAACAACAAAGTTTTAAACAAGAAAGAACATGTAAAATCTTTAAACAATACTTTTTTTTATAATGTATGAATCTACTAAATACTTGCATCAGCGGTTGCATGGACTAATGTGCCACGCTCGCATTATGCTGCATTGTTAGTGATGGGAAGAATGGAATGCGAATCCTGCTAAGATAAACTGAGGTATTTTCCCTAAATGCTTTTTTTACTCTTCTTTCATAAAAATAATTCTATATTTACTCTAATTTCTACCTTCCTCATTCCTACATAAATATATGCATGTAGCTCAAACGGTTAGTGTAGTAAGAAGCAAAGGAAAACATTAATAATTAAATTGATTGAAATATTATAAAAAGTAACAAATGACAGCTGTTTACAGGAATGTAAGTGAATGTATATGTGAACGTTCACATGAATGTATCTAAATGTAAGGTTGAAAATAACATTAAAGCCAAACCAAGGATCTGTGGTTTAGGGATCACTTTGTGTGTTAACTTATCAGTCACTAGGTCTATTCTTAACCGGACCCATAATGATGTTTGTTGACCAGTTGGATGTAGATCACTTTGTCTTCCTATGCATGAGCTTGTTGACAAGTTGGTCCAAGTTGTGTCACCCACTTGACCCACCTTGACTTCCAAATATTTGTTTACATTTTGTCAACCAGTTAGCTATCTATCACTTGCTTCTACCCATGTCGACTACATGGCTCACATTGTTCCTGTGTGTCGATCATTTGTCTGTATATCATTTTGTCCTCCCGTTTGTTGTTGATCAATTTGCCTGCACCCATCCTAGGCAGACTTACAATGACAATTTGGGTTCCTTGACAATAGCTTTCAGTGCATCTTGAAATCTCGACAGCTGTATAAGACAAACAATCTTGCAGTGAAAAGCTTTCAGTTCATCAGCACGTTGTTGAAGAACTGAAAAAAAAGTTAACACAAAAAGTGACATTGCCTGTCAGTGGCGTGGAAAGGGTGTGTGTGGGATGGTCTGCACAGGGTACTATCAGTCAAAGTGTGAGTTTCATAAGTGCAATTTTATAAAATAAAAAATACAAATGCAAAAGAAATTAAATAAATTGAAAAAATATTTATAATAATTAAAATAAATTATATTATTATTATTAATATTATTATAAACTATAATAATAATAATAATAATAATAATAATAGTCTTTATTTAACTGGCAAAGTTAAGGTGTTATCCTTCTCTTCCACTTAACCAGTGTTGAATACAACACACACTATTACATTTATTGAAATACAATTTAATAAAGAAATATTCAAATTAGTAGAAAAACATTCGCACTCATTCACACACACTCAAATGAAGCTCAAGTAGTTTCAAGAACTCAGTTTAGCTTATTAGACAAGATAAATTGCTTAACCACACGCTTGAAGGGGAGTCTAGATGATAGATTACGAATAGAGTTATCTAGTTTGTTCCAAGCCTGTGATGCCAGGACAGTGAAAGAACGAGCATATGTTTGAGATCTATGTATGGGAATAGACATCTGTAGAGTGGATTCTGATCTGGTAGCTCGGCTATGTTTATCTTTCAGAAATAGGAACCGTGAAGAGAGGTATTGAGGCTGAGATGTTGATAATATTTTGTGAAGCAATACTAATAAATGTAGCCTTCGCCTTTGATTTATTCTTAACCAAACCAGTTTATTAAAATACTTAGAATAGAAATATGGTCATGCCGTTTTAAGTTAACCCATTAACTGACCAATTTATTGATGCATTTTTTTTTTCAAAAATGACTATTTTTTAATTTTTAAATTATAATGTAAAACCCATTACAAAATACAAAAAATATACAAAAAATAATAATTACCCATTATTTTGGCCTTTTTTTCAAAAATTTCAATTTTCGGTACATTGAACAGACGTACCGTGAACACTTTATAACATTCACTAATTTATAAACCACAACTCTCTAAATTCTATAACTTATCTATAAAAAAAGTTTAAAGACACTTAAGTTTATAAAATAAAGGGAAGTTTGAATTTAAAAAAACTGTTTCATAACTTGCCCACTAGTTCAAAAATTTAATTTTGTATGGTAATCGCGAAAACATGTAGGAATATGAAGTGGGATCTCACACTTTTCACACTGCCACACTGTTTCACTCCTAACTTTTTTTTGGGCGCACACAAAACATCTCTTTGTCGGATTTGCCTTTGTAGCTGTTGGTGGAATCTTCATTACAAAGTGTGCCCAATTCTTGGTCTGAAGACGCAGAGGGCTAGGTCCAAGTGACGGTCTTCCACGGCTTGGGTATTGTGGTAATGTTACATGTTCCAATATCTGTTCCACAAAATTCAACCGGAACTCAGTGAATGATTCCCTTTTCCCAGTTAGAGTCTTCCACACCACAAAGGAATTGTAAAGTGCCATATCGAACATGTAAAAATATATTTTTTTATAACTTTTTGAATATCTTCTCATTACTGGGAAACTTGAAAGTACCTGGTCTTGACGGTCAACACCACCCATTGCGTTATTATAGTCTATAACAACTTGAGGTTTCACAACTTGTGCTTCTTCAACTTGTACACGACCCCCAACCTTTCGCTTCACTCTTTTCGTTTTTCCAGTGTCAGTCATGAGAGATGAGTCATGCATTGTTGATAACATCAAGACATCTTTCTTATCTTGCCATTTGAGACATAGGATATTGTTAGAGCTTTGATGGACTACTTCTCCTGCAGTAAGTTTTTTTGAAACAACAGCTGCAGGCATGTTTTTTCTGTGCTTACGAACAGTTCCTAGTGCGTATGTTTTATTATCCAGTAGCAACCTGAATAATGTTGGAGAACTGTACCAGTTGTCGGTATGAATGGCATATCCCTGGTTCAAAAGTGGCTCACTCAGGTTCATGACAACAGCTTCACTGGCCAACATGTCACCATGATCATCCTGGCCACAATAAACTGAAAACTTCCAGCAATATCCTGATTTTGACTCGTTCAGTTTGTAAAATTTTACTCCAAACCTGGACCGTTTTGAAGGATTGAATTGTATAAAAGACAGTCGTCCTCTGCACTTCATCAAACTTTCATCAATCGCTATATTTTTGTCAGGCGTGTATACATTCTCATATTTTACATTCATGTACTCTATCATAGGCCTAATTTTTTTCAGCCTATCATCATCTCCTTCATAATCATTGGCAAAATGTAGATATTTACATAAGAGTAAAAAACGTTTATAAGGCATGACCTTTGAAAAAATTGGTGTACGAAGAATTATCCTCTTTGTCCAGTACATTTCCAGCCGTTGTTTGGGATTTTGCGACATCAGCACAATAAGGGCAAAAAACGCTTTTAGTTCGTCTACAGTAACGGGAAACCATTTCTGACGATTTTGAATGTCAACAGTATCCAACTTCACTTGAGCATACCTATTAGTTTCAAGCACAATCATTTCAAAAAAATCATCACCCAAAATTTCACTAAAAGCATCATTTTCTTTTGGTACAGTTCCATCATTACAAAGTTTTTGAATAATATTTTCATTCACTCCAGAGTGACCAATAAAAGGAATTTCAACTACCCTATTATTTTCGTTTTTCCATTCCCAAGTGTATGTATTACCTATTATGTCTTCATTTTCATCGCTTTCACATTCACTATTATATTCGGAGCCGTCATTTACAACAATATTCGTTGGCAGTTCGAAATCTTCATCGTCTGTTACATCACTGTCACTCTCACACAAATATTTTTGTATTTCTTCTGGCCTATTTGCAAAATTACCGCGCAGTGAACTAATTTTGTTGGGAAAAAGCCAAGTGAATAAACAATTATATACAAGGTAGAAGTAAGACGCTATACTTTTGTCACTAATAAAGGATAATAACAGTGATTGGATAATAATGACACAGATGTTAGAGCCCACATTACGCTAGACATCTATTAGAGAAAAATAAAACCATAACTAGAAGGAACTGGATTTCTCTGACATCTATTGGACATTCATAGAACTACTACAAAACAATATTATTGTATTGAAATAACACGGCGAGAAAGATACGTCAAAGTAAGTGGATGGACATATGCCGCGAGTCACGCTCGTCAAAGTCCCTGTTGTATTGTAAATCCATGGCGAGTAGCACTCGTCAATGTCAGCGAATGGGTTAAATATGTATCAAACACATGTGTTTTGTAGTCGTTCTGCTAGATCATCTCTTAAGTCATTGTATATTATGTCGCAGTAGTCACAAGTGTGGCATTATTAAGCTCTGGACAAGGATAAGTTGTACATTTTCTGGGAGAAAATCCTTTAGTATTCTCAGTGAATGTAAGCAGGCATAAACTATTGAAATCCTAATGTTATTAATTATTTTGATAGTTAAGTATTCACTTTAAATAATTGAAATATAGTTAAGGCGAGACAGATTTACACCCTCCAGTATCAAGAGACTAAAACACAAGATTTCCAAACTATCATTTGTCAAATGTCAACAAAGAGCTAAGTTAACCTTAATGAGTTAGGAATGCTAATCTAATTCCTGAGTCTTGTCAGTTATCTTATGCGTTTTGATCTTAGAGTTTAACTGCCTTCTGTTAGGTTAAGGGCTCATTGATTTAGCTGGCTTCAGTTAGGTTAGGAACTCATTGATTTAGCTGGCTTCGGTTAGGTTAGAAGCTCACTACTTTAGCTACCTTCTATTAGGTTAAGGGTTCACTGCTTTAACTGACATTTATTAGATTGAAGTTTGCTACAGTGCTGCCTTTAAAAAAATTGGATTGGCAGCCTTATACAAATGTTTGGCTATGGTGTGATCCGAGGGTGGGATTTTTAAATTGTTTCCCTGTAAAATTGAGAGAAATTTAATTTTTTCTATAGCACCTCTACACACAACATGATTTTGAAGTTTCTGATGATAAACATAACAAATGTGACGAAAAACTTCTAAATCGTTACCTAAAAGAAAATCTTAGAAAACTCACCTCATAGGTATTTTTAAGCACGGATCTTAAAGATAATTAATTCAAATTCTTACTTATTCAAACTTATTGGGCAAAGTTCTGTAATTTTTATTTAGTTACACATGAAAGGTTTGGTTAAGCTCGTTTTTTTTAAGTGGAAACATTATTAATATTTTACATAAAAAGATATTATCACACACTAAAAGATCTCCTACACAGATGAGATTTTTGGTGATTTGCTCATGTGCAGTGCAGTTGAGATGTGTGACAATCTGCTTCAAGTTGTTTCGTTGGAGGATGTTCGAAGTATAAGGATAGTAAAGCAATAGTTAATAATTTACAAAATTTGGGCATAGATTACTTAAAAAAGAAAAATATAGTGCTTGTGGATGCATTATGCAAGGTAGGACTAAAACATATATAAAATCACCATTGGGCTATAATTTAAGGTGCCTCAAGTGTTTTAAGAAAGTTTGTTAATGCAAGAAACTTTATTCAAAAATGTTAATTTATAAATACATGCAGTTTCCATATTATTGTAGTTATGATGTGGCTACTGACTCAGGTTGAAAGGCTTTTGTAGGTGCCTTGGAGTTTCGAGATCAAAATTAGTATTTGAACATAATGACAGGTTTATGTGGACAGACGTTTAGATGTGAGAAACCAAAGTGAAACGTTCCGCGCAATGCTACGGCGCAAGGCAGAATGTTACCAAGTCAATTAGGTTTTTATTATTTTGATTCATTTGAGGTATTTAAAGTCCACGTTCTGAACCGAGTGATTAATTTATATCAGCACACAATTATTTCTATGAGTGAGAACGAAAGGTCCTAACAATTTTGCCAGGAAAGATGTTTTCACATAACTGCTATGGTTCTTTTACATGCAAAACCCCGACACAAGACTGAAAGCTTTACTTCCCCTACAAAGGAAGTTGTGCTGTGGATTTTTATCGATCAAGAAAAATTCTTTGACTTCGGCTTGAAGTGAACCCACATAAATTAGCTTACATCAGATCCTGAAGCAAACACTTTAGCCCAAGACCACCGAGGTTGATGTCAACTAAATGATTTTTTTAAATAAGTTACATAAATATATTTATTTTTTATGATTTGGAACTTTTTTGACAAGGTTTATTTTGTTATAATCAGAAACTTCAGAATCTTCTTGTGTGTAGTGTAAGTGCTAGAAAATATATTTCTTATCATTTTACACTAAACAAAAAAAATACCGGCTTCGCTTCATACCGTCCCCAAATTTTCTTTTAAGAATTGGTTTCCACAAAGGGTAGCAGGTGCCAAAATCGAGACCCGCCCAGGGCATTAAATGTTCTTGTTGCATGTTAACTTACAGAACATAATATTAAATTGTAGTCCTACTTTAGCTTTCTGAATCATATTAAAGGATCTTCAAAACGCAAAAAATATTTGGTAGACTAGTCCAACCTGTCACGCTTGCACTAGTTTAAATTGCCAGTGATGTCAGGGTTTGAATCTTCCTAAATTATTTTCCTCTATTCCTCTTAACAAATAAGGGTACATTTCACACAAGCCCGCAACTAAACAGTAAGATATAATAACCATACTCATGTTAAGATAGGACCAAGCATGAAGGATAGTGTAAACATATGGCTTAGTATGACATATAATTTTTGACATGGGAGACTTTTAATAGTATTGAAAATATGTATTAAATGATAACTTACTTTTATTAGCTGATTTGAGAGCCTTTTCATATTCTTGGTTTTGACCAAAGCGATTTAAATCTGAATAAATGGAACTCAATGTAACATCCTTGTTAGTCGCCATTTTTTATACACTTCTACGCTGCTGCTGGGTGGCAATTACTGAAAAGTATTACAAACCATGGTGTACAGATGTCATAACCATTGATCTACATAATATATCTGGATCAGTTATTTGAATAAAATAATGGATGGACATAACACAACCCTTGAAAAGGACCAGCACGTGACGCTCAAGTGTGTAATTTGCTTGATTCTGAGGGGCCAGATGTTTTTGTATTAAAACATGTATCTTTGTCATCAAACTGTTATTGTTTGAAAACAGTTAAATATTATATCACGTTTGGGTGAATAAAAATTAACATTATAGGCAGCAGCATACGCAGGACTACGAAGTAGAAGGGGCCCACTAGGAATAAGAGGAAGGACCCCTCAGCCACCGGAGGATATTATTTTCAACCATCATATACACCTAGAAGTTTTTTCAGAAGGTATTTTTAATTTGTATTTGTTAACTTTATCATTTACATTTTTCCTATTATAAACGTGATAATCTAATAAAATAATAAATACATAGGTCTGAATTAAAGTTGGGTTAACCGTCACATGGGCAGCAAGTACTGTATGAGACGGATCAAATTCTTTGAACTCAGAACATGTACACAATTTATTTATTGAAGCCATTGTGAAAACTGGAAAACACTAATTTCACACTCAACACTGTATTAAACTAAATTAAAAATTAACTAACTGTTGAGTATAGAAAAGAGAAAGACTGTTTAGTGTTGTAGGCTAAACAGTAATCTTAAGAAGAATTGTTAAAGAGAGGTAAAGGATTAATCCTACTGACCAAAAATAATATTTTTTTAGAGTGAAGATATCCCACTTCCATTATATAAAAGAGTCCACTCCTATGAAATAAATATACTTGGTGATTGATACAGAGACTCTTTATAATCCCGATATTTTCTTTGTTCACAATGTGTGATTATAGCGCCCAGAGGCTATGTGAGGAACGACGCTCTCTATCCAAGACAAAGGTGAGCGCCAGAGGTGTTAAACTAAAGACTTGTTATATGTGGCTGTGTATTGTAATGTCCTATGTCTGTAACATGTATTAACATAATAGACTTGGCCTTTTACCGAGTTGGACTGTTATATATTTGACAATTGCCGCTGTAATATCACACAATATTTAACTGGTCATACTCCCCACCCCCAATTTTATTTTATCTTTGGATCCACATGGATCTCGGCACATCAACAAACTATATAGAGGGGGGGGGGCTCAATCCCCGTCAAGGCCCCCCATGAGTACGCTACTGATTAAAGGATATACTATTCAGTTTAATAGTTAATCATGTGCAAAACCGGGTAAAATCTTGTATACGGTATGTTAAAATACGTAGTTATCACGCATGTCGTTTACATTATCCTACGATTACAATTTATTAAAGTTTACTATTAGCATGTTTCAAAATAAGATAAATAAAATATTTATTATAATGAAAGTTTGATATCTATAATGAAATAATGTAGCTAACAACTTGATTACATTCGTCTCAATTATAAATTTTGCTTAAAAGTCTTATGTACAAGTGCTCATTTATGTTATAAGCTTGTAGGAAGTATTAGAATACCCCGAATTTGGTGAGGATCCCTTTATGAAAGGCCTTATTTCATACCAGAATCCTATTATATAGTAATATTTATGTAGGATAAAAGGCCTGGTAGAATAGAAGTAGAGGTTCTCTTCTGAAAGTATTTTTATCCCAACAAAATACTATAAAACTACGGGATTTTGATACGAAATAAGGCTTTTAAAATTCAATTCCTACCAAAATCATAGTTAATATAAACAGACATTAACTTATTCAAAGAATTAATTGAGATTTTCAAACTTAATTATGCTGTTCATAAATTTTTTAAACTTATTAACTTTATTTAACTATTACATACATTGTTGTATATCAGACATTTATACAAAATAGCAAACGATGTCAAAATCTCACATTGACTTAAATGTGTTAAAAAGAAAAAGAGATACCCTAAGATTTTTCTCTTTTACACAATGATGTGCAGACTACAGGTGCCCATCTAGTTGCATTATTAGAAGAGTTTTAGTGATAGACTTTGTTACGACATGGTATAGTAATTTCAGATAAGTTCTGACCAAGGTGGAGAGCGAAAACAATTTTGAGATGTTTTTCCTAAACAAAAATGGTGGATGAGGTAGTGTAGATCTAACAGCTGTTGTAATTCTACTACATATACTAAAAATAGATGGAAAATGAACTTTTTAATTGTATTCTTGGTTAGATTGTTGCTTATATTGACTAGTCATAATATTTACACAACATGTCAAGCTAAACATAACTTTCAAAAAAAAAACTTAAAAAACATGAGATACGTATATAATATTAAATAGGCCTAGATCAAATACTCTCTTTTATCCATAACTAAATGATTTTAAGTACCCACTTACTAGATGTCGAAATTTTAGGGTACTTGCTGCTATCCCTACACACAATAAAAACAGTATGCGAGTTTATATCGTTTGCTAATAGGCCCTTTTAACCATCAAAATACTATAATAGTGTAGGATTCTCGTACGAACTAAGGCCTTTCAGAACCAGCTTCTTACTAAATCAGGGTATAGTAATACTTCCTACAAGCCTATAAACTAAAGTAATGGATCATTTGAACGTAAGACAACTAAACCAAGTTTGTTATTCAAACAAATGTAATCAAGTTGTTATCTGTCTTATTTCACTATCGAACTTTCTATACTATATAGCTTATAACTATTTATTCTATTCTGAAACAAATATAAAAGCTAATAGCTAAGTTTAAATATAGTGTGGCCTTAGCAGAATGTAAACAACATGGGCGATAGCTATATATTTTAGTATATCACAGATTTTACTCGTATTTGTACACTATAAACGTTGAACCTGAATGGTATATTTTATAATGTAAATTTTTATTCACCCAAGTGTGAAATAATACTTCACTATTTTCAAAAAATAGGAGTTAAGCATTAGAGACATATTTTTGCACAAGAACATACAAATAAATCGTTAGATCTATCCCCTCGTAATCAAGCAGACAACAAACTTTATCGTAAAAATTTAGTCGTTGAAAAGGGGTGTGTTTATGTCCACACAGTAAAGAATAGAGATTAATGGTAGTAACGGATATATTTAAGATTATACCTTTTCAGCCTATATGTATATATGATAATAATTGTAATGAGGTAGGGATAAAGAAGGAACAGTGGCGGATTAAACATTTTTGCACCCCTAGGTACAATTATAATATGCGTCCGCCCTCCCCCAATTTTTTCAAGAGTTTTAGGAGGTTTCGGAGGAAAGAGATGTGGGGGAAGAGGGGTAGGTGGAAGTTAATATTCTAGAAAAGACTACTACGAAAGAAAATCATGCATGTACACGCCATAAACGTAATTATTAAAAACAAAATATTAAAATTAAAATAATGTTATCCGAAATATGCCACCCCAAAAGCCGCCACACCTAGGTCCTTGCCTAGTGGTCCTATAGTGTAAATCCGCTTCAGGGAAGGAAATATTTTAGAAGTAATCTGCCGGCATTTGGATATAAGGATAGAGATAAACCACTTATGAAAAATCATCCTCAGTAGACTCGAATGGGTTTTAAACCCCAATCTCACCGTCATCAGCAGGACAGTCTAATACAAGAGAGATGCCTTAGGCCAGATGGACATTGAGATGGTTAATTTATTTATAGAGATGTATAAATAATTGATGAAATAATATTCACAGCTATGATTTTTTGAACACTTTGAAAGTAATCGATAAAACCCCACGTGTATGTCTTCTCATCGTCATCATCATTAACTGTTTCCGACCTGTGACAGGGCCAGCGTAGTAAAATTCATAGAACTTTCTCTATACTTCCACCATTCTTCCTAATTTAATTGCTTTCATTACTCTCCTCTCAATTGCACACTTTATGTTATCAGTTCCTTTCATATATTTTTTGGCCTCTCTAGTGGGGTTTTTCCTACACAATTGATTTCCATCATTTTTTTTTGGTGCATCAACTCCTCCTTCATCCTCATTACATGACCATACCATCTCCCTTGATACATTCTCATATCAACTCATTCTTGTATTCTCTACAATCCTATGTACTCCCTATACACCCACTCTTTCCTGAATAACTACATCCTAAATCTTGTTTTGCCTCGTGACAGCTAACACGCTCCTCACAAACTTCATTCACATAGCCTCCACTAACATTCTCTCTTACATTGAAAGTACATGTTTCTGCTGCATATGTGATTGTATGAGCGATCTGTCTCTTTAATGTAGTTAAGACTAACAAAAAAAGTAATTTGATTTTGGAGGACCAGTTTTAGGTATACTAAAACAGAGACGGGAGTTGAATGTTGATTTAGAAAAAAGGTGTATTGTGTAGAGTCTACCTTTGAGGGGTGTCGTTGACTGGAAATCCGAGAATACCTGGAAGCGATGGTCTTGTTCTTCTTGATCCGAGGATGGTCTTCTTAAGAATATTAATTTGCGAGAAGAGCTCCCCTAAACACTCGCGTTCAGCGAGTACATATTATATTAAATAAAAACACACACAGAGAACATTATTAACTTATTATCTATGAAGAGTCGCGCACTAAAATCACTTTCCACAGGGTTTTTTTACGAGCTCATCATCAAATAAAACCGAGCAAGAGAGGTTCACCTAGTTGTGATAGAGATTGGTTTTCAACGCACACAGTTTGAGGCGGAGTACGCAAGAGGTGTGAGAGGGTTTACTTGGGAGTAGAAAGAGGGTAGAGGGGTGGCTAATTTCAAGAAATCTGCAGGCACACCGAGTTGAGTGAGGGGGAATAGGGGTGGAAATAACCAAGTGAAACTAGCGAATCATGAAATATGCAATATACCGCCCCCCTTGAACCAATAGTCGGTTCAATCAAAAGGTAGAGATGGAGAGAGAGAGTTAAGAGACAAGAAGAGAAAGAGTAGAAAAACTAGACAAGACAATGCATTAGTTGAGGGGTAATGGGAATACCTTAACTGCAGGTCGAGAGAGAGAACCTGAAGAAGTTTTAAGGGTCACAACTCTTACTACGCCATAAGGCCCTGGAAATGTTGCGGTTATTCTTCCAATGCACTATGAGAGGGGAGAGGTCTTTTGCCCATGAACTAGCACTAGGTCACCAATTTTCAGGTTATTAGTCTTCACTGTCCACTTCGAACGTTGTTGAAGAGTATGCAGATATTCCATCTGCCACCTGTTCCAGATACGCTGAGAAAATGCCTGTACTAGTTGCCATCTCTTGAGGCGGTTCGTTGTACCTTCTGCGAAGTCGACTTCGGGAACTGAGTTGAGAGGGGATCCAATTAAAAAATGCCCTGGAGTCAAAACATCGATTTCAGAGGGATCCGCTGAGATAGGAATGAGAGGCCGAGAATTAAGCATTGTTTCCACTTTTGTTGTGAGTGTGATGAAGTCTTCGAGTGTCAAGATCTGCGTTCCAATCACTCGGGTTAAATCATGTTTGGCGCTCTTTATTGCTCGTTCCCATAATCCACCTTGATGAGGAGCTGCAGGTGGTTGAAAATGGAATCGGATGGAGTGTTTAGCCGCAAAGTGATTCAAATTTTGCTGAGTCTTTGTTTGGTTGAGAAAACCACGAACTATTCGAGTCAGTTGAGAAGATGCTCCAACAAAGTTTGTGCCACAGTCAGAATAAAGATCGGTGCACAATCCTCTCCGTGCCACAAATCTAGTGAGGGCGGCGATAAAAGCATCCGATGATAAGTCAGTGACAGCTTCGATATACACGGCTTTGGTAGAAAAACAAATAAACAAACACAAATATGCCTTAACGGACTGGAGGCGTCTGAGAGAGTGTATCTTCACCAAGAAAGGACCTCCATAGTCCATTCCAGTTTTTAGAAACGGTCGAGCTGGGGTGACGCGTGTCTCGGGTAGATCTCCCATCATAAGTGGAGTGAGTCTTGGCTTACATTTGAAGCATCGAATACACTTGTGAATTCTTGAGCGGATTATATTGAGAGCGGACATAATCCAAAATTTCTTGCAAACCCTCGCTTGTAGGAGTTGAAGACGGGAGTGTAGAGTATCATGATGGTAATGATCGTTAATCAGATTTACGACAAGAAGAGACTTGGGCAAAACAATAGAGTGTTTAGAATCATGAGGAAGGTTAGAGTGTCGTAGCCTTCCTCCAGCTCGGATTACACCATGTTTATCTACAAATGGTGAAAGATGCTGAAGTCGTGGACTACAACTTTTATCCTTTTGGAGGGCTGAGATATCTTCAGTAAAATGACCAATTTGAATTTGTTAACAAATTGTCAGGGTAGATTCACTAATTTCTTCAGTGGTAAGAGGTCCAGCTAATCGGGGTTTACCCCTAGAGTGGTTGACGAATCGCAGTACGTAGGCAATGACGTGCGTGAGTGTTGTCCATGATGATAATTTGAAGAGTAGCTCCCATTCTTGAGACGGAGTTGAGATCAGCACGTTGAAGGGTGAAGGTTTCATTTCTATAAGATATGCGTCCAGCACAGGTGTAAATTGCGGTGAAGGCCAAGTCTGGGATAAGGAGCGAAGCCAGAGTGGTCCATGCCACCAAAGGGGGTGGTCATAGAGTTGGGGTGGTGAGAGACCACCAGAAGCACATCAGCAGGATTGTGAGTCGATGAAATGTGAGACCATATGTGAGGTGGGGCCCATTCTTGAATTTGTGCAATACGATTTGCAACATACACCTTCAAGCGGAAGGGAGGGGTTTGGATCCATGACAGGACAATGGATGAATCGCACCATGCAGTGGTTGAGTCAATGCGGCACTGGTAAGAGAGAAGAGAGGTACAATATTTCAAGAGTTTGGCAAGAAGATGAGCACCACACAATTCTAGGCAAGGTATCGAGAGGCGTTTGAGAGGTGTAACACGTGATTTTGCCAAGATAAGAGTGACCTTGACCTCGTTATCTTGAGAAGTACATCTTAGGTACACAACGGAGGCGTATCCTTGTACTGAGGCATCTGATAATTCATGAAGTTGTATATTTACTGATTGAGACAGTGAGAGAGAGAGAGAGCGTGGCACCGTAACTTGTTGAAGCGAGGGTAGTTCCTTGAGAAAGGTTTTCCAACAGGTAGCCACTTCACTTGGAAGGGGTGAGTCCCATTGAATTCCAAGAGTCCATAAATATTGGAGAAGAGATTTTTCCCAAAATACTACCGGAGTTAGCCAACCACATGGGTTATAGATTTGTGCAACGGTTGAGAAAACATTGCGCTTAGTTGGTACAGTCAACAATGTTTATATTGTACGAAAAGGTATCAGAGCCTGGCGTCCGCTGGAGACCCAGAATGTTAATATGAGGTTGTTCTTGGGTGTGAAAGTAGATAGGCTTTTCTCTGTGTTCTTCTGGCAAGGAGTTAAGAGGCTGGGGTGAATTGCTGGACCATTTTCTAAGTTCAAAGCTCCCTTTTGAGAGTAGTGTAGTGAGTTCGGTTTGTAAACTAAGCGCATCTTCCACCATGTCCGATCCAGCGATGATGTCATTCACAAAAGTTTGGTTTTGTAAGACGGATGCAGCACGAGGAAAGAGATGTCCTTCATCTTGGAACAATTGACGTAGAGTTCTTAGTGCCAGAAATGGTGAGCTCGACATACCATTAAGTGACAGTCGTTATCTGGTAAATGGAAAGTGGAGTGGCTGGATCATCACGCCAATAAATGAGTTGATATTTCTGATCCTCAGAATGAACTCTGATTTGGCGATACATCTGACGAATGTCACACGAGAACACAAAGGAATGTCGTCGAAAGTGGAAAATGACGTCACAAATGTTATTTTGAAATTTTGGTCCAGGCAAGAGCGTATCATTAAGGGACACATTAGTTGAGGTACGAGCACTAGCGTGGAACACTACCAGAATTTTCGTGGTGGAACTATTTTGTTTGAAAACACCGTGATGAGTTAAGAAATAGAGTTGCATATCTGGATACTGGTGAGTGTCACACAAAATCATATGGCCAGAGTCGAGATAATCTTGCATGAATTCAGAGTACATGCTTTTGAGTTGAGGCTGAGCTTTCAGTTTTCTTTCAATTGAGTTTAATCTGTGTTTGGCGGCAATATCTGACGTTCCAAGATGGGAGTGAGATTCTTTGAACGGAAGTCTCACGACATACCGTCCTGTCATCCCGGGAATGAGTGGAGATAAAATGGTCTTCACACATTAGTTCTTCTTTAGTTGGTCCAGCTTCATAGGGTGGTTCTTCAGCTTGCCAAAACCGTTGTAAAGATTCATGAAGGGCATGATCTGAGATTGAGAGGATTGTCACCAGAACACCAAAATCATTTCGTTTGTTGTTGAGCGAAAGTGGCAAAGAAGGAGTTGTTCCCATAATGACATAACCAAATATTGATCCAAATGCCACAGGCAAGTTAGGGCCGAGAGTGTGGCGATCACCAGTGAGAGCATTAGCAAAGAGGTCCGCTCCAATTAGAATGTCAATCGGACTTGGGATATCAAACGTGGGGTCATCTAAATCAAAGTTTTTGAGTTTTTGTTTGATATTAGGGTCAATATAGGTACATGGAAAATCCGAAGTTATCTTGTCCAAGATTGTTACTAGATGTGAACGAGCTAGAACAGTGCCATTAATGGTGGACAGATTAAGTTTTTTTCATTCCCTTGGTGTTTACATGGCAAAGAGATATGCCATTTATGTCTTGTGCTAAGTGGGACCTAGTTACGTTCAAAAGCTGAGCACAGCGCTCGGTGATAAAACTGCACTGAACCGAAGAGTCTAATACCCCTCGCACTATTTGGGGAGGACCAAAAGGAGTAGTGAGTTGAACAAGAGTATTTGCTAAAAGCACTGTGGTCTTTGGTTGACTTGTAAGACCAATAAAGGGAATAGGTGGAGTACTATCCCCTGAATGATTTCCATGGAGTGATTCTGTTGACTGGTGAGCATCGTGACCTTGGGATGAGTGTGGGTTTGAGTAGGAGGTCAAGTGAAGCAATGTGTGATGTATTTTGCTACAGTGTATGTAGGTTCGCGTCGATTTACAGTTTCTTAAAGTGTGGGCATTTTCGAGACAATTAAAACAAAATTTATTTTGAACGTATAAAGTCAAATCGTTCTTGAGAAGTCTTATTTTGAAATTGAGTGCACTGATATATACTGTGAGTGCTTTGGTGGCAAAATTCACAATTCTTTGGGGTTTTGCCCACGCCAGTCAGTAAGGCAGTAGGCCTAGAGGTTGGTTGAGTGTATCGGGATCTTGAACTATATAGTTGAGGTTTTGAAGTGGCATGCGTGTGGTATGAGGGTTGGGAATTTCTTGTAGTAAATCTGGAACCTGCTGTTGCATTTTCTAAATGCTGGCATTCTGTTTCAAAGTATAAAATTAACTCAAGCGTATTTGGCATACTTGAATTAGTTCCACTAGAATCTTCAAACCCCTTGCGTGTTTCGTGGTCCAACTTTCGCAGAAGAGAAGCGATTATTAAAAGCGTTTCCTTCGTAATATCATAATCTAGTGCAATAAGAGCTTGGCTATTTTCAGAGTAGTTAGCCAAGAAATGTCTTAGACTGTCTAGAGAGCCATGAGCAATATGGGGAAGGTCTAAAATCTGGTCGAGATGGAGAGAAACTAGTCGGCGAACCTGATGATATCTTTTATGAAGTAAGTTCCAGTCGATTGGGTAATTATCATTGGAAATGGGGATGCCTTGTATGACCTTGACATTATCACCTTGAAGAGAACTTAACAAATATAGAAATTTTTCTACATGAGTCAATGATGTATTTGAGTGTATTGAAGTTTCAAACAAGTTAGAGAACATCATATTATATTGTTGCAGGTTTCCATTAAAAGTTGGCAAATTCAACTTAGGCAAACGGACTGCGTGGGTGTGGGGAACAGGAGTGGTAGGTACCGTCACGTTGGTCTTAAACAGTGGTTCCTGAATAGCTGGAATTAATACTCTAATTCGGCAATCAATTGTTGTGTGTAAATCTAATATAGAGTCTTGTAAAGTGGCTACTAAAGTTTCATCAAAGTCTTTGGGATCAAATTCTAGAAACTTATCGAGAACAGCACTGAATTCTATGGTTTTTAATTTAGCTTCTTTTTTAGTAGATAATAATCTTTGAGTTTGCGCGTCATTTAATTGTTGGAGTTCTTCGACCGAGTCAATGTAATTGTTGATTGTGGTCAGCCTATTACTAATTAAGCCGCATTGGCGTTTAAATGTACTAAACTTCATTGTTGAGAGTATTAGTTGGAGCGTGAAAATTCAGATAAATTTTAGTTTAAATAAATTTAACAACAATAAAACAATAGCAAAACAAAAGCCACTGAGCAATTAACACTTGAAGTTAATTGAATTAATATGCAACAATATCAATCTTGAGTAATGTGAGTTGAGTAGCAAATTAATTATATAACACTTGAGAATTGTTAGAGATAAAAATGCACTTACACACGAGATTATTTCTTAGTGCAACAAAGAGTTTTTTTATAATAATAATAATAATAATAATAATAATATTTAGCACCGCGTCTTACTACCCATTCGGGTTATACGCTTTAAGTACTAATTACGCTAATTGATTAGGAATTGAGAAGGTTAAATTAGAGGAAGTGAACCCGCATTTGCGTGGAGGAAGAGTGGAAACCCATTTAGGAAAAACCACCCCCAGTTCACCCGACCGAGATTCGAACCTCGATCTCCCCGTCCTCAGCAGTCGAGTTCAACACGACAAGCGCGTTAGCCAACTACGCCAGCGAGGCGGGTAGTAGTTTTTTTTTAAACACTGAATTAGCAAGAAGACAAAATAAAATAAAGTTATTTCCATAGCGCGTGAACACTGTTATCCGGCCCGGAGGACCAAAATGTGTGAGCGATCTGTCTCTTTAATGTAGTTAAGACTAACAGAAAAAGCAATTTGATTTCGGAGGACCAGTTTTAGGTATACTAAAACAGAGACGGGAGTTGAATGTTGATTTAGAAAAAAGGTGTATTGTGTAGAGCCTACCTTTGAGGTGTGTCGTTGACTGGAAATCCGAGAATACCTAGAAGCGATGGTCTTGTTCTTCTTGATCCGAGGATGGTCTTCTTAAGAATATTAATTTGCGAGAAGAGCTCTCCTAAACCCTCGCGTTTAGCGAGTACATATTATATTAAATAAAAACACACACAGAGAACATTATTAACTTATTATCTATGAAGAGTCACGCACTAAAATCACTTTCCACAGGGTTTTTTTACGAGCTCATCATCAAATAAAACCGAGCAAGAGAGGTTCATCGAGCTGTGATAGAGATTGGTTTTCAACGCACACAGTTTGAGGCAGAGTACGTGACAGGTGTGAGAGGGTTTACTTGGGAGTAGAAAGAGGTTAGAGGGGTAGCTAATTCCAAGAAATCTGCAGGCACACCGAGTTGAGTGAGGGGGGATAGGGGTGGAAACAACCAAGTGAAACTATCGAATCATGAAATATGCATCAGTGATAGTGGGTACAAATTACGTCCTGTATAAAACTTCCTTACACTTCAAGGGTACTTTTCTTCTCCACAGTAAGTATATTACATACCTATAGAACTCTCCCTGCTGTCGTTTTCTTAATAGATGCCCTCTACGTCTACCTTTTACTACAATCACGCTTCCAGGATATTTTACATTCTGTACTTTTCTCAGCTATTCTCCATTTAACTGTATAGCTTTACTAGGTCTTATCCTCTTCATTGTCATGATCATCATTTTACATTTTGTCACACTAAATATAATTCCAGACTCTTTCATTTCCTCATTTTGTTCTTGTAGCCGTTCCATTACTTCCTCTTCCTCACCTCTTACCATCAAGTCAACTGAGACCATCATTACTTTCATACTTTCCTCCCCAAGTTTTCCTGCCACTTTATTTAAGACAATTTCTATTACCATTACAAATTAGGTGACAGGGCACTCACATTCTTCTCCCCATTTTTTATTTCAAGCCACTCCATTCTCCCCCTCTTCATCTTAACAAAACTACCGTTATCTAGAGATGGGAAAAATAGTGATTTTACGATATCAGTGAATACAGTGACTGTGATTTTAAAATATTGGTGATTTATACCAGTGATTTTTCACTGTTAGTATTTAGCTGCTGTCCGAGTAGGCGCGTACAATCGAGTATCGAGTATCGAATATGTAGTATGGAGTATTTCTGAGTACTGGGTATTTACTCGAATAATCCCATGACATTCGGTTGTTGGTTGGAACTTGAAAGGAGAACTGATTACTTGGAAGTTTGGTGGCTTGCAATGGAATTCGATACTTAAAGACTTAACATAAGCTCTTTCTGTCGGCACTCGGCAGTCGGCACTGACATTGACATTATTGACATACAGCTACCTAATCTCCGGGTTTCGTGTTGCCTGACTAATGTACAGTCAATATAAAAGTATGCGTTTTAAGAAGTTTAATACAATTGAAAAATAAAGAAATAAAATATGTTATTTAGTATTTTATAGTGAAATGCTATGTAATTTGTGCTATGTGATTTTTTTCGTAGCCTACTTTTAAAAAGAATCCAAAATGTGATTTGTTTAGTAAGCTTGCTTTTAAATTTTGCTCTTAACAACAAAGTCATTTTTACGTAGCAATCTTATACTGTTTTTGATAAATGAGCTCTAAGAGATCAAGTGTTTTAAATAGAAATAACACGTAAAACATGCCAGTCCAAAAGGTCGATTCTCAATTAGTTGGGAGAAAATAAAAAAATAAAAGAATAACAAAGGCCGTGAAGCGAGTATTTATTCGAGTGTTTAGAAAAAGAAGCAATACTAGCTCCGTAGCTCGAGTATTGCGAGTATTGCGAGTATGCGAGTATTTCCGATCACTGATATCTCAATAACCGATACTTTTGAGATCGAGTAACTGGGAGTATCAGTGATCAAATGGTATCAGTGAAAAAAATCACAGTCAGTGATATATTGCCCATCTCTACCGTTATCCTAATACTTTCTCTTCACTCTCATTACAATTCCTTTTTCCATGTCAGCCGCCTCCATCACTTTCCAAACTTTATATCCATCCGCACTTTTATATGCTTTTTACACATCCATAAATTAAACTTAGCTACTCACCAAGAATATTTATCATACAGTTTGATTTTAAAAGAAGTGAAATAAATAAATACAATAGCAATATTTACTTAGTCATAACCATACATCTTGCTTGTACATGGTCATAGATAACTAACCAGAACAAAATACCACGAATAACATAAACACCACAAAAAAGAATAAAGCCAGACTTCACAGGCTTCTCGATTCTATTTAATTATCCCATAGCTTTATACCCTTCGAATTTATAACATTGTCTCGCCTTGAATTGTATGGACAGTAATCAACTTAATTTGTACAAAACAAACAATTTTAAACTAAAACAGACATGTATAGGCACAGATTATTTACATTAAGAATCTAAATGCTAGTGTTACCTCTTTGCCACAACGAATAAAAATCCTTGGCTCCTCATCAGGACTAACAATATTTTTTTTTCAATTCCATTTACAACATACTTTTGTCCTGAGAGGATATCTCCAGATACGCACATAGTATTGTCCTCTAAAGTTTATCAGTTCAAATCCTCAGATAAATCAGATGAACTGCAGCATCTCGCTCAAGTCATAAATTTTCCTTTCGTGCTAAGGGACAGTCAAGTCTCTTTGTACTGTATCTCCCTACAAATACAATTTCCCCAACTGTAATGTTCCTACAGTTTTATAATTTTGTCCTTTGTATGAGCTGTGCAAGATACACGATTCGGAATCGTTGACGCATGTCTTCTCTTAATTTTTGCTGTTAACACCTTCTGTGATTCAAATCACATGTGCTTACATAATCCCAACCTGGAATACCCATTTACCTAATCTCATGCAAGAAAATTGCTGGAGTAAGAGGTATTAGGTCCAATGAATCATTCGACACATATGTGAGTAGATGAGCATTAACAACAGATTCATAATCACAGAGAAATGTAGCCATCTCTTCAAATGAGAGTAGAGCCTTTTCCAATTCTCCTCGTAGTAGTTGTTTTATGATTCGTATAAAACTCCGTTGTTTCATTATAATAGTTATCGATCTTTCAATCTAATATATTTTCAGAAAGTAATATACAAGCTATGAGCCAATGATAAGTACATGATACTACAAATACTTCCTACAAGCCTATGACCTAATTAACGTTTGATCGTGGGACAACTACATAAATTTATCATTCAAACAAATGTAATCAAATTTTAAGATACGGTATCTTATTTCGTTGTAGATTTCAACTTTCAATATAATATGGTTTCTGAAACCAATATACAATTTAATATCCAACTTTAAATATAATGTAATCTTGGCAAAATGTAAACAACATGGCTGCTAGCTGCATATTTAAATATATTAAATTGCGTATTCGTATTTGTACAATATTACTGGTAATACTTAATTGTATTTCCCTTAATGTAGGTGTTTCTATATCCAAGTATGGTATAATATATCACTATTTTCAATCAATAACACTTGTATTCACAAAAGACATGGTTTCGTATTAGAACATTGCAAGAAACCGTTAAATCTCTCCCCTCCTTTATCTATGCTCCCCTCCCAATCAAGCTGGCAAAAAACTTGGGTATCACTCTTTTGCCCTTTGCAAGGGGTATGTTTATGTCCTTTCAGTATACTATAAAGATTATTGGTTCGTCCACATCAAGTGCTTTTTTGTGTTTCATACTTTCTTAATCCGTCCTCCATCTCTTTACATGTCAGATTTTATTTCTCTACTACTCTGTTTCATTTTTGGCTTTATGTCTATCTATAATTTCTAAATGTTAACGTTTCTAATAGTACTTTTTTGAAAACTCAATAATAATATATTTGGTAAATTATGTTTTTTTTATCTAATAAGCATGATGTTGGCAAATTTAAATGTAAAAAAAAATTGAATTTGAATTTTGATGAAGTTGAACGTTAAAGTATATTTTAATTCAAATAGTTTCCCTAGTTTTGTCACAAACTTATTCAAACTATATTGACCATTTGGCTTTACGACATCATGCAGGAATCTATTTTTGATATATTTGGAACCAGTCAAGGACAAACTCAAATTGAAAACCGAAATGCTACTTCAGTGTCAGATGGATTTTTCAAAGGTCTACAAAGTTTATGATAGTATTTAGTATTAAAACTTGTTTAAATACCTATGTTAATCTATTATTTTCAATCTTACAATTATATCCAAACTCTCTTCTCATCCATCTTTATATCGACAAGTTTACATAACTTAGGCCTTTCTTTGCTAGTTGTATTGAAAGTGTGGACAATTGTAAATCATGTAGAATTATCACCAAAGAGTTTGGTGCATACCTTTAACATCTTTAGATTCAAGGATGCAAGTCAAATGTCAACACCATGTCCTAGTGAACACTTGGTGCATTGTCTAACTCAACTTTTAGATCTACTTTTTTTCCTACTAAAGTAGAAAAATTAGGACGGACGGAAAATAATTAAAATTTTAACCCCGTATTTACTTACATAATTACCAATAAGCCTGCTCGGGCGGCCACTTGATCTAAGGTGTCACTCTTGTGTTAGACTATACTGCCAATGACAGGAAGAAAGTTAAAATCTTGGTTGTGTGTACTGAGGGTGGTTTTTCCAAAATTATTTTCCACTCGCCATTTATGCCAATGCAAGGGCACTTTTTCTAAATTCAACCTTCCTCATCCCTAACTCATTAGTGTAATTAGTACATATGCATATAACCTGAACAGGTAGTAAAACACAGTGCTAATTAAAACTAATATATGGCAAAAGTTAGTCTACATTTTATAATGATAATAGTTTTTTAATTCTAGGTATTTAATATTAACTTTCTGAACCAACTTATCATATTATAGCGATTCTTACAAAGTGACTCAATTCAATAACAAACAACACCCAGTAGCTCAGTTGTCAATTCAATGTGAAAGCGGAACGCCCAATTTCACAACTAATACATTTCTCGGTCATGTTGGGAATCAAATCTGGAACACTTACATCAGTAGACCTATTCAGTGTTTAACAATGAGTTGGCCCAATCCAATGGCTTAGTAATTTTGTAGTAATGGAAATTGATGAAAATAAAGAAAAAAGAAAAATAAACCAATAAGTGTAAATTTAACTAAGAAAGCTCACCTAGGGAAAGAGGAAAAATGTTAGAAGAATCTAATGCACAAATCTTTTTGTTTGGTAAAGGCAATTATTACTCTATCTGTGTTTAAATATGTGTGTGACTACTTATAAAATACAGAAGAAAGGAAGAAGTTATCACATTATTTTATGCATCGGATTCTTCCCACATTTTTCCTCTTTCCCTTGGTGGGTTTTCTTAGTTAAATTTACACGTATTAGTTTATTTCTCCTTTTTCTTTATTTTAATCAATTTTCATTATTATAAAATACATCAGTTAGGGAGGATGGGGTAATAAGAAGCAGGGGAAATAAGATACATGTTTTTTTGGTTTTTTGTTCATGAATGAAAAAATCTGAAAATATTTCACAAGGTACTAAGAACCTTTACCTACAAACTGGAAAACATTCGTTGACATTTTTGATGTTTTTCTAACTTTATTTTGCCTAACAAATTATGTCTATCAACAAATTTATCGACCCAAAGTTGCCCTTTTTTTACAAAATATATTTTTTACATTCTTAGTAAAGATTTTTTCCTTGATTATTCTACCTGAGCTTGTGAGCAACTAAAAGGGCTTTGCGTGGTTTTTTAAAAAAAATTCTATCTCATAATAGGAAAACTAGAAAAAATATGTTTCTTATTACCCCAATTTTAGATTTTTGTGGGGTATTAAGAAACTTTTTTTTTCCTTCCCCCAGATATATTTATTTGCTTGAAGAACAGTCAGGAGAGATCACTTTGGAAGTAGAGAAATACTTTGCAGTTTTTTATGATATCACATGGTATCTTGGTCGCATAACTTCTTTGAATGAAGACACCTGCACGGTTAAGTTTCTCAAAGAAAATCTGGAAAAGTTCAACTGGCCATCTCATGATGACATACAGGAAGTAGATAAAGAATACATCTTCTATGGTCCTGTTAAATTAATAGGAAATGGACCTTTTACTCTTAAACGGTCAGATTTTGTCAGAATTAAGAGTCTTTACTCTGCAAAGAAAAAGGAGCTTACTTTTAAGAGTTGCAATTAGGTTATCTGGTTTTTTGCTAACCAATTCAATGAGTTGTGTCTGATATTAATTTAATTGGTAGCCATGCTTTTTTTGCCTTTATGATCTTAAAAATATATATTTTATGGCTTTTAAAAAAAATAAGTATGTCTAAATGATTATTACTATTCTTTTGTTATGTGTAATAAACATTCATTAAAACTTTTGAGGTCAACTGCTGTTTATTAAACTTTAACCACACTGTAAAACAAAAACTAGCCTACCAAAAAATCTGAAAAAATTCAGGGTAATAACATACACCTCAACAATGTATCTTATTACTCCATTGATTTTTAGGTGATAGCATGGGGAAGGTACAGGTACTGTATCTTATTACCCCTGATGGGGTAATAAGATACGAATTTTTCTTTAAAAATTAGATTTTTTCCCCCCCTTTGCTATTTGAGAAGAATGAGATGATATTTTTTAAGTGAAGACCCTCAAGTGAAAGGTATACCAGAAAAAAAAATCAGGAGTCCATGCTCAAAACTGTCTTGTGTAATAATGTTGTATGTTTCTTATTACCCCAAGTGTATCTTATTACCCCATCCTCCCTATTCGATATGCAACTGACTAAAGATTGATTCACATGTTCGCTGAAAATAGAAAGCAGAATCTGCTTGAGTGGGTCAACAATTCACATGCTGTATGTTGACCCATGATGCATTGCAACACTAACTTAAAACAGCTGATTATCAACATTTTATTTTCTAGTGGGTAAACATATATTTTAGATCATTCTATCGATATATTTTCAAATTATAATGTTGTGTTGTGGCATAATCCAATACATTGATGTACACGCTTTACGCTTATTTATTTCAAATCTCCTCACAACGGCCAACAAAGCTGTCTGCTTTCTTCTGGCTGTATAGCGCATGCTTTATCAAATGTACATGCACACTGATTTGAGATGGTTAGTTCTGAGATTTGGTTGGTTCTCCTATGCCGAACATCTCAGGCATAGCGGACAAAGTAGAGATGAACTTTAGCAGAACAGCTCATGCTAATAAAGTGGAAATCTATTGATTAGCTTATAGCTCATCACCTGACCACATTTCTTTTCTGTGCTTATTTTTCGGTGAACTTGTGAATCCACAGTAAGCTAAACTGTTACACTAGGGATTGTAAACTGTTTAAATAATTTAATGTAGTCTTCCATCAAAAGCTGATAACGCAAAGTTTAAATAAAATAACGTCCTTTTACAATCGCCATAAGGATGTATTTCTTATATCGTTGGCATTGATGTATATTTCAATAGCAACAGTTGCAGAATATTATTTAACATATTATAATTTTATGAAAAATTTATGACTTTCAGACAACTCAGACCTGACTTATTTTTAACACAAAATTATAATAAGCATATTTGAAAACTGTTGAATTATTTTGATTTATACATTTGTATGTTTAAAACGAGGGTTAAGTACCTATTAGTATTTGTAAATTTTGAAAAATGACACCTGGACACAGGAATCAAACCTGGGACTCCTGTGTCCAGGTGTCATTTTACAAAATTAACAAATATGATAATAGATGTGGCTGTATCCACACTAAAGATCATTTCAATAGCCTGATTTTTACTAGTCACGTGTTCAATTAATTGTACAAGTATATGCTTTCTCCAAGGGTTACTAACAACTTAGTCCAAGGAGTAAGTCAACTAATGTGGATTGTAACAGAAAATGTGCCAGCATCAGTCCAAGAAAAGAGAAGGGAACCAAAGTGAAAAATCATGTGTGGAAAATCCCACTTAGCATTCAACCAGGATTGAAATTCTAACGTTACTGTCACGACCAAGCACAATGTGGAGCTAACATTTTAGACTGCCTGGCAATAGTGTTGGTTTCACCCTACTATTGTATGATGCGAGGAGGACATTTAGGAGATAAAGCGTTGTAATTAATAATTAATAGTATTATATTAGGCTCTATATTTAAAGTTAATTCCTAAACTTGAAGAGCTCTTTGTTATTTTTATATTTGTAGCAATTGAAAATTTAACGGCACTAAACCACTAATACATCATATCATAACTAACTTACGGTGTTTAAATTTTCACAGCAAACGATCCCATGAAACTCAAGTCTGCCGGCACTATTTCTGGTAAGCTCATCCAGAAGAAAGTGTTTGGTGACGTCAGTAACAAATTAAACAATCAGATCAATAAGCATGAGAATCTTCCCTCCAATTCTCAAATGCCTCTGCTGAAGATGAGCAAGACACCTCTTAGAGATGTAGGGAATGTGCAGTCAGCGGCAAAGAAACGCACAATCATTAAGTCTGAGAGTGATGCACATTCAATGAAGAAGACTTCCCAAGCTTCTGCAATCATAGCCCAAACAGATTGGCCAGAGCCGGAGACAATGTCTATTGAAGAGTTTGAAGGTACACTTTAGTTTATACATTCTGAATCCTAGATTTATCGTGATAATGGGCTGCAAATAAATTTCTCATGGAACTCATAAAAACAACATAAGCCTAACATAACTAATTTTCAATCCCCTTCTGGTTTTTTTCCCGACTACTTCTTAACATATCTTTATCTAATTTTCAGTACCAATAACATTTGGATTATTTGGTCATTGAATCTTAACAAGCGGCTAGTAACTTTTAATTCATTTATTTAAAACTAAATTGGAAGGTTATTAATTTTTATTAACATGCTACAGTACCTTAGCTAATTTTGTATATGTGTTATTGTTTTTATACAAATACTAGTGCTAATATATATTTGTTTACCTATTAAAGCTCTTTAAAAGTTTAAAAAGTTTTAAAAGTTTATAAACTAAAATAATATAGTGTGTGGTTGAAGTATTAAAAGTGAATCGAACATATCACATGCAACCATACTTTTTCTTTTGGGAGTTGTTTGAACATAACTTTACCTTTGTAGTCTCCTAGTCCATATTAATAACGAGTCTTATGAGAATATACTATCTCTGAACCCAGGTCTGCAACAAGCGGGGAGTGGGGACTATTTTTGTTATGGTACCTTGCTGGCCCAGAATGTTCATTAGCCTGGCTTGAATGGCTAATATAAACATGATGCAAAACTTTTAGCATCACTTGGAGTTGGACACCACCCTTTGCTTTAAAAGTTAAATGACCGACAACATTGCGTGTGCAAAGCCTTTGTGCACACAAATATTTATCTGCTAGGTCGAAGATAGTTTGTGCGACTATCTTGTTGTATTTTAGTTTGCATTACTAGTTTATGTGATAACTCTACATTTCTCATATATACTTCATTCGTGAAAAAAAAAGGTGGATAAACCAGTTGACAAGACAATAAAAAAGGAATCTCGTCATGATATCTTATCAAAGCTTTCATGTTATATTTCAACTGATCTGAACATCATAATTCGGTCCACTGTTCACATTAATGTGAGTTGTGTGTGCAAAATTGAGAAATTTTATAATGTAGTACTACTAATAAAGGAGAAATAAAAGTATTAGTTTACTGTGTGAAAAGTGCTGTTTTTGAGAGTCGGAGGATTGCATATATTATTTAGTTATAAAATAAAGCTGTCTTAGAGTAAAATAAAAATAATCTAAGGTAAGCCTACATTCTAAATTGTTGAAAT
Source organism: Timema douglasi (assembly GCA_901482245.1). NCBI lineage: Eukaryota > Metazoa > Arthropoda > Insecta > Phasmatodea > Timematidae > Timema > Timema douglasi. Next base: position 206,687 of record CABEEJ010000476.1, on the reverse strand, counting down.
TATAATATGATTTGACAGACTTGCTCCAGTATTGGTAGCGCTTTAACAGAAATCTATGAAGATAAAAAGTATACATAACCTACTACAAAAACATATGACTTATTGACCAGCTATATTTTTATTATTATTTTGTGTGTATTGAAAAATATAGGCCTAGTATTTTATTTTCCATTTCAAAGTAGAGGCAAACTAAATTATGCAAAAGCTAGGTTAAATTAATTGCAAATATTGTGATCCACTGTTAGGAAAAAAATATAATTACGATAAGATGTGAATACCATCATTCATAAAATAAATTTACTCAATTTCTAGTCTCTAACTTCTTAAAAGGTACGGTAATCTTCTTAAGAAAGTGCTGCTAATTGTTGACACAAACTGGTCCTTTACCCCTGGTACCGGGCCCACTTTTAAACAGCTTTGGGGTTTGCCTAAAACCCTCGTTTGCTATGGAAGAGTAATAAAAAGTTAGGGCGGAGAACCTAAATACATATAGTGAACATCAATTTTATCTATGTGATGCAAAATCAGTGGGTATTGTTACATTGACAGGGCTTTGTTTTAAATATCAATATTTTATGTTTTCTCAACACATTTCACTACTCATTCAGTTTGTACACATTTGAAGTGCACCTGCATTAGTGTTGAGAGAGAGAGAAAGAGTAAACAAACATTTAGGAAAAAACACCCTAAGAACACCTGACCAGGATTCAAATCTTGATATTCCCATCATTGGCAGTCCAGTCTATTGTGAGAATTATGCCTTAGACCATTCAACCACCAAATATTTATCGTTGGGGTCATGTGCCTATCTTACACACTGTTATTGTATTTTATGTTCATTCATTAGAATTTTGTAATTGGTTAGTAATTGTACTCTTTAACAAAAGGCATTTTTATTTCTTATTTTATCTGGCAACTGGAACCATTTTCTTACTCCCAAATTTGTGTGAATATTTTGAAACCTGCTTATGAATTTTTTCGCTTCCCAGATGATTATGAGGATATCTGGCCAAACAGTCAACGCCTGATGGCCGAGGATGTTTATAAACTGGTCAACTTTTGGGAGCTGTGCCGACCACCGCTGCCTGACAAACATACCTTGGATCTTGAGAAGTTGCCAGAGCCACCATCCACTCCTTTGAGCTCTCCATTCTCAAGTGAGGATTCTATTTTCTGCTCATTACTACTCTAAAGTTGCTTAAATAGGTTAACAAAATAGGGGTGTTAAAAAATCACAGATAATCCACTTTAATTGTAAATTTAATCTCCCATTTCATAACAAATTATCTCTACCTTTACAAACAGGTATTATTTAGACAAATATATTTTGTTTGCTTTTGAGAGGAGTTAAGACTTCTTCTTACAGCACTATGTATTTTTCTTGTCTTCACAATATCACTAATCAAATCATCATTGATACGTGTAGCCATATATTTTCTGTCCGACCACACCTCCAGTGTCATAAGTAAGCTACAAACTAATAATACATCCCTCGTTTTGTAGTATATTGTTTATGGCACCAGGCTGAAAGGCTAACAATGATCCTTCAGAACCTTACAATTTTCTTGAAAGCTTAATTTATGATTAACCTAAGGAGAAAATAATCTCACACGAACTCGATAAGTCACAAAATGAATAACCTGCTGCTGCATATGAATATTATAAAGTTAACTGTACTTTTATTACAATGCTTTAGTTCTGCTATGGTATAGAAATATTCACACACACAAAATTAACATAAATGCCTTTGTGTCAATTGTAGATGGTATTTAACCTGTACAAAAATAAAACATAAAGATGATAAAGTGATACTAGGTTAACGGTTTATTCTCTTCAACTGTGCTATCGAAGTACAATTTTAAACCAGTCTTGCCTCATTTTGTCGACCATCTTAAATAAATACCATGTTATATGGGGTGATTTGTACTTATATCTGTGAACACTGTCTAACAAATGTGTATTTGAAATAATGACTTATAGATAAATATATCTTAAATGAAAACTTATATACTGATTTTTTTATGAGGTATTTAACATGCACGTTCTGAACCAAATGATTATATCAGTACAAAACTTATAAAACTCAAATATAGAACAAACACAACACCCACCCCCTGGCCATTTATTTATAACTGTGAAAAGGGAAATCCACATTTTACCAATGATAAATTTTTCACTCATGCCAGGAATTTAACCTAGGACCCTTAGCTCAGAAGACATGCTACTGACTGAACTAAGGTGTCAGACGACCTACATAATGTTATATGTTGATCTTTCTTCCTTGACTAGTTAACATGACCTATAATAATTTTAGTTATCTCTTTTCTTATAGCAGGTGCTGTTCCTTCACCAGACATTCCTGTAATGCCTGTACCCACTGTTCCTTATCAAATATGGAATGATGATGATTATTGAAGATAAGCCACTACATCTAATAATTTTTTTATGAACTTGTGCACTGATTTATTAATTTTAGAACTTATCCCACCTATTCTTATGATTCCCAGGCCTGTTTGGTGTAAAGCGATTCCCAATCATCACTTGAGGGTAAAAACCTAAAATTGGTTCATTGTTTTTCTATCGATTGTACACAACTCTCTAACGCATCATCAAATGATTGATGCGAAGGATAGAAGTCTGATAAACTATTTTATTTTGTTTGTACATATTTAAAAAAATAAATGATGAAATTGCAATTCACCAAGCAATCACTGCAAATATTAATATTATTTCATAAATGACTCTTTAAGGAAAACCTATTTTCACTCCTTTCTGTACTATTCATGGAAGAAGATACAAGTAAGAGATATTTGTATGAAATAAAGTGTATTGAGTTAAAATAATTTGTAATAAATAAAATGATAGAATAGTAAATAGGGAAATAATAGAGCACAAATAAAAGTAAAAACACTAACATTTCGATGTTGTTATGTGTGTTAGGGTTTTTACTATACTTTTTATTATTTTCCTACTATTCTTTTATAATAAAGGAAATTGATAAAACTAAATAAAAAGGAAAAATAAACTATTAAGAGAAAATTTGGTGAAGAAAGCCCACCTAGGGAAAGAGGAAAAATGTGGGAAGAATCCAATGCACAAAGGTGACATCTTCTTCCTTTCTTCTCTAGTAGTAGTCACACATACACACATTTTAACACAAATAGAATAATCTTTCCTTTTTATTTAGTTTTATCAATTTCCTTTATTATAAAATTATTTAGCCATTGGGCCACCCCATTTTTAAACATTCCCTACTATTCTATCACACTTCAATATTTCAATGCTATTATAGCATCTTCCTTAGGACGCTATACTTAAAACATTTTTTACGATCATTGATTCAATTTAATCGATTACATCTTTTTCAAATATACTCTGGTCTTTACCAACACTTCTTTGTAGTGTCCTACCAACTAAAGATGATATTTTGTGTGCTGGGCAACCTTTGGGCTCTGCCACCTGAAACATGTTATTTTTTTCAAACTATTAATTTATAGTAATGTACATAACAGCACAGAATCACTAAATTTGAAAGTAAGTGTGTATTTTAGATTTCAGTTTTTGAAGCTGAAATATTTTAAACAAACATGACTTTTAAGATGACATTGTGATTAAGGACTTGTATGGTGTATTGGCATCTAAACCTGGGTGACTAGGATTCAAATTCCTTTCCAGGTGTCATTTGTTATTTTTTCACATTTTTCGTATTGTTTATTTTAGAAAACCATGTTTAAACACTTTTAATTTAAATATGTCATATAGAAAACAACCCACACTTAATAGTTGTTAATTATTCCACATTTAAACCCTGATGGAGTATTAGCATCACCTATCATCCACATGGAATAGAATCTCAAGCACATTTTTATTTCAGCAGGAGAAGTTTTCATTCTTCAGCAACTAAGTTGGCACCTTTAAAGCCAACTTCCTGTTCTATGTCTTACTGTCTAAGGAAAATGTGACGTGTTAAAAAATAAGTCTTAGTGTATTAAATTTAACTTTTGTTTAATTTTCTATTATTTTATTAAATTTATTTAATACAATTTCAATATTTAATATAGTTTTGCAGTGACTACTAGATGAATAAAAAGTATTAAGGTGCAGCAAAAGGGAGCACGAGTAATTTTACGGTTTTTATAGCATTACATTTTTCGGCCAAAATAAATCAAATATTTTTCCAGTATCAACCAAGAGTTGAGTTTTCTGCACCTGCTAATATCAACAGATGTTGAATATCTGTCAATGGTGTCCTAGAATTTTGTCAAAACTTTTTAAACAAAGAGAAAAAAGTTTTGACAAAATTCCAAACCACCCTTGACAGATATTCAAGATCTGTTAATATTGGCATGTGCATAAAACTAAACTCTAGGTTGCTACTGGAAAAATATTTGATTTATTTTGGCCAAAAATATTCTATTATATAAAAAGTGTAAAAATACTTTCGTTCCCTTCAGCCGCACCTTAAGAGTTATTGTGTTTAGCATTTACCACCCTTTTATTAGTCCAAGTCTTTGCTCACCTTGGCTATGATGTCACTGTCTCGTATAACATGTCCATGGGGCAGTGGTCTTGTTGCGACGACAGACTTGCCCAGTTTATTGTAGCAGGGTCGCTCGTTTGGCTGAAAGCTCTTAACTGGACTCCCCATGGCTAGCTCCACGGTACGTACTTGATTCACTAACTCTTTAAACTCCTCCGGGGTGAGGGAACAGATGTGGTCGCTACCCTTCCATGACTTGTCCAGAGTAATATGGCGCTCTAGGACCTGATAATAGAAGCTTGGTTTGCACTCATTTCCAAAAGTCTAGTCAACATTTTTGAAAACGAGAAATAGCATTAAATTGTATAGAACCAATACATTTTAGGAACAATCAAGTATTTTTACAAGTGTGTAAGATTTATTATTCATAGATAAAATTACTTGAAGCATTGATTACAATGTCTAAGACAGGGCTGATAAACCTTTATTAAAAATGTCTGTCAAATGTTTCAATAATGCTTAGTCACATTCTTTCATGAGCCTATCAGCGTTTTTAGGGGAAAATGTGGATAAAGTTAAGTCTTTCGATGCAAAGAATGAAGTAGTTTTGAAAGAGGTAAATATGGCAGTATATAAAAGTGTGATACCGTCAACATTGTTTTATGGATGTAAAGCATGGGTTTGTCAGGAGAAACACAAGAGCAAGGTTAATGGGTTGGAATGAGATATTTAAGAAATGTATGTGGAAAAACTCGTATGGACAATGGACAGAATCAATAATGAATGGGTGCTGAAGTTGTGCGATTTGAAAGGGAATCCAATAGGTCAATGTGAAAGAGTTATTATTAGCACCGCGTCTTACTACCGGTTCGGGTTATACGCACTTACGCTAATGTGTAATGGTAGGGTGGTTGTGAGATGAAATGGAGGACCTACAGTTTAACGTGTGATCCGAACCATGATGGAGGCCTGTCATTCTCCACATTCACACGTGATTAATACACGTCTTGTCAGAGGTAAAGGAAGGGTTTGGTAATCAGATAAATCTGTGCCAGGACCAAGGATTGAACCCCAGCCCAGAAGTCCGACACCTTACCCCTAGACCACCAGATCACCAATGTGAAAGAAGTGTGTGATGTTAGTATGGGCATATTGAGCGGATAAGTGTGGATTGAGTGATGAAGCAAATATATGAAGGTAGCATGGGGCTCAAAAACAGGCTTGTATGATATGCACAGTTTCTTGCCTACTCTGTAAGGAAATGGCGTGATAGCTATGTAAGGAGTTTTTTTTATAAATCATCATATTTTGTTCATTCCTTGAACTGTTAAAGATATTTGAGAAAATTTCAAATGTGAAAGTCAAACCCTTTAAAAAAAATGTTATTTTTTATTCAATTTTTAAAGCAATTTTTTTGAGCTCTGCTTATTGGTAGTGCAGAACTAATTACAATTATAGGATGGATTTAACAACCAGGCCCTAGACCAGTAGTTTATAACACTTAAATGAATGTATATAAAGTAGGACTTAATAGTTTTTATTTATATTTTTTATGAGTGTTTGCATTCATTTTTGTGTCAAAACTAGAAAGTATGCAATTTAAAACATGGCGAGCACAAATTTATACTGCATTAAAAGAAATTAAATTTTTAATTTTATTCAAATTTATGTTATATAACTACACCTACACACATAAATTGAACCCATGACACTTTTTTACATTTTTAAAACTAATTATTTATTATAGATGGGTCGAATCTCTTATTTCACTAACCCAAATCTTAAATTTTATTTCTTATCTCGAATTTTTTTAAATGTACCGTTTTAGCTAAAATGGAAATATTTAAAATTTAATCCAAAAAGGAAAAATGGTGCCAAATGGCAATTTTAGATTAAACATTGAAAAAAGTATGGAAGGACAAGGCCTACAGTTTTCTGGTAAGTATGTAGGCCTTGCTTCTATCTACTCTTTTCACTGTAAAATTTAGTTCAAAAAGAATTGTTTAGAGTTTGGTGCCACAGACATATTCTCTTTTGTACGTTATAAACAACAAATAAAACACTTTTTAGTAAATAAACTATACTGTATTGATACAATTTCATCCTTTAGTTTTTTATTTGGTTACTCTCACAACTACACAATCTTATATAATAATAACAATATGATTAAATCGTGTGAACATGTGGGTCTACAAGTATAAAACTTTGTTCAGAAAAAAAAATTATTTTGATTAATTATATAAAACTATTGTCAATCCACTTTGCTGAAAAATACTAGCTTAGGTAATAGACAGTAAATGACTCTTACAAGATAGATGGTTTTTGTTTGATTATTTTGGTTTGTCAATAAATAAAGAGTGTGTTTTATAAAAGAAAAAAAAATTGGCGGCCTTCATTTAGTTTAATTTCTTGCTTAATGATAGGCAATCATCTACTGCTAACTTATAAGTAATACAAACATTGCAGATCCTATTTTGTTCTCTCTCATTTTATATATATTTATATATGGGGTACAAAGCACCATCTTTAAGTTTTTTAGTTGCAGCCGTTGTGATAAATAAAGTTAAAAGGACATAATTAAAGATAACACGAAATGAAAACGAAATAGAAATAACACAGCAAGTTAACAAAGAGCCAATTATATGTAAGGTGTTCTTCTCAATTGCTCACACTACTAATTCCAGTTTTGAAACCTCTATAAACTCTTGAAAAATAACTAAAAATAATAATTAACAAACCGTTACTTATCAGAATTACCAAATTATATGATTTAAAAAAATTAAAAGAATTGCCAATTTTTCAAGACAGCTGACATTCAAAATTCAGGTTTTTCATGAGAATAGGCCTATTCTTAAAATTAAAAAAAAAGCAGAAAATGTTCTTGACCCAATATGTATTTGTCTTACATATGACACACACATTTTAAAAAATTACACCAATTTAAACTCTTATATACCTAAGTTGTAGGTTGAGGCCATGTCTAATTGGGGTGGTTTTTCGCTGGATTTTAATCCCCACCTTATGCTAATGCTCTTAACCAGCGATTCCCAATCTGTAGTATGCTGTGAGAAGCCAAACAAAGCAAGCAAATTAAATTCTGGAAATGATAAGGGCCTCATCAAATCTTAGAAACATATTATGACCAAGTCCAACCAAAAGTAAAACAGATTTAAACAATGGTTGGAGGGAGGATTCAAGCTCCGACAGTTGATGCAGCTGAGCAGTCTGTGTTATATACCTTAGCATCATTAAAAAGTACCAAAATAGTAAATACTCAGCTTTGTCTTGCTGGTATTCCAAATACAGAAACTCTTGGGGGGGCATGCGATTCAAAAGGTTTGGGAACCACTGCTCTAAGCTGGATTCCTAATCCTCACTCTTAAATTAAGGCCATCAATAACTCTGGTGTCAAACATAAAACATAATACTCACTCTAGCCCCCAGAGCAACAGCAGCCACAGAGATCGCAGTGCCCAGCTCATGACCCGAATAACCCACATGTATGTCTGGGAACTCCCACCTGTAAGTGTCAAGGACTCGCAGGTTGACTTGTTGAGGAGGGGTGGGGTACGCTGAGACGCAATGACAAAGACAGAACTGACCACCAGCGGCTTTCACTGTCCGGTACACAGCTCTCACTGTGGACATGTCCTGCATTCCTAGGCAGTGTAATGAGAGTAACTATCAAGGACCTTATTTGTGGTCAAGAGCACTGAAGCTTTGTGGTACTGAATGGTCACTTCGAGAGAGTGACTGGTGTTCACACAATGTGAAACTGTTTAAGGTAAAAGGGATTTAGAACTCTTAAAAGTGCAGTCTCAGGACATAATAACCCACACTAGTGTTGATAGTCTCTAAAAGGACAATATAACATTTCGAAAGAATTTTAAAAATGGTTCATACAAAGGTTATTACGGTGATTATTTTTTTTAAACTGGGATATTTCATATGCACCTGAATAAATTTATTATATCATTCAGTAAATGAGCTACAAATTAACTTAATTTGAGAACAGAGACAGCGCCCAGTACTTCAGCTTACTGTGAAAGACAAAGCTGTAATTTAACCAAGGATATATTTTTCAGGCATGCTGAGATTCGAACTCGGCACCTTGAGCTCAGTAGGCTACCCACTTAGATAGGGTGTCGGATTATTAATTGATGAGGCATTGAAATAATAACGGCATATAATCTGATTTTCAGTGTCGAATGTGTGATTAGGGCTCCCAAATGTGTGTCAATGTACAGTCTCAAGTTCTCAATAAACCTGTTTGCTCATGACAAGGCCAAAGTTCAAATTTAGATCTGGGGGACATGTGATTTATCACCGATTTTCCCCTCCTCTCTCTTGTTGAAAAGTTTTGAAAAACTAAAGCTACAATCAACATATTTATATTTTAGTGGTGTTTCTTTTCAGATTTATATTTAAAACCTTTTGGTGTGAGAGAAAAAAAGGTTAGAACAAATACTTAAATGAATGAATGCTATCAGGTGGTAGGTAGTTCTGGAAACTGAATGTTATTTTTTTAATATTCAACTAACCTGTGGATATTATCAGTGGTCTTTTTTTTGAGGTGGCATACTTGAGCAAGGGCAAATTGTTGGCATCTCCTGAACCAATTTTTATGAATGGAACATTCATGGAGTCAAGTTCATCGATTGACACCTAAGATTTAAAAAAAAAATGCTAAAAGAATTAAAGGTATCAAATGTTTTTAAAAGGAATTTAACAAGCAATTTTTTAATTCTTAAGATTCCCAGTTATAGCTTCGAATGAGTATGGTGAACTTTAGAGCAACCTCTTAGTGATAAATGAATCTTGATCAAGACAGAATTTTACTCTTCTGTATTGCAAAAGTAAACAGGGTTACACTCATTTAAAATTAATTTTATCTGGCATTCCAGGTGATAATAATCCACTATGCTTTATGTGCCTCTGAAAACCATCATGTTAATATTTATAAATACAAATTTTAAGTTTCTGAACTTAGCAATCTGCTCTTGATTATGTGCTAAAAATTGAAACAACATAAACACTTGCTGTGGACATTTTTTGAATACAGTTTTTTAAATCTATTTAGTGACAGAACAAGGAAATCGGGATTCAATCTACAACTGGGTGTGTTGGGGATAGGTGGTAAATAATTTATCCAGACAAATCCTGGTGCAGTTCCAAAATATTAATCTCTGATCTTATTATTTAATCCTAGCAATTTAAAGTTAAATCCCCAAACCTAAATTTACTAGTAAAAAAAGCTAATTAAACTAATGAAACAGGATAATAAATGTAAATACAAAATAACTGTGCCAATATTTGTCTGGAGGAAATCTAACAAACCATATTGTGCCCATAGTGCACTTGTTTGGGATCAAACATTGAACTCCAGGATCAAAGTTGAATGTGTTGATTCCTCACCTAATCCAACATTAGTGTTAAATCTACTTCAGTGGTCATGCAGTCGCTACATCAGGCTTGCAATAGACTGAGTTTACCAATTTTATTTCACAATAAAGTAGAGGTTGGAATTTTTCCCTTTGGACTAGTGATGATATTTTACATGTGATTCATCAAGCTGTGATTTTTCCATCTCTTCGCACTAATGTGGGTGCACTTCCTTTAATAATAATTTTGGGATCAAGTCTTTCATGTTTGGCTTATACTACTGTGTTAATAAATATCCAAAATATCCTTTGTACACCCGACATGGTTTGAACCCCGGTCTCCATATCATTGGGAGACAGTCTATTGTGAGAGTGATGCGTTAGACTATTTGCCCACAAAGTAGGCGAGTCATTAATAAACTTGGTGTTAAATGAAATAGTAAAAACCTTTTTAATGTTAAGATGGATAAATTATGTTTCCATTTATAGTTATGATTTATCTAAAATGTTATCACAAACCACAAATACTGATTTTAAATTTAACAAATTTCAAAATTGTTTCAATGTTTTAGAATGCCATCAAGAGATAGCAAAAACTTACCATATCCATAGCAGAAGCAGAAAACATGACTCCCTTCTGCCTTGTCGCAAACTCCTGCAGTTCTCGAAACTGGTCCAAAGAGAACTCTAGGAACTGCTTGTGTTCTTTGTAGGTGTCACCCCAAGAGTTGGGGCCCAAGTAGGGTCGTTCTAGAGCAGCTGAGTTGAACTTTTCCACAAGGCAAGATTTCTGGAACTTGACACAGTCAGCGCCACTTGCCTGGAAACGTGTGGGTTCTAATAATGATAATGGGGATAAGACGGAAGGAGAAAGGGAATCTAATTTTTTTTGACAGGCTGGACTTCGTTTATCCTTTTAAAAAAAATACCTTCTACAAACCTTTATTAGGGGTTGTGTGATGTATGTAATTAGACCCACAATGCACTTAGTAACCATGGCAAAGAGACTAAGGTTCAAACTCCAGCCAGGTTTATCCAAACTTGCATGCCTATAAAGACTCACCTTAGCGGCGCTGATGAGCTGTTTCGCTATGTTTATGTCTCCTTGGTGGTTCTGTCCTATTTCAGCTACAATGAAACAGGGATGTGACATTCCAATCTTTCTCTCTGGTCCAATATTGAGATCGTCCGCCATTGGTCTTATTTTCTAAAGACACACATACAATTTGCATCAGTGAGCAAACAGACTAATTAAACTTGTCTAATATAGTATGTCGGTGACTATAAATTTGAGATTTGAATCCTGTCCATGGATTTTCCTTAATAGTTCCTCACTTTCCACAGAAATGTGGATACATTTTCTATAAGTTTTACCTTCTTAACTATACCTAAATAAACGTATATACCAGGGCATATCGTAAGGTTAGACCATGAGACAGAGGCCCCCCCCCCCTCGACCAAACCTTCTACTGGAAGGTTAAGAGAAATAAATAGCAAAGGTTTATATTCTATTATAAGTTTAAAATTAACTCTCAAAGCAATAAAACTGACCAAAGTGCTTCTTGCGTGGAGAAAATATTTATTTTCTCTTCTACTTTCTCTATTAAGACTAAACATATTTTGAAGAGGTTTTTTTTATAATGGCCATCAATACTATAAGATTCCCACCCTCCTTCCCCTACTCCAGGAGTACCATTATTAACCTTGAGAAGAAGCATAACAGGTTGAAAAATACTAATGTCAAATTGTTTTGACAGGGATATTGGGTGGTTGAAGATTAACAGAGTGGGTGAGGAGTGGCTAGTACTTGAGAAGATTACTATGAAGGATATTTAGGCATAACACATAACACTTCTCTTATACCAGAGCTAAAAACATTTACTTATTTTAATTACAAAATTGTGAGAAAATACTCCAAACTAAGACAAATATTCAATTTAGTCATTTATTCAACTCAAATATAAATATATTTTTTTAATTACACAAGTCACAGGAAGAATTATTTCACATACAAAATAAACAAAATTATTACCAGTGGGTTAAGCAATACCATTAGTCGGTTTTGAAATAGTAGTAATTGTGTAAAGAATTGACAATCATTGGAGGGTTTTCCCCGATTGTACGCTAGAGCATTCTCTTGCTAAACATTATTGTTAATTACTTTTAGTTTTAGATGTGAATAAATAGTTTTGTATCTTTTGCACGTTTAAATAAATTTAAAATTGTTTAGTTCAAATCTTGTTTTAAAATGGAAAGAGAAGAACAGATATATATCCTATTGAGAGCATCATAATAAAATTGTTGTGTTGTGTTGTGTGCACAAAAATCGGTGAAAAATATATCTGCAAATCATCAGCTAGCGATAACTTAAGGAGATAAAGGTAGGATGACTATATCTATAATTTCAGTCTACTCTTTTTCATGCTATGCCACGAGATGTACTAGAAATGGGAAAATTGAATCCCATGGTATTCCAGATATTTGAGATTTGTAAAATAAGACCTCAAAAAGTTTTTCGAATATGATCAACAAAACCTCGACTTAAATAATGCATTCAAGCAATTGTTAAAAGGAATTATATAGAATAGTGCAGTTGGAAAAATAACAAAATCACAAAAAAGGACAAAATTGTTTTGTAATTAATTTAAATAAAAAAGTATTATTTTTGTTGATAGTGACATAATAGACATGACAAACAAAATATCATTTGTCAGTGGCAACAAGCTTTAAACAACCTGTGTTTAGATTCAAATTTAAATAATATTCACTTGAACTAAAATTGGACATTTCAACATTTGAGAATTCAAAAGAAAATTTAAGACTTGGATTCTAGAAATATAGGATTCGATCGTTCTCTAGTATATAGGACAATTCATTCTACTTTTACTAACATTGGTTATGTTAGAAACCTGTTATGGAATATACAAAATTAAATTTGCCAGGAATTTAGAGAGAACTATTTAAATAACAATTATCATAATCATCAACTGTTTCCAGTCTGTGGCTGGGTCAGTTTAGTAAAATGCTCCCATCTTCCTCTATCCTTCCACCATTCTTCCTTCTTTAATTTCTTCCATTCTTCTCCTCTCGCTTGAACACTTTTTGTTATCTGCTCCTCCCATATCTTTCTTGGCCTCTCTTGCAATCTTTTTCCTACATACTTCATTCTCAACATTTTCTTTGACATCCTGCCTTTTTCCATTCTCATTACATTCCCATAGCATCTCAGTCTTACTTCCTCTACCATCTCATGTACTCCCTGTACTCCTACTCTTTCCCAGAGAGCCTCATTACTAATCTAAATAATAATATTAGTATTAAGTGGTTTATTTTTATAAGTGGGGCTGGTAAAATGAGTTGTTTTTTTAAATAAAAAAAACTCTGTGAATTAAATACTTATTGGTGTGGTGGGAGAGTGAAATAGGGGTGATTGATGTAAGGATCAATGCAATGAAGAACATTCTTAACTAAAAAAAGGGAAGCAACAGAACACCAGAAGGAGCTCCCATAGAAATTTCCAAAACTAAAAAAGAAAGTTAATCCTATATTACCTTAACAATATAATTTCAACTAATCTTAATTATCAGTAGAGCTAACTCTGCTATAGTGTATTAATTCTAGCCAACTGGTCAGTTCGAATTCTGACAGCGTGCATTGGGGGTGGTGTCACTAGGGTATGATTTTCTATCAACTATTCGGGTAAATGCTTGTGTGTTCCCTATTAATTTAATTCATAGCTATTGTCACATTTCCCACTCTAATTATATTTAGCTAATCCAACCTAACAAATGCAGATAGTTAAATTATAGTAATGTATAAAGTATTGCCCTATAAGACAGATATATATATATATATATATATATATATTTAATAGAAAGAACAACAGACCCTCGAAGCCTGCACTGCCGTATGTTGCTTAAAATAAACATAATGTTAACCTGGAAACAAATTGCAAATTGTATTATTTCCAAAATTATCACAATAGGATGAATAGATTAGTAGTGAAAACATAATGCGAGTTGACAAGTAGTGTTCTTGGTACTATACTTCCGCACCACTCACATTATGACCTCACTTCTTGGACAAATTACGGTGCTTTGTAGGTAAATCAACGCCACTTGCGTTCCACTAACATAAGTCTCAATCAGCTCCATTCTTTAATATTGTCCAAACACCTTCAGTTAGGTTTACCAGATTCATCATCATCATGAACAGCTTCCAGCCACTGGCTGGGTCTGTTTGGTACATAAGCCTCTCCACTGCCTACTTTCCTCTTACCATCTCTCTTCCTCCACCTTGGTCCAGTCCTTTCCTCTATATCTTCCACACTTCTTCTTGGTCCCCTCAGGCATCTGTCCCTTGGTCTTCCTCTCAGGCTCCTACCTCCACCGGCATATCCAACATCCTCCTGAGAATCCTTTCCCTCTCCATTCTTCTCACATGGCCATACCACCTTACTCATACGGTATCTATACTGGCCTGAACTGGCTCTTCCTTTACTATTCCTCTTACTCCATCATTTCTCATCCTGTCAAATTTTGTCACACCAATCTTGCTTCTCAGAAATCTCGTTTCACTCGCCTGCATCTATGTTCATCTGTTCCTCTCTTACTCTCACGCTAGTTGTATACCTGTCCTACCATGTCATGATCACATCTCACTTTTCCTTATATTAAACCTCATTCCATACCGCTCCACAACGTCTTCCCAAACCTCCAACAACTTCTGTACTCCTTTATCTTCACTACCCCATACCATCAGGTCATCTGCAAACACAATTCCTTTAATATTACCATCCCCAATTCTTTCTGTCACTTCCTTAATTATTTCGTCCGTCACTACCATGAACAGTTTCAGACCGTTCTTTAACTTATACCAATCTGTATTCTTCTTTACTATTTTCAGACAGCTCATACTACACTTTTACATACTCCTCGCTCTGTTTATGGTCTAATCCTGCACTCCTTTCTTCTACAGCGCTTTCCATACTATTAGTCTGCACACCCTCTCATATTCTTTTTCAACATCCAAGACGACCATAAGTAAGTCTTTTCTGTACTCACAGTGTTGCTCTTGCAGCTGTCTCACAGAAAAATTAAGATCCACTGTCAACCTCCTTGGTCTGAAACCATATTGCTCCTCATAAATCCTCCTCATACTATCTCTCTAATTCTTTTCTCCAATATTTTTTCATACGCCTTTTCATAGTGGATCATCAAGGTGTACCCCCTGTAGTTCCCACACTTCTTCCTGTCTTTCTTGAAAAAGAGTACTATTATTACCCTTTTCCTGTTTTCTGGGATCTTACCATCGTTCCATATCACTATAAAACCACCACTGCAGTCTTCCCTCGCATGCTGCTCTCAGCATTTCCACACTTCATCACCTACTGGTGGCTTTACAATCTTCATTCTTTTCATTACCACTTCCACCTCTCTCCAGTTTAGGTACCTCACATTTTCCTGGCTAGTGCTCACTTCTACATCTCCCTCATCACCCGTGGTTGCACTAGTATTTCACAGGTCCCCAAAGTACTCTTTCCATAATTTCCTTAAGTCCTCCTTTTCCAATACCACATTTCCATTGTCTAACATTCCAATCTGTTCTTCTCTTACTCCTGACCATTCCAAACCCCATATTCTTACCACTCACCCGCCTCGGTGGCGTAGTTGGCTAACGCGCTAGTCGTGTTGAGCTCGACTGCTGAGGACGGGGAGATCGAGGTTCGAATCTCGGTCGGGTGAACTGAGGTTTTTTTCCTAAATGGTTTTCCACTCTCCCTCCACGCAAATGCGGGTTCACTTCCTCTAATTCAACCTTCCCAATTCCTAATCCATTAGAGTAATTAGTACTTAAAGCGTATAACCCAAACGGGTAGTAAGACGCGGTGCTAAATATTATTATCTTACCACCCACACTGTCCTCCATCATTTTCATCTACATCTCCATCCAACTTATTTTATCCTCCTCTAATACTCTCTTTGCTTCCTTTTTTTCTTATATTCTTGCTTCGTCTCGATTGTCCTCTATTTTAACCACTCCTTAAAGGCTCTGTTCTTTTCGGTTACTGCTTATTTGGTTCTTGCATTACACCATGGTATTTCCTTCCATATTCTCTTTCCACTTATTCTTCCATACACTTCCTTTGCCGCGTCCACCAATGCTGTCCAGAATCATCCTAATTCTTCTTACCCTGTTTTGGTTTTGGAACTTGGAAGGCTACTTTCATTTCTTCTCTGGAACTCTCTCTTATGTACTTCCGCTTTCAACTTCCATCGCCTTAACCGCCTCTCCTGAAAAAGGAGGACAATTTAATCTGAAATTAATTGAAATAGAGAATATTTTAAAATAAAACTGTAGCATATCACTTATTTCAAATTACATCTACAAACTATAATCTGCAACAAATGCTAAAATAATATAAAGGAATCAAAAGAAGAAAGTTAAAATTGATTTATTCTGCAATAATATCATCTATGTTCTATTCACATTACATGGATGTCCCCGGATTCGATTACAATGCTTTCACCAATTGTTCTGCAAGTATGGCGGAGTAGAAGACGTGACAGTTTCGACGGACGTCTAACCCCTTGAACTCAACATTGAAGAAAGACCTACATATCGCTGGTCCGATACCGCGAGCTACGGATACTACTCCCCTAGCGGACTTCTTTGCACCTTCTTTCTCCACTGCTCCAACGTGCCCCCCCCCCCCCC
>CABEEJ010000476.1:89290-190088 GCA_901482245.1 Timema douglasi | reverse complement strand
CCGTCCCCTTGCCATCACTTTTTCCTGGTTTATATGCCCATTTTGCTAGTCAGAAAAAGAGTACCATATAATGGGCGATCCCTAGGTTCACATTTTGTTGTTCATCTTTGGATATCCTCGAAGGACCTCCAGAACCTGAAGAAGATACTGCTGACCACGATGGTTAGGACGTGGGTGTCACCGCCTCGATGCCGAGAGAATCTTCTTTATTGATCCAATTATTCATTAAATTTCCAAGTCCTTCAGACTTGTTGAAATAGTCCTTAAGACAATGATCACCTTTTCTATGTCCTTCGGATTTAGTTTAATTTGTCGGAATGGCAATTATGTTTCCAAGTCCTTCAGACTTGTTTAATTAGTCTTTGTGACTATGTTCACTTTTCTATGTCCTTTAGACTTAGTGTAATTTGTCGGAATGACAATTATGTTTCCAAGTCCTTCAGACTTGTTTAGTTAGTCCTTATGACAATGTTCACTTTTCTATGTTCTTCGGACTTAGTGTAATTTGTCGGAATGACAATTGTGTTTCCAAGTCCTTCAGACTTGTTTAGTTAGTCTATATGACTTATGTTTTCTTAGGAGCTAGCTTTAAGCCCCCTCTTCTCCATGAGTTCTTTATTTTGTTTTAAGTCCTTATGACTTCACTATATGTCATTGCACCGTGTGTCTATAAAAGCCATTAGCAGATCCTTCACAAATTCATAATAGCACTCCTGTAACTGTCTCACAGCGAATATTTGGTCTACTGTAGACCTACCTGGTCTGAAATCATACTGGTCCTCCTTTAACCCTCCTTTCACTACTTTTTTTGTCGTTTCTTTAAAGCACTTTCTCACAATGGTACATAAGTCTAATTGCCATATAATTTCCACATTTATTCCTATCCCCCTTTTTGAAAATAGAAAAAATCCACCCCTCATTCCAGTCACCCGGAATCCCCTTCTCCTTCCGCACTATCTTCACCACTCGGTACACCCACAGCAGCTACTACCACTGCCCTCAGTATCTCCATACCAGCCTCATATACAACTGATACCTTCCCATCCTTCATTTTCCACAATGCCTCTTCAACATCCAACCAGGTTATATCAATGGCAATTCCATGACTGCTGTCAGCTTTGTTTTTTCTTTCCTATTCGCTATTCCCCTTTGCATTCAGAAACTCCTCAGATAGCTCCATCCACATCTCTTTAAGTTTATTTTTTTATCCACCTAATCTCAATTCTTGTACACCTTTACAACACTATCGTCCATGTTCATTCTTCTACTCTTAACCACATTTTATACATAACTTTTTTACTCCCTTCGCTATCTACCTCCATCTCTGGCCACTTCTCCATCCATCTTTTATTTACTACCCTCACTATCTTGTTTCTTTCCTCTTTCTTGCTTTGTACGCCTTCTTTGCCTACACTGTCCTCAGCTGGTACCACTCCCTGAAGGCCCTATTTTTTTCCCCCACGGGCTCTCTAATTCCCGCATTCTACTAAGGAGTTTCCTTCTATTTCCTTTTCCGCTTGTTCTTTCACAGACTTCCTTCACTGCCTCCACCATTAATTTTTTGAATCTTATCCATTCTTCCTCCCCTCTCCCCAGGACATTCCTTGTTACATTGTCCTATATTCTCCTCTACAACTCCTTTCTATAGTCTTCCTCTTTCAATTTCTTAACCTTATCCTTATTTTATAGTTCTCAGCCATCCTCTTTTCCTTCTTTAATCTGAGATTCGTATGGTCACGGTCTTATGGCCTCCAAGAGAATTACCTTCATGTCCATCATGTTTTTCCATACCGATTTTTTTCACAAATATGTAATCCAGAACATATTTTTTTGATCGTACACATGTCCAGCAATCTCTCGCTTTACCCATTCCTTCTGCCCTAACCATCTGCTACAAGTATTTTCATGTGTGCATTGAAATACCCAATGACTCTGCTCAGCCAGAAGTGTTTGAAGGTATTCTTCAAACTCGTTCTTCTTAAGGGTACAAACCAGGTGTGCTATATATAACTAAATTAGAATTTATTGTGGTATATAAATACCGGTATTTTTCTTTTAAGTCAGATACTATATTTTAAACTACTAATGACCACGATCCAAGCAAATACCTTGACGTGCTAAATGTTAACCAGTTATGCAAAACACATGTACGAATAATTTTATCCGTTACCTTAACGCGAGTTGATATGGGCATCTGAAATACTCTAAATCTACTTATTAGGATACCAAAAGAATTTTCAACTATTCTGCGAACTCTATAAGTATATTCTATATTTGAACATTTCTTTGCTCGTTTGTCAGAGGTCTGTGGGAATAAGGTTTCAATAAATAGGTTTTTAGAGAAAAACCATCTCCAAACAAAAATAAACCAATTGAAAATATGTTGTTTTCGAGTTCCTAGAATATTGAACAGTTTCTAAAAATTTCGCTATTGGAATTTTTTCCCTTTGGTCTGACATTTATAAACAAAAAACAATAATCGTCATCAATCAACAATTTCCACAAATATTATACTAATGGAACCCTTATAGTTCCAAAACTCACTTACACATTTAGGATGAGCTTGAATTAATACATGTTTGCCATCGATGGCCCCGAAAAATCCAGCGCAATCCCATCATGCACTGAAGCCATTTTTAATAGTGTTCCATTCTTCATGAATTGCTGGAACCTTAAACAATGAAGTGATATCATAACGTTTATTTATTTGCTTATGTTTTCATATAGAAACATATAAATACATTGATAGTCATCTCTTTACATTTGTAAAATAGTACGTATGGGTATGCTGACAAAGTGTCTGTAATATTGGACTAAAGTACAGTAGAGACAAAGGCCATGATGTCACGCAACACCCAAGAAACTCCATCTCAAACAAAAAAGCGTGCCATACAAAGATGGAAAGACATAGTGCTTGTGGTAGCTGACTTGAAATCGCTATACGAGTTCTTCAACTAGGAACTTGATGAAGAGGTCTTCTATATATTTAGGAGGAGCTTCGCAGTACAATTCAAGAATTTATCTCAATAGAGAGCTTTACTCGTGCAAGCCAAAATTCAGTGTACTCGTATATTGACCGAACTTGACATTGAAAGATTCTCACTACGTCTAGATCGTCTATATATAGCAATCCCCCATCAGTTCCATCTGCATCTTATACAGATATTGTGTATTCAAACGATTCAATGACTCAACGTCAAGTTTACACACCCATAACATCACCGTTGACCAGTAGTGAAGCGTGATCAATGCCGTAGTCCTTTTTTGGAGTGGAGAGGGGGGTGGTTGGGTGGGTGGGAGTGGTTTTAAACCCCAATTCCCACGAAATTTAATAACAAAATAGATATGGCTTTATTTATGGTTCAAACAATATCAAAATTAAGATACAAGTACAAATTAGGGGGCTGTGTTGTCATAATATGCACTTCAGAGAGCTTCTAGAGGTGTTTAATATTGATGATTTTTCCTTTCCTTCAGCACTAAGGGGGTTATGTTGCCATAAAAAAAACACTTCATATATCTTCTAGAAGTATTTAATATTTAGAATTTTTCCTTGCCTTCTGCAGTTAGGGGGTTATGTCGCCATAAAAAACTTCATGTAGCTTCTGGAGGTGTTTAATATTTATAATTTTTCCTTGTCTTCAGCTGTTAGGGGGTTATGTTACTATAAAAAACACTTTAGAAAGTTTTTAGATGTGTATAATATTTTAAAATTTTCCTGGCTTCCGGTAGTTAGGGAGCTATGTTGCCATAAGAAACACTTCAGATAGCTTCTAGAGGTGTTTAATATCTAGAATTTGTCCTAGAGTTCAGCGGTTAGAGGGTTGTGTTACTAAAAAAACCACTTCGGAGTGCTTCTAAAGGTGTTTAAATATATAGATTTTCATAACCTATGGCATATTTGGGAACTATGTTGCCATAAAAATACTTCAGATAGCTTCTAGAACTTTTTATCATTTATAATTTTTTCTAGCCTCTGGCAATTTGGGGATGTGCCCACAATATTCCCCCTTAAATTATTGGCTGACTACGGTCTTGAGCATGATGATAATTTTTGGGTAAGCTGAGTCATGAACATTCATAAAGGGTCTCACTCAACGATGTCGAAAATGGAATTTTTATGACGTTATATAATATAAATCTGGCAAAACTACTACTAATACTACTAGTTAAGTCTTAGCTTTAGGCCTGCATTTATTATTATGTTTGTTTTAGTTTTTTTTATTAGAATCTAAATGTACTTTGTTATTTCCTGTGTTGCTTTTAATTTTGAATTGCCACTATTTTTTCTACTACTTCAATGAAAGATCTTCATTCTCCTGATTGGAAAGGCACTTTTTCCCCTCTCTTTTTTGTTTGCCATTACTGGCAGTTGGCTTATGACTTCAAGAAACAACATGTTTGTTTTATTAAATGAATTTTAGTTTGGTTGAGTTTGGTTGAAGTATTGGCATATTCCTTGTCCTACTTTATAATGGTTCAATAGTGTGGTAGGTTGAGGTAGGAGGTAAAAAAAATGGGGGAAATAAGAGCCTAAATAAAGCTGGCTTATAAGTAGCTAAATTTAAGCTTCTAGAGCAACATTCTTCAGGTCAGTTCTTCCTTGTTTAAAAAAAATCACATATAATCAAATTCTCAATTATGTTGGTTACCACATTGTTCAATAATAGAATCATTAAAAAAAAAGACAATTAAAAGTTTCCAATTTACATCTGTTTCATGTAAAAGGATATTTTCTCTACTCTTTGAAAACCTTTTAGGATAGCTGAGCTTATCGAACTTATCATGACACCTCGCTACTACTTAAAATTCAGCTTCTCATGAAGGTAACCTTGTTACCTACCGTAATTGTTAACACTTTCCACTGAGTAGGCCTATACATTAAGAGCGTTCATCATAGCAGGCCCAACTCCGCTCCCGACTCGCGTGAGACATGAGAGTAAAAGAGAAAATAAAACACCTTCGATATGCCAAAATTGTGTGCAGTGCATTCGTATTTGAATGATTACTCGACATTTTCCGCGGTGACGATGGGGGACAAAGCGACTAAGTTTCTTGTTAATAACTATAATATTTCCCTTGTATTACAGAATGCAGATTTGTGCACAATGTTTATCTGTGAAGCCATTCTAAAATAGTAATAAAAAAAACGGCCGTTTCAATGCATTTTTGATCCAAATAAAAGTTAATATTAATTAAAGAATGTTCAGTATCATGAACTTATATTAACTCTTTATGACCAGTAATGTTTAATCAGATGATTCACGTGAAATAGTTTTTGTGTAAATGTACAATTTCTAGCCGACTGTATTACAGAGTTGGTAAGCATGTTATGAACGTTTTAGATATAAATATATCGATTTTTTCTATGATTTAAGTACGTGGGGGTACCTACTGATCATGTGATTATTACCTTGTATAATCCTTCAAATAGTTGTACCTATATGACACCCAGAACTTCAGGGACAAATGACGAAGTAGCTGGAATAGAGACTCGGAAGAGATTTTGTAGAGCAATGACGTCTATTCAATAGAAGCAAGGGAAGCAATGCTTCCATAAATTTAAAAAGGGACTAATGAACATAAAAGGAAAATAAAGTTAAAACAAATTATTATAATTAGAAACCTCTCCAACAAGTATACTGAGTTAAGGTGGCAGCTCTTCTTTCTTAGAGCAAGCAGTTCTTTCTCAAACTGACCGGCATTTGCCAGCTGGTCTTGCTAGCTCTTTATTTCGTCAATCGTTTGTTTCCGGGTTTGTTCCCTCACCGGGAAATGGGAAGCAGCGTTTCCCTAGGCGAGTATCAGCGCAGTTTACTATTGTGGTTGGTGTATAATCGTACGTTTAATACAGTTGAAATTTTATTTTTGATGTTGATTTTAGCGATATTTATTGTTTCTATATCTAATTATGTCCACTCTATTATAAACTAATTAGTACATCATCAGTTTACATTAAGTTTAGTTTAGTTTTGCATGAATATTGACTCTTGTTTGATTTTTCAAGTGAAGTGGTTTGTTTCTTTGTGTAAGGTAGTAGAATGACGAGTGTATCAACAAGTGCTGCAATGGAAGAGCAGGGCTGATGTGTCAAAATTCATAATTATTACTTTGAAGCATAGTTATCCTTTTTTTTTGGCGAGAAAAATAAAATAATTGAAACAGGCAGAAACCCCTCCCCTCCCCCATCTACAAATAACTTTTATATATATATAAATTGATATCTCAATATTTAGTTTTATGAAAGTGTATAGTAATTATCGGTGTTTTGGATTAGCGGAAAAATATATAGTTGACTTTACTACTTATTAACGATAGTGGTGTGTAGAAAAACATCCAGATTCAAAGCTATTATAAGGCAGGCCAAAGGTCAAACCCATTTGCAGGCACACCTCAAAAGAAAACTTCGGTAATTGTAAATCGACCATTATTATTATTTTATTACTATCGTTTTTATTTGAGCTAGAATCACAATTATTATTTAAATATATATAATTTAATGATTGAGTAATATTTCTCAGATCACCAAAAAGGGACCGATGTGAGACTCCGATTAAACTAGGGTCCATTAAACCCACTGTTGCAGACTGCCAAAACTGTTTCCTGGTGCTAAAAATGTTAAGAGTTACTTGTGACTTAATCATTGCTGGTCTTGACTCTCTCATAATGGTGGATGAACGTTGAATTTTGGCAGCTACATTTTTCAATCAGCAATCAAATTAATCAATGTTTATTCTCATGAATCAATTAAATTCCATTTGTTCTTCCGTTAGCAGTTCTCTGAGAAATCCGGTTGAGGTTACGTATTTTTTCTTAGTAGCCATTTCCTGGGACGAATTAGCTTCTTTTCATTTTTGCCTCATCTTCAATTTTTTTCTATCATCGTGTGTATAATACGATTGGTATGTTTTTAAAACCTTTCTTCGTTAAAACACGTTGATCACTCTTGTTTACTGGACGCAACTTAATTTACTATAACAATCATATGCGTGCAAACGATCTCTCGGCCGAGAAAGCTTAGTACGCTCGGACCAAGCGAACTTGGAAGATGCGCGTGCTATTACTCGAACGCTACTCGTATCATATATACGCCAATCCGAATGCACTTGGACAGTGTTATTTGGTCAGAGTATATTCGGCCGATAACCAAGTTTCATCCGAGCGTACTTGGACCTGGTAGCTTTCAAATTTGGTGTAGAGTGAAGATGCACTAATAAAAATATCACGTGGAAAAAAAAAAAGTCAAAGTGCACTCGTGACACGGAGCTACACTTTATAAATAGGTCCAAGTATACTCCATCCAAGTACGCTTGATGCGAACGTACTCTGTTTTAACCAAAGACTATTAATGTCAAAATCACTTTTTAAAAGAAAAATCAGCATATAGTGTTATTTAAATCCAATTAAATAGCAAGCCTTTTGTACTCTACCAGAAGGTGCAGAGAGAGTGGTCACTTACAATCTTTTAATCAGCTCGCATATTAGATAACTATCTTATATTCATGGTGAATTATTTTGTCTATCTCTTTTATATCTCAAATGTAATTATTTAATTACCTCTTTCTTCATCTGTGAATCTGTTTTCAGATAGATGTACATTTCTTTTCAAAAATAAATTGCTATCGTATTAAACCCAAGTTAAGAAAATAAAAAATATACTTCAAGAACGAGTGGTTCAATTTTTTTTTGTCAGATATATTTTGTGCTTTAACCTCTGCTATTATCTATTAGTTTGACGAGCTACATTTGGTTGTTACGCTACTATATCAGTGATTGTAACGGTGATGACATCAATTAATTTATTATTTGTTCTGTGTATGTTCATGAATCTTCTTTTATATTGCCAACTAAGGAATTTATATAAATGCTTTAAAATATGATTAAAATTAAATTAAAACCATATTTAAGACTAAATTGAAAATTAAGTTTTAAAATAATAATATATATCATTTATATTAACAAATTTATTAATTAAAGTTTTTTTAATAGGCTTTAAATAAGTGTATATGTTGGCTTACCTGAAGTATATACTTGAATTTGAAATTAGGCGGCGGTTACTGGTTAACCTAATATCTTTATGTGTTAGTTCATTAATATCGTTAGAATAGTTAAGGCATCTTTTCATTTCTAAGGTGAGCTCACTATTAATAATATTAGATGTAAGTATACTCTCTAAGTTAATTTTGTGACTATGTGTGGTATTTAATTTAAACAAGAAGTTCAAAGTCTGTTTGAAAGTAGTTGCTTTTAAATGGCGGGACGAGGATTTCTGATTAATTCTTTTACTTTAATAACTTTATCTTTTAATGTTATTGTTTGGGCTTGTATTAGTTACAAAGTGTTTCAAGACTGTACGAAAGTATGAGTGATTCTGCTTGTATAATTATAATTTTTTAATGGATATTATCTCGGCAACGTTTTTAAATCTGAACGAAAATATGAGTGAATTTTGTAAAACTGAAGAGGTTTGTTCATCGATACCAGCAGTAAAATTTTATGGAAAACCAAAGTTAAAAGATGGTTTAAGGTTGTTAAAACTTCAAGAAACTAAACCTAACCATACCACACCTCACAAGTTAAAGAGTATCTTAGGTCCTTCTAAAACATGGATAATGTTTAGGAAACAGAGAGATGCAATGGAATGCGTAAAATTAAAAAAGAATGGTTTAATGCCATTTGCTATTCAGCAAATATCTGGTGAAAGAGTCTTCATGGTGGCCCATCCATCTGTTTTTTGGTTTCATGACACTCAAAGGAATCCAGCTGATAGGTGCACTTATGAAATTATTCCAGAACATTCAGTATCAAAACTGTATTTTGATTTAGAATTTAATAGAATATATAACCCTGAGCATGATGGAGTTCGGATGACAGAAATATTTATCAAAATTACATCATATTATATCCTTAAGAAATGGGGACTCTTTGTGAACCGAAGTCATGTGTTGGATTTAGATTCTACCTATGCATCAAAATTTAGTAGACACTTAATTTACCAGATACCTAATTATGCCTTTAAAGATAATTATCATGTTGGTAACTTTGTAAAAGAAGTTTGTAATTGGATTAGGAGTTTTATTTACAAGTCTAGCTGTAGTCATAGCTCTTTGGAGAATGATAAAGATATTTTGGAATTGAATCGTATCTATAGCATTGAGAACTCTGATATTTGTGAGTTGATGATTTTTGATAAGAAAGGGAGTAAGAAGTTGTTCTGTGATGAAGCTGTCTACACAAAAAACAGACATTTTCGTCTGTTTATGTCTACAAAGCGAGGCAAAAGCTCTCCCCTTGTTGTGAGCAAAGAGAATAATTTCAAACCCTCGGAAATAAACGTGTTTTCTAACGAAAATTCAAATGGCGCTAGCAGAATTGACAACTATTCAGCTTCAGAGAATATGTTTTTACATTCATTAATAACATATTTTCCTGCCAATGATAATATAAACATTCTTGAATGTAACCATGTCAATGAAATCCGCACAGCAAATGTTGGTAAAACTACACATTCGGAACATTCTTTAGAAGGTGGAATGAAGTCTCCTTATCCTGAGGTTGACTGTTTTATTCGTGAACTTGTCACTCCAATGGGCAGGATCTGGAGATCTTGCTATTTTAGCTCGAATAATCTGTTATCATATGATATAGTTGGTTATCGGTATTGTAATAACATCGGTCGCCAACACCGCAGTAACAATATTAAGTACATAGTTGACCTGGCAAACTATTGCTACTATCAGAAATGCTATGATCCTGATTGCTTCAATTATCGTTCAGTGGAAATTCCATTACCACCAGAGTTAGTGTTTCATTTAGAAGACGCTCAGTTCTTTTGTTCCGATGGCACAAGTTCTCAATCCACTCAAGGGTGCAGTGGAATGCCCACAGGGGACTTTACACAAGTGTTGGAGGCAATTGAAGGAATAGGTTTCACTGGCATTTTTGAAGATGGCATTGATTGGCACAAAGAATTAGTAGCCCCATCCAGTTTGGCTGAAGCCAAACAAGAGTTTCCTGATTATGGTGTTTCTGACTCTGAACTATTGAATGTTTCAGGAGATATTGCTGAAAACTTCATCTAAGTATGTTGGGAATTTTTTACTTACTAGACTAAAAACATATTGGCTATGAATCTATTAAAGCAAGTCTATAATATTTAGACTGAGAGCTAAGCCCAGGTTTTAATTTTTTAATTGGTTTTATAGCCAAGCTAATTTGATGGGAGTGAAAATAGAAAGGCAAGAGAAAAAATCTAGTTATCTTATTTTTGGCATAAAACTAACTCTTATTTATTAAGATGTGACAAGAAGGGACGAGACTACCAGCCTACTAGGCCCATAAAGAAATTAAAAGTAAATTTCCTTGCCCCGAGAAATTTGAGAGAAAATATGTTATTAATTTCACAGGGCATTTAAGTTTACAATAATTGTAAAAGTGAGGGCTTTGAGGTGTGCAGATATGAAACTCTTTTTAGTAGGCCTTCTGTATTCTAACTTAAATGGCCGGAGTTACAGTGAACGGTCTATAGTTAGGCCAATAGTAAGTTATTAGTTATTTATTCAGAATTTGTTTTTAAAAAGCGCCAAAATCGGCTCATATACATAAACATCCTAATGTAGGCGTGGTTCATCCACTAGCTTGTTACATACATTTAGGAAAGTGAGATTTATTACAAGGTATAAATTATTTTAGTTTAGATGCACTCACCCCAATGATAGTAAAATTACAAATAAACATAAGAGTATACAAAAAAAAGTATGGTATATATACACATACACACGGTATACATAAATATTCTGCTTCAATTAAAACATCAGTTGCTACAAAATTACCCACATATCACCTGGTCAACATTATTTTCCAGAATGTATCTTTTAACTTCATTTTTAAAAAGATTAAGTTTTTTTAATCTTTATTTCTTGTGGTATTGTATTGAAAAATTTTAGTCCCTTAATCTTTATTGAGTTGAGTTCAAAAGTAATGTTTACTCTGTTCTGGAAATAATTATTCAGACTTCTTGTAGAGTAATTCCCTTTTTTGTATTCCCCAATTTTTAGGTTACTAACTTAATAGTTAGATTGTTTTCAAGTTTATATGCCATTACAAGCTTTTGTTAATTTCAAAATACCCAATCTTTTAAGCTTAATGGTGCCATCCTCACTGCTGGGCAGCTGAAAAATATTTTTAGTGCTGTGTTTTGTAGTCTTATTAGAGGTATTAAATGACTTTTAAAAGTATTTTCCCAGATTACATTTAAGTAGGACAAATGCGAGTTAACCAGAGTAAAGTAGACTGGCTTTAACATGTTTAGAGTGAGTTTGTAGGAGAGTTTTTATAGTACCCCAATTGGACCCCTAATTTTATTTGTGACATGGTTTATATGTGGGCTCCAAGATAGTGAGCTATCAATGGTCAGACCGAGATATTTCGCTTTCCTTACTTGTTTCAGTACATTATTCTCAAAGCTTATCTCTTCTTTCTATCTTTGTTTCCCGGTTTAATAAAAATGATGTAGTTAGACTTTTCAAAATTCAGTGACAGTTTATTGAGTCTTATAACCAATGGTATAACAATTTCAGGTCTGTTTGAATATTCTATACTATAGTTTTAAAATTTTGTCCAATGTAAAATAAACTTGTGTCATCTGCATATAGTTGTAAATGGCCTTGAAAATGTACCTGGAAAATGTCGTTAACATAAATAAGAAAAAGTAAAGGTCCAATTACCGAACCTTGAGGGACCCCACACGTGACACCACATATAGTGCTTTCATGATTGTTTATGTAAGTGTATTGATCTCTGTTAGTAATATAGCTCTTAAACCACTCAAGAGCTACTCCTCTTATTCCTATTTTAGACAACTTGTGTAATAGAATTTCATGATCGACAGTGTCAAATGCCTTTTTTTAAATCAATAAATACAGCTCCAGAACGCTTAGTATTTGTCATCCAAAGTATTTTGTATTTTATCAAACAATTCAAAAGCTGCAGTTAGTGTATCAGATTTCCCCCTAAATTCATGTGAAAAAATGTATTTTGTCTAAAAACTTAAGTAATATGACTTCAATTTTTTTCTCTAATATCTTTGATATGGAAAACATAAGCAAGACAGGCCTGTAGTTTGATGGATCACATTTACAAGTGCCACCCTGATACATGGGAATATTTTTTTGATATTATCAGCTGTTCTGGAAATTTGCCTTCTGTTATAGATTTATTAAATAGAACAAAGATATACTCTGCAAAAAAAATTGAGCAGTGTTTTAGTACTTTATTAGAACATTTATCAAAAGGTAAACTTCCATTACATTTGTTAAGAAAATTGAAAATGAGCAGTCTATAGTGGTAGTGTAATATGTTCATTTATTATCAGGATATACAGGAATATTCATTGCAAGATTATGACCTACATTTATAAAAAAATTATTTAGCATATCTGCCATTTCAGAAGTTGTATTATATTCCTTGTTCATAAATTTCAAACTTGCTATTTTATTATTAACTTTACAGTTTTTATTAAGGGACTTCTTTATCTCCTGCCACAATTGTATAGGATTATTAATACTACTTATAAACTTTTTTGTAAAATAATTTTTCATCAAGCTTCTCTTAAGTGCTGTTAGATTATTCCTAACTAAAATATAATCACTATCATAGTTTGTATTTTTTGGGTTAAATTTAACTAGTTTATATGTTTTGTCACACAATTTAATCATTTCCACCAGCTCACTGTTCGCCCAAACACACCTAGGATAATAACAAACACTATTTGTAATTATTTGACCTCCCCTTCTTTCAGCAAACAACAAAGCATTTTGCACTGTCATCATGAGTTCCTCAAAAAATATTTGTATTTGTATTAATTTGTCCCAGAGATTCATTAAGCTTAAGTTCAAAGATATTGTAATCAATTAAACATTGATTTTCAGTGTCATTTTTCCTCTACACCGTGATGTAATTTGATTGCAATTCCACTATTAGAATGTTGTGATCACTTAAACTATTGTTATTGTTTGAAACCCACAGAGCCTGGCCATCTACATTTGAAATAATTTGGTCTAATGTACTTTCATTGTTATTAGTTATTCTAGTTGCTAGCTCATTGCAAATGTCAAAGCCATAACTGTTTAGCAGATTATTAAATACTTTATCATTCATTGTATTAATGTTTGTGTCCCCTATGATTATACATTTTCCTCTCCGATTTGTTTAGAATGTTTTTAAAATATGCTAGGAAACTATTAAGAGGGATATTTGGAGGCCTATATACAACACTGATCTGTAGGAGTGGGCTTAATGAGTGTATTTCAATTCTTAGAAAATAAAAACCATGCTCATCCATTTCCATAACATTGAAATTCACATTATTTGTGGTATATATCCTGTCATTCCTAAAGGCAAAGGTTCTTGTATATCCATTAATATTATAAAAGTTAGTTTCATATGATTTAAGCCACGTTTCTGTAAGTATAATTAAATCTGGTTGCAAAGGCAGGGTACTTATTATCACCTGTAGTTCATCCAACTTATTTGTAAGACTTTTGATGTTTTAGTAAAATGTATTTAGTTTGGGTTTGGGAAAACAATTAACAAATTGAGTCAAATTATCTAACATTGTCTGTGATAATTTAAACCAATAAAAGTGCCCATACTAATTTATTTATAGAAATACGTCATGTTGCTAATCACACCTACTACTACCACCACACTACCACCACACTACCACCATTACTACTACCATCACCACCACCATTACTACTACTACTACTACTACTACTACTACTACTACTACTTCTACCATTACTACTACTACCATCACCACCACCATTACTACTACTACTACTACTAGACCTACTACTACTACTACTACTACTACTACTACTACTACTACTACTACTACTACTACTACTACTAGACCTACTTCCTATTACTAAAAAACAAAAAGAACTTATACATGTGTATAAAAGAAACAAAGAAATAGACAGCTATATTTACCAATAAGACGGTTTCTTAGACTAAAGCAAAGAAAACAGTAAAAGACAAAGGTAACATACCCATGGGCAGATGAGACAAAACCACAAGTAGAGCACATGAAAAGTGTAGTAAAAAAGAAAAAATTCTTAGAAACCGAGAAAAAACATTCAAAAAATACACTAAGCCTGGTCAATTTAAAAATGGCCATTAACACCTTTTTTAACCATAACAAAACCATTTTCGTTCTCATTTCTATTCACTTCCCACTTTTTTTCTTCGTTGTTTCCCCCCTCTATTGTATGTAAATATGACCAATCTTGACCCAGACAAATTCAAATTTACCATCATCCCTTTGTTTACTTGCTTCGGCAAACTTCTTTCTGTTACTAGCTGTTAGATGCTCATTCAGGTAGATGTTATGAGCCGGCGCATCCTCAACTTAGTCTTCTCTCTCACGAAATCTACCTTAATTGTTCGCCTAACAAACTTTACTATTAGAGTCGGCGGTTTTCCTGCTTTCCATTGTGGAAGCCGGCGAGCAGTATCAATGTCACTTGCTGTTATGTTTACATATTTTTTTTTCACCAATCTTAAGCACTATATCTGTCACATTTTCTTTTTCTAGTTTCGGAATCCCATCAATCAGGACATTGTTGAGTCTCATGTATTGTTTAAGCTCTTCATTACGCTCAGTAAACGCACACACTTCTTTGTTAACAGCCTCGTTATCAAGTTTAACCTGATCCACACTATTCTCTATTTCCAAAATTGAATTGGCAAAATCTTTATTATTATGATTTATTTCTTTAAGCTGGCAGCTCATTCTTCCTAGCTCCTGCATCATGTCACCGAATGAGTAAATGTTTTTTCCACCTGAATCTTGCTTGGTGATTTGAGCATTACAAACATCAGGATCCATTGTTGCACTGCCTTTGTTGATTGTTGTAGCCGCACCATAATTTCCACATCTCTCATAGAACCATTTAGAGTCTTTATTATTTACCAAAAAGATAAATTTTCTTTTGCTTACTTTAGCGCATGTTGTGTGGTACCACAATGCTCATCTGTTGGTTAGTTTTTTGTAAAAATTTAATGGTATACAGTATCTCTGCTACATTATTTTTTCATCACTTCACAGCTTCAAATGTATATTTGATAAATAACTAAAAATTTAAAACCTTAGTTTGCAGGGTGAATTAAAAAACATATTTTTTCAAACAAATTTATTTGCTTGTTAAAATTTGATCCCCAAACTAAATACACGTACAGCTAAAACAAAAATATACTTTCCAACTTAGTTATTTAAACTTAAATATACCCTATCCAATAGGAGAATATAGGCCACTATTTGTGTGCTTTTTTCAGATAATGGACGAAAAGCAAAATAAAAAGAGCGAATGCCTGATAGATGAGAATGAAGTTGAGAGACGAAGGCTCTCCTTGCCAATAATTGGTGTTAAAAAATTAAGCAAGATGCGCTTATCTGATGATCCACAAGCTAATAAGCATTCGGGTTCCCGGCAGGCTCTAAGGGACATCAGCCAGAACACACTGCGCAGTATCTTCTCCAGGGGACACAAGGTTGCCCCTGAGCTGCCAGAACTGGTGAGCTATCTCTTTTACTTAGCTAATTTACAAATCTTTTTGTGTGTCTGCATTGTGTCATTACTACAGTCCAATTTTCATGGCAGAACAGTTAAAAAAACTACAAACTTATTTGTGGTCAACAGTGATAACATTTGATGTTATTATTAGTGTTATTCAATAGGGATTGATAATCTCTATCAAAAGTGGCAGCTGCTTTTCTTGTTGCCTTCCTATGAAAATCGGATTGTACCGGTCACACTTTTCCACAACCTAACCTCCCAGTCAACAGCAATAAAATCCATTGCAAGAGTGATACCTTAATCTAGATGCAACCACAGATGTGAATGAATAAGGAAGACTTATTTAGTTTGTCCCAAAACAAAACTTTGAATGGTGAGATTAAAAAATAATTGCAATGTTGTACATATTGACAGGGTTACTGATTGTGAAAACTGGGAGTTATGTTTGAATTTTATGCATCATGCAAAAACCCAGGAAAAGTGTTTACATTTTTTTTCATCTTTCGAGAATTGAAAGGTGAGTACCACTCCAAATAGCTTTAGGGCATGCAAATTTCAAAAATCTACTGGGGTTGGACCACTCTAAATATCTTCTAAGGCGTCCATTTTTCAAACATTTGTTCTAGGGGAAAACCACTTCAAATGTATTGTAGAAACATTTAATATTACAAAAAATCCAACAAAGGACCATTCTAATTCTAAATAGCTTTTAGGGGCTACCTATCCAAATATTAAAAAAATTCTGGTGCAATACCACTCCAAATATTCTGAAGAGTCAAGTTTTCAAAATGATTTCAGACAGTGATATTTCAAAATAGCTTCAAGCTGCATTCAATTTTCAAACATTTTTCAAAGTTTAGTACTCATACCCCCCTTTAACTTGGGGAGGTGGTAGTTAAAAAATTAATTCCCCTTTTCTACACAAATAAGGTTCTGCCACCACTGTTTATAACACATTTGTAAACATACTACCTGTAGGCCTACTGTTTAACTTGCTTTCTCTATACTTGTGACTGAGAACACATCATAATTGGAATAATGACTTTCTCATTCAGAACTTAAAAAATATGATTATGTAGAGTATCCAT
Organism: Timema douglasi; assembly: GCA_901482245.1. NCBI lineage: Eukaryota > Metazoa > Arthropoda > Insecta > Phasmatodea > Timematidae > Timema > Timema douglasi. The sequence continues at coordinate 173,419 of CABEEJ010000476.1, read as the reverse complement.
GGCTGTACCCAGGATATTTTTAGAGCGGAGAGAGGGGTCTTAATGATGATTTGTGGTGAAGTCTCCCATCCAGAGATGGTAAGGAATTTGTTTTAACAGAGATCTATCTTGAAGCAATTTAAAAAAAAAATAGATTTTAGAGTATGAATAGTTTAGAGCACCAATAGTATTCTAACCTATGCATTGGATAGTCATGTGTTTGAGCTATTATGATACTTGGAAAATAAAATAACAAATATTTATTCTTCCAAACAGAAGAGGAATGTGTATGTACAAACCTACAATATTATTTGGTTTCAATCCAAGCAAAAATCTTTGTTGTAATGTGAACAGTCTGTCAAAGAGACCCCACCTTTCCTCCCCCTTCTTTAAAGTGTGGTATCTGGTTTTATTGTATCAGCAACATTTTTTACCAGTCTGTGAATGTTCATTGAAATAAACAACCCTGGACTTCAGGTCCTTCAATTCTCACTATCAACACAAACTTGAAAAATATGGTAACACCACTAAACATAGGCTGGGGTGAATTACACAGTTCAAAAAGTTCAATGGAAGTGGCGTTGATAGGGTTTCTAATATTTGACAAGGTAGTCTATCCATTTAAGGAAAAAGCTACATTTGATAATGTGAAGAGAGTAGTTCATTGAGTGAAATAGTTTATGTATCAGATGTAAACAAAGATACACTTAAGACTTAATAAGAAAAATATATACAAAATTCAAAGCTCATAACAGGTCACCTTCTTTTTATCAAGTCACTAAAAACTCTTGCTTTGTTTTTTATTCTCATTAAAGTCAATTTGATGGACAGCAAACCTAGAAATGTTTTATCCTATAAATTTTTATGATTGATTTGTACTCCAAAGGGGTCCTTGAACAAATTCAAATTGATTGTAGAGTCTGCATTATTGGGCAACTACAGCAAAATTCATCAATCAAAGATGGCTGCCCAAAATAGTGTAAATTTAATTATCTTGTCTTGTAATTCATCTAGAAAGGTCATTTTTGCTTTATATTTATTAAGGTTATTATCAAGCATTTGCATTTATAAATAAAAGAAAACATGGTGGCCATATCACAATATTGTCACTGCTAGGTTACTTGTAAATCATTAATATGTAAATATCACACTTGTCTGTATAGGTATTGCCAGTCATCAATCTGGAAACATTTTTCTTCGGCCACTGATGATTGGTCAAAGATGAAACATGGAAATTCAATCACTCTTTGCTTATGAACTTTGTTCAGTGCCTCCTTCGCACATTGATGCACAGGGTTGTCTCATGAAAGACAATAAATCATTACTGGTCAAACAATTTGGTGTAAACCTGAACACCCTGATATTGTCATTGATGACATTTCACAATTGTTCTACCATATTGTTTGGCCGCATCTTGGCATGCCATCCGATCACATCGCCTTGATCAAGGTTTGTTTCAGTCGCTATCCTGATACCAAGAAAGAAAGCCATCTTCTTCAACAAATACAAAGCTGTATCGGCCAAGAACCATGAAAGAATACACTGATCTGGTGAAATTGTAATCCATCACCATCACCAGTCCTCTTCCAAAAAGGAATGCAATAATGAAGAGCAAGTGCAACAAAAAATGACTAGCAAGTGTGTTGGGTCATTCAGTCTTGGCAAAAATGTCAAGGTTGAGACTCATAATGTTACAACCTTTAGTCGTATTGTTTGTCCATGATGCTGCAAGCCGTGATAAAGGTGTTATCCATATTTTGAGTGACAACACAGCTATGTTTGTTCTACTTGTCTATTGGGTATATCGGAAACATCTAGAGTGCAGATGGAGCAGTGGGATGAAACGGTGCTAGATATCAATGGGATCTGTGCTAAACTTAGACAAAAAATGTCTGCACTTATTTTGTATGCATGCCCTTAGCGGCTGTGACACTACCTCCTATCCATTTGGTAAAGGCAAGGCAACTGCATTGAAATGTTTGCTTGCATGGGAATTTAACTGGTTAGCTGATGTGCTGGGAGGAGTTGTCGCTACACCAGAGGCTCTAATGGAGGCTGCTACAGCCTACTTCATCATCTTATATAATCAATTGCCAGGGACATCGCTGAAGTCTGCTAGATTAAAACTCTCCACTAACAAGAAGAAAAGTCACAAAATCATGGCCTTACCTCCTACATCCCCCCAACATATTGCAGCAGATTCTTCAGATGATGCTGTGGAAAGCTTGCAACCGGCATGCGCCCTCAAATGAATAGGGTGATATAACTCAATTCAGGTGAAATTTAAAGGATGAAATCAGCACTCTTGTTACCTCTAATGGTGACACAGCTCCGCCAGAGCTCAATGATACACTTAAATGTCAGTGTAAAGTAAAAGGCAAAATGCGTAGCAGTGAGGCTTGCGGATGCCACAAAGAATGTATTTTGTGCACATCATATTGCTACTGCTCCAGCAAAGAAGGATGTTTAAATCCATTCACTAACAAATTAAAATCTGTAGCAACGAACAAAGTTTGTTCAGCAGGTGGGGTTGATCCAGACAAGTCTGAAGATATGGACCATGATGCCGATATTGATTCTCCTGGGGATGAGAATTATTATTATCATGAGCATTGCAATCAGGATGGATCTGATGAATCTGATAACTTGGATGATGAGTGGCAGTAAATGAATTATTATTATTTAATGTAGTAAATACTTCTTTTGTGTTAGTATTTTCAGAGTAAATAATGATTTTGTATTTACATTTTAGTTAGTATCATTTTTTAAAACTAAACATACCATTCAAAGGAGGTGTTTTGTATGATTCTTAATAATGTCTCGCATGCACATTATACTTATTACGGTGGCCATATTGTGATATGACCACCATGTTTTCTTTTGTTTGTAAATGATGTAAAATTAAATGCTTAGTGAAAATCTGAGTAAATTTAAAACAAAAATAACCTTTATAGGTGAATCACAAGCAAAGTTAATCAAACTTACACTATTTTGGGTGGCCATCTTAGATTTATGGATTTTGCTGTAATTGCCCAATATTATAGATTCTACAACCGATATGAATTGGTTCAAGGACCCCTTGGGAATCAATCATAAAAGTTTATAGGATAAAAAATTTCTAGGTTCGGTTTGGCAACACACAGGAATGACAAATCGACTATTAGTTGAAGTTCTAGTTTCAATTTTTCTTTTTCCCTCTAGACCCAGATTGTAATCTAATTTTACGGTTGAGTCCCTATGAAGCACATCTAAGGGTCTAACACAGGGCATCTTAAACTTTTCCACTCGCAACCCCTTTTAGTCAGATAAATTTTACGCAACCCTGGGTGTATAGTTATCTAAAATAAGTATACAAATCAAACATGTACTAATAATAAATCATGAAAATTTAAAAAATAATAATTTTTTTTACCATTTTATTAAAGATGAGAGCAAATTGCATAGTAATGAGATGGATATGCTTGTTTATTTTTACATAAAGAATTAAATCTTCCATTGAATATTTGATACTGTAGGATGTAGAGCATCCTCAACGTTTTTTAATAGTTGATCAATATTTTAATTTTATAGTCAATGTTAGAAACATCGCTTCACTTAAATATGTAGTACAAAAGGGCAAAAGTATGTTTGGGTCATTTCAGAGATTGTTGGAAATTCTGTCCTAATCCCAAGCCAAAATTAATTCAATGACATTTTAGTAAACTCAAGTTTTAAACTTTAATGACACGTTTTTGATTTCACTTGAGTATGGTTTATGAGCCCAACTTAGTTTCTTAGAATCAAAATTTGAAGGGAAGTATTCCTGAAACTGTGTCTCCAGACACTTCAAATGATCAATTATAACTCTTAAAGTTAAATCTTTGGGAAGGTCAGTTATGAAATCATCTGTAGCTGTAAACATTTCTAAAGAACCATTTTCTACCCTATTCTTCCCTATGTTAACTTTTTAGTAAAACTTTCAATTCCATCTTGTAACATAAATATATTAAAATTTGTTAAGTGTTCAAAACCAAGGCTGCAGTAAAGTTGCGCGTTGCAACATGAGTGAGCGCTGCCAGAAACACCTCAGGTTCATTACACATTTGATTTTGAATTACCTTTTGGTCATAAACGTTTTATTGTTGCCAAGTATTTTGTGACCCCATAGGGTCTTAGAGGTCTGTGTGTGCATGGCATACAGTTAGTTGTCAGTCATTAAACCCCTCAATATTTTTATAATCTTGGATGGTTTAATTTTTTCTAACATTCTAAATATGTTCTCATTAAGGTGTAGCTTGTAGTGAACTGCTTGGGGAAATACCATTCTTTGCCAGCTATGTGAGTGAGGTATTTCTTCTTTAAGATTTTTAGTAGAGTAGACTATTAACTTCTGAGATAGTATTTTTAGTACTGTGAGTTGAATGGTTTTCTTTGATTTTAACACTGGGGAAGTGAAATTTGAAAACTTATAAAAAGTTTTATCTAATTGTGTTCTTTATTCCAAATGTGTGAAGAAGTTTAGTTACAATGAAGGATTTTTCACAAGATTAGTGTACTTAAACGAATCCAAGGTTTGTCTCAACATGCTTCAACTAGCAACGTACAAGGAAAACACTCAAATTAAGCTAGAACCTCGTCAACTTCATCTTAATGTTGTCGGTCACGCAGAGGAAGCTCCTGCCAACACAGCTAATACAAATTCAAACTTTAATAATAGTGAAACTTCACCTCTTTCCGTTTTGGCAACAACTTCATCTTACTTTGGGGCTGGTGCAATAGCATTGCACAGTGTAAGAGAGATTCCATCAAGAGCAGAAATAATTTGGGCTTTAAATTCTTTGACTTAAGATTTTTCAGCTTCTTCGTCTGATAAAATTAGGGATACTTTTCAAGCTGTGTTTTCTGGAGCAGTGCCTGAACATTTTTCTTTGTCTACAGGGAAAATGAAGTACTTTATAACAACAGATGGTCTTGGACCTTATTTCCAAGTAAATATTGTTGAAGATGTACTTCAGTCACTTTGCTATATGATGAAACCACTAATAATGCTAGGAAAAAAGAGCTTCAATTAATGGTTAGATATTGGAGTTCCAGTAATCAGGCAGTCCAGTCACCTGGATACATTTTTCTTGGGCAACAAGCAAAGATCTTTTAAGTATATCAACTTATTTATTGACAATGCTTGTTGGCTACCCAGACGGTCATTGCCAATTATTGGTTCAGATGAGCCAAATATAACTAAAAAAGTTCAATGTCTCATGAATTAGGATATTGTCACAACCTTGAGCTAGGTTGGGATGTTTATTTTGATTCACATAACTTTATTGGACCTATGTGACTGAAAGTGCTGGCTTAACAAACTTGATGTAATAAATTAGAAAACATAAAGAGGTATGCTTCCTACTCACACCTGCACTAGTTGTGGAGTAACGAGGTCAGATCTGGCTCTAAAATTCTTTGTTTTGTTGACATTGGGGCTGACACATCTATTTCGGAGCTGGTTACTCTGCCCGATACCATACTGGATATTAGCAATTTAGTCATTGAAATATATATAGGCTTACTATTATTTCAAAGACTACCCCCCNCCCCCCCCCCCCCCTTCGATGGAAGGTCTTCCCATCGGTTAGAGCCAAAGGTCTCTAGTTCGATTCCAGTATCCAGGTGTCCTATTTTGATTTAAAGAATTATATTTAGGTGCGGCTATAATCATAACTAACAAATACAATAACTTGTATATTTAATTCATCAAAACTGTCATTGCCTAAACATAGGTTTATGAACTATGTAACTTAATGTGGCTGACAATAACATAAACAGGCAAGAGTCCTAGAGCAATGGAATGCTCTGAGTACTTCAGAAAGCTCATCCCTCAAAAGAAATAAAAGAAAATATCAGAGTAAGAACAAATTTTCAAAGATCCTATAACAAAGATAAGTTTTATAATATCTAGTGCAAATGTTTTTACAGATATCACAGTCACAATACAGAAGAACGAGTTTCTTCTATTATATGTTATTTACTTTAAATTAGTGAAAAAGTCAAAACTCTTCTTCGCTTTGCTGAGGAGGTTGTTGTTTATTCATCTGAGAAACTTTATGTAAGTGGTGTTAAAGATAACAATATTTTACTATTTTCACAAGTTGATTGTAGCCTGAAGACTAGTGAAATTGTGAAGAATACATACAAGCAAACACTTAAAAAAAAATCAAGAATGGCATTTAAGATAACTACATTGCTACCTACAAACACATTGTCACTACCACTCCGGTCTCTAAGGATATTTTGAGGTACCTGACTTGCTTTCATCCCGGCAATATTATGTCAAGTAACAGTAGTTTGTCACCTATTTGAAAAATCTTTTACCAATCATTGTTGATCCTGACATTGCTTGCTTAATGGTAATTGTTGCAGCTTCTCTGCCGGATCTGGCCTGCGAGCTGTAGTTTGCCAACCGTTGTAGTATAGGATGAAATTGATATTTTCCAATTATAAGACTGCCATTTTGACAGTTATAGTTAACTTTGATTAAACTAGCCATAATTTGGTTGGGGGGAAAAAAAGACTATTGAAAATAATATCTCAGCACCCTTTATTTATACTTTTAATTGTGTGTGTGTGTGTGTGTGTGTGTGTGTGTGTGTGCGAGTACAGTAGCCCCATGGCTTCTTTGGTGCTGACTGACAGCTTTAAAAAGTTACCAGACCTAATTACGTATCCCTACGCCAAACCATATGATCTGCAAAAACATGTGTTTAGCAGCTGTCACTTATGACAGTAAAAATTTCGGTATATACCTAGATTTTGACTGTCAGAAGTCAGCACCAAAGAAGCCATGGGGCTACTGTATATCATTTCAACTACATAGTAAAGGGAAAAATTCTACAAATCCCTGGAAATGCTGAGGAAAGCCATTATTTTGTAAGTTATTTTCTTTTGAATTCACTATTCACTTTTTTCTGTTGAAAAGTCACTATTTCAACTATTTTTTAAGGCCACGACCTGTTATGAGCCCTGAAAATTGCTTGATATTGTCAAAATAATATAACAAAATTTAATCTCAAAATAAAATTTACTAGAATTTAAAATTATAATCAAAATAATTTTCATCAAAGTTCAATACACAATTATTGAAGAGGCAAGGTTCAATCAATAATACTAGTTACTTGAGTTTTGATTAATTGTTCTTTGACAATTTACATTTATTAATCTATGTTTGAAAAATACTCTCATGCCCATACAATCTTTGCTTATAATGGGAGAAAAAAAAACCCTTCCACCTTGTATTAATTTTTGAAAATCTAATATGTCTAATATCAAATTTAGTTCATATCTTAAGTCCTTTTCACATATTTTACAAAATATAATATTTTTCTATTATATTTTTGAACGTTTATTTTTCTAGCTTTTAACAATTTTTGAAAACTGTTAATATTTGTTATGATACATATCAGACTATTAGATACATTTATAAATTTCACTGAACTTTTAAAAACTTAGCTCGGCCACATAACGAGATGGTTTACCTATTCACTCCTTCTAACATCTGTTACACTCTTAACATCAATTAATATCTAAGAATTACTTCCCCGTTCTCCTTAAATACCTCAAGAAATGACTGAAGGAATTACTTCCCTCTTCTCCTTACAGACCCTCGAGGCCTGACTCCCACCTCTCCCTACAGACCCTCGAGGCCTGACTCCCGCCTCTCCCTACAGACCCTCGAGGCCTGACTCCCGCCTCTCCCTACAGACCCTCGAGGCCTGACTCCCGCCTCTCCCTACAGACCCTCGAGGCCTGACTCCCGCCTCTCCCTACAGACCCTCGAGGCCTGACTCCCGCCTCTCCCTACAGACCCTCGAGGCCTGACTCCCGCCTCTCCCTACAGACCCTCGAGGCCTGACTCCCGCCTCTCCCTACAGACCCTCGAGGCCTGACTCCCGCCTCTCCCTACAGACCCTCGAGGCCTGACTCCCGCCTCTCCCTACAGACCCTCGAGGCCTGACTCCCGCCTCTCCCTACAGACCCTCGAGGCCTGACTCCCGCCTCTCCCTACAGACCCTCGAGGCCTGACTCCCGCCTCTCCCTACAGACCCTCGAGGCCTGACTCCCGCCTCTCCCTACAGACCCTCGAGGCCTGACTCCCGCCTCTCCCTACAGACCCTCGAGGCCTGACTCCCGCCTCTCCCTACAGACCCTCGAGGCCTGACTCCCGCCTCTCCCTACAGACCCTCGAGGCCTGACTCCCGCCTCTCCCTACAGACCCTCGAGGCCTGACTCCCGCCTCTCCCTACAGACCCTCGAGGCCTGACTCCCGCCTCTCCCTACAGACCCTCGAGGCCTGACTCCCGCCTCTCCCTACAGACCCTCGAGGCCTGACTCCCGCCTCTCCCTACAGACCCTCGAGGCCTGACTCCCGCCTCTCCCTACAGACCCTCGAGGCCTGACTCCCGCCTCTCCCTACAGACCCTCGAGGCCTGACTCCCGCCTCTCCCTACAGACCCTCGAGGCCTGACTCCCGCCTCTCCCTACAGACCCTCGAGGCCTGACTCCCGCCTCTCCCTACAGACCCTCGAGGCCTGACTCCCGCCTCTCCCTACAGACCCTCGAGGCCTGACTCCCGCCTCTCCCTACAGACCCTCGAGGCCTGACTCCCGCCTCTCCCTACAGACCCTCGAGGCCTGACTCCCGCCTCTCCCTACAGACCCTCGAGGCCTGACTCCCGCCTCTCCCTACAGACCCTCGAGGCCTGACTCCCGCCTCTCCCTACAGACCCTCGAGGCCTGACTCCCGCCTCTCCCTACAGACCCTCGAGGCCTGACTCCCGCCTCTCCCTACAGACCCTCGAGGCCTGACTCCCGCCTCTCCCTACAGACCCTCGAGGCCTGACTCCCGCCTCTCCCTACAGACCCTCGAGGCCTGACTCCCGCCTCTACCTACAGAACCTCTAAGAATGACTTAAGCTTCTCCCTACAGAACCCCAAGGAATGACTCAGGGCTCTCCCTACATAACCTCGATTTCTCTAGATAACCTCTAGGAACGACTCCTCCATCTCAAGATAAGCTATAGGAACGACTCCTCCATCTCTCTAGATAAGCTCTAGGAACAACCCTCCCCCCCATCTCGCTAGTTATCCTCTAGGAACGACTCCTTCAGATCTCTAGTTATCCTCTAGGAGTGACCCTCCCCCCTTCTCGCTAGTTATCCTCTAGGAACGACCCTCCCCCCTCATCTCGCTAGTTATCCTCTATTAACTACCTTCCCCCCATCTCGCTAGTTATCCTCTAGGAACGACCGACCCTATCTCTAGATAACCATTAGGCACGAATCTCCCATCTTTCTACCTAACTTCGAATAATGAGAACCGCCATTTCTTCCAAAAGGATGGCACTCCCACTATACTTAACCCCTCCCCCGCCCCCCCTCTTATGGTTAGCGGACTAATGTTTGCCAAGAATTCACTTGGGTTTATGCAATAATGAGTTCTGCTTAGTATTGAACTAATTCAGATTTGTTGATTCCCACCCCTCCCTGTCCATCTTTCAACCTTATGATGTTTGATATTGTACAAGTCCTTACCTGCTATAATGTCAAGCTCACTTAACCAAGTATCAACTTTAAAACAGTCTTTACTCTAATCAATATTTCAATTAGGTTTTAATCAAGGGAATTATTTGGTTGCAAACGTGGGAAGTTTTTTCTTTGGAACGAGTTAGTACGAAGGTCGTCCACTTGCGTTAATCGTGTGTCGGCGGTTCAAACAGCTGTTTAAAGCGGATTATCCGGTTCCCGTGGCTCAGTTCGGGTGTTTCCTTTTAGTTCGCAGGAATTCCACGCATGCTCAGTTTGAAAATGGCGTTCCAATCGCTCGGTCGATGACATGGCGTCGAAGCTTTAAATACAGTGTAATTTCAACCTTATTTGAATGATGTAGCGATTATTTGCCCGTGGTTTTTTTTTTCGAATTATTGATAGGATATCCAAGACATAGAATATATTAAACAACATTATTTAGTTGTCATTTATATAGTCCCAAACTACTTTTGTATGTGATTTGTCACTTAAACTCAAAGTTCTGACCTGAAATTGATAAATAATTATTTACATTTCTTCTATTTTTGGGGCATGTTTTAACTGGCTCAAGAGTGGGTTTAAACAATACCGTACGTTTTTTATTACCAGCTAAATATTCTACGAAGAAGCATTTGCTTATTTCAGACCATTTTCGAAACAGGTGTTTGAAGTCGTATTCTCAGCCAGAACACCTACACCTTCGGTAAGCTGGCTCGCTTCACATGCTGCATGTTAAAATAGGTCAAGTCATCTTAAGTGACACTCCCTGAAGAATTTAAAATCTTTTCCCTAGGTTTTCTCCGTGTTATTTCTAATTTTGAGATAAAGATAACTTGTTTGGAATTTGCCATCCTATCAGCTGTCAAAAAGATTGGTGGGTTGGGCAGTGAGTCACAGCACAATTTTAACCAATGGATTGCCAATTTTGTTTTTAAGTGTAGACCTATGGCGTAAATCATAAGGATTTCAAGAATATAATTTATTATTAATTTGTTTAAATTTAAATTAATAGTAACAGTACTTTGGCCCAATTTTCTCTGACTGTTGAATTTTAACACACAATATGCTTACATTGCCTACAATTGCAATCTATTTCAAATTGTGACTGTGATCTGCTTTGAGTGTTTTTAGAACTATCTTTGTACGTGTTGTGCTAAATTATTAACCAAGATATGGTTATAAAACAAACCTAACTTCATTTTTAGGGGAAATTTTATGAATTAAAAAAAGTGTAGCCCTACAAGGTATGCTAGATGTTGATAAAATTACTTGGGGCTAGTATGCGAACAGTTTATATTCTCCCAGAGGCCTGTTGACTTGGCTAAAATTAGTTTGTTGCACAAATCATAAAATATTGCAAAGTATTCAATTACCACCACCTGGCTACTTTATAATGACAACCAGTCTGAAAAAAATTTTGGGAAGAAAACTGAATGTATTAAATATTTCTACACAATCAACATCAGACAACATTGTTAACTTCATTTGAGACAATTGTATTAACACCATTTGAGTCAAAAGTTTAGAAAATAATAGCTCGACTCACCTATTTCACTGCATATTACTTGTCCATATTCCTAATTATTTCCTGAAACACTTAAACATCTGTAGCTTGTGTCATAGTATATAAACAATTGGTTAATTTTATACATGGCAGAATAGAAATACCAAATTTCCTTTTGGGGTCTTATCTTCTTTCTTGAACTGAGTACCTGCTGGAGGAGAGTTAATACCCCCATCATTATATTACTTTCCCCACCCTGGTGTGTGTTACTCTCTTGGTCGATTGGTTTCTGTACCCTGGACGAGAAACAAAACAGTACTTAGAAAACGGTTTTATTTTTATATTGAAACAGTTTTAAATCTGCATTTAGTGAAAACATAATTATCATATGCCTATTGCTTGTTGCTATGTGGTTTGAAAAACAAATTTGTGACTAATTGTATTGTATGATTCTCCAAATTTTTTAAATCAATTGGAAAGTTATTACTGTAATGCACTTTCTAAACATGCTGAAAATTGGTTATATTAGCACATAACTTGGAAACTTTTAAAAAATTGCGGTTGAATATTTATTGTGCCCTTTTTGAATACCTAGACTGGAAAGTGATTATATAAGCAAATGACTCACAAACTAGTATAATTCTAGGGCAGACCTCGAGGCTGTAAATTAATCAAAATTTGATAAATATTATGCCCCCAACAGGAATCATACATTTAGCTTAGTAAGAGGACATACAAAATATTTGGCTTAAAGATCTAGAGCAGCGGTTCCTAAACTGTGGTAGGCGTATTACCAGTGGTATGTGCAATTATTCCAGGTAGTATGCCGTGAGAAGCCAAACAAAACAATCAAATTACTTAAAGTTTAAAAAAAATAATGTCTCATCAAATACTATAAATATATTATGACCCAGTCAAACCAAAGATTTTTTAAAGGGGTAAGCTGACCTCCATCTTATGAACTACTAATAAATTTTTTTTTGACACTATACACTTCTCGGATTGATCTAAAAGTTTTTTTTATAGCTTTGGGTGTGGGTTAAGTCTTCCCTGATTGTGTAAAAATTACACATTTTACCATAACTTTTATTAGAAAACGTTACTGTAGAGTAAATTTTGGAGAAACCCGCTCCAGTTGCCCAGTTGACTAATGCGTTTGTCTCTCATTGCATTCAATCACAGGAACATAACACAATTATATAGAAATATCTAGTAGCCATTACAATAAGATATTATCACCGCGTCTTACTACCCGTTCAGGTTATACACACCTAATGTGTAATGGTAGGCTGATTGTGAGATGAAATGGAGGACCTACATTTTAACATTGGATCCAAACCACGGTGGAGGCCTGGCATTCCACACATTCACAAGTTGTAAATAATACACATCTTGTCAGAGGAGAAGAAAGGGTTTGGTAATCGGATAAATCTGTGCCACCCCCAGCACAGAGGTCTGACACCTTATCCATAGACCGCCAGCTCACCTACAGTAAAATACATTTTTAATAATTGTATTATAGGAAAAGAGTAAAGCTACAAAACTCTCGGTCATTACTAGAGCTGGGATTTCTATGTAAATTACATATTCTATTCTTCACCATTTGGATGCTCGGAAAATATAAATCTCAACGAATCACCATATTAGGGTAACATATTTGATTTTAAACTTATATATTTTGATATATTTCAAGTGATTTTACATAAAGCTACATACGTTGTGACTTTTTAACGTATTATTATACTAATTGCAAATTTGTTGAATTTTTAAACATTGTTTTATTTGGTTTGGTTTGCATAAATCAACCAAAAGGAATTTTTCAATGGACTATTGAAAAGGGTAAAATCCAACTCGGGTAGTCAAGTATTTTTCCACTAAGTACACAATCCCTTGCTTCACAATGAGCCTTTTGATGGATAAAAAAAATGAATGTTGCAATTATACATGTTTAAGGTAGCTTTGTTGTGAACCTTGTGGTAGGTAAGATAGATCCTAAGGATATTTCCAAACCATATTTGATTTACTGAGAAGTGCTTGAACATATTATGTATTATGTTGCAAGATTCGTGAATGATGAACTGAAAATGTTGTGTCCTAGGTGAGCTCACTAAGAGAAGGCTCCGGCCTATATACTGAAAACCACACGTGCTTTGAAGTGGTTCTATCTTATAAGTTGGGCTCATGGACAACAGTACAATATGTTGTGGAAGACATTAGAGTCCAGCTCTCCAAAATGAATAGATTAATTTCTTTGACAAAAACAAGTGTTTGTGAAAGTCCCGCACAGTCAAAACTTACTAACTCTTGTTTGATGTGCCGTTGCCCTTCTAGTTCTAACAAGACAAGTAAAAAACAGCCAACTTCTACTATTAACAATTTGGAGGTGTGAAGTGTCTGAACAACACATAAACACTTTGAGATGGTCAGTTTTGAAGTTTGATTGGGTCTCTTATGCTTACTATTTCAAGACAGAGCTGACAAAGTAGAGATGAGTTGAACTTTGGCAGGACAACTTACACCAATGAGGCGGAAATCTTGGGTTTTATTATAGCTTGTCATGTAACCTCATTTCAGTTCTACTCTTGTTTTTTGGTGAACGTTGGAATCCATAGTAAGGAAAAACAACATTGGGCGAATGATTATAAATGCCATCATTTTGCACCGCTTTGTATAAAAAATACTAGTGATTCACCCAAACTACACAATTTCATCAATGTCAGGAATTGTATCTGAGACCCTTAGTTATTTTACTTGGGCTAGCATTTGTGCTGAAAAACACTTTAGTTCTAAAATAAATTTGATGGATGACGATTTCTAGTAAAAAATTACATCTCAAATACTGCTGAATTTTTTTTTAACAAAAATCTCAATCTATGATTATTTTCGCTAACAAAATAACATTGATCATTTAATATAGTAAATGTTTAAAAATGAAATACAACAAATTTACCCACCTAAGAAACAGGATAACGATTGATGTGCTTTTGAGACGCATGGGTATGGAACACCTAAAACTCTCTAAAAGTATTATCAATTTTACAAACTCGCAATAAATGTCAACCAAGTACCACAATCACATATTTTTTATAGCAAATCCAAATATTCCAATTGAGACACATTTAACTTTTTATCTTGTTTTAAGAAATAAACATCTACAAATAACACTACACAATGTAACCACACACCAGTACTCATGAGACTTAACTGGAAACCAAGAGTTAACTGACATGGCTTTTAGATGAAGTCACAAATATAAAATCCCAAATTAATGTTAAAGTTCAAGTTTATTAGTTACATTTCATTGTTTCAATAATAACCGAAATATTTATTGGTTTTGTTTCCGGTTGGTCTATTAAATGTTTTAGTTTACAGTTCTGGTTTCGATTAGAGCAAAATAAAATCTCTGGTTTTGGTTTCAGAATTTAAATTCTTCATTTAATAGCAACACTACCATTATAAAATTATAAAATAGAAAAATATATAAATATGTAAATAATTAATTTACAAGCAAATAAAATTCATTTATAGAAAAATGCAACTACAGTAGCCCCATAGCTTCTTTGGTGCTGACTGACGGCTTTGAAAAGTTATCAGACCAAATTATGTATCCCTATGCCGAACCATATGATCTGCAAAAACATGTGTTTAGCAGCTGTCACTTCAGACAGTCAAAATATAGGTATATACCTAAATGTTGACTGTTAGAAGTCAGCTGTGAGCTGTCAGTCAGCACCAAAGAAGATATGGGACTACTGTATATATCATGATATTATATGTAAGTTGCAAAGCTTATTTATTTGAAAAGGAAATTGTTTTGTATATATTTATCTGCCACAGCTCATAAGGATAATCTGATCAAAATAACTATAATCTTTTAAAGTACATAGTTTAACTCCTTTTCAAATTCGTAATTAAAAACACTTTATCCTATTTGTATTACAAATTGAACTGGCTATTTTTGATGGATAGCCAGCTAATTACCACCTCTTAAAGTTAAAAAAAATGTGAATATGGTTTTAGTTGATTTTTTTGAAAGAGATTAAGTTTGTATTTCCCTTATTTTATATGAAAAAACAATTTTTTAGACTTGGCTTTTAAAATATCGTTTCGGCAATTTCCTCACGTTCACTCAAAACATTTTAAATTTGATTTGCTAGTAAGCTTACTACTTTCTTGAAGTCATTAATTTGTACACATACCAAAAATAAGTAAATTAGCTTATAGGGTTACTAGGTATATTTCCATATACTTTACCTCAATATAACCCTCCTAATATGAAAATGTTGACTTCAATGTCCCTGTCATTTTAAGAAGTTCCATCCTGGATAATATTAATTTCTATCAAATTATTAAAAAATTAAAAAAACAAACTTCCGTACTGCACACAATAAACACATTCTCTGGAGTCTGGACTACTTCTACTCCCCCTTAGACATTTTTACTGTCATTCATGGATAAAGATATCTTCTAAACTTTTGACCAAATTAAAGTAAGATGTAAAATGAGAAAACCTTATAAAAGATGACATTCTTAGTGCATATTGTTAAGTGCTCATTGCCACTTTTATAATCCCCATAGGAAATAAATACATCCTACTCGGGGAAAAAAATACTGAGAAAAGGAAAAATGAAACAATTCAAAATAAAACTAAGCGAAAGTAAGAAGGGCAAAAATGAAATTTAAAAAAATTAACGATAAAAGTTTAGAACCATTATGAACTTTTAAATACACAGGTACATAAAAGTTTATAACCTTTATGAATTTAAATGTATAGATTCCAATACTGGTTCTGGCTCTTAAATCATTTTTATGGTTCCTGTTTCGATGCTGGTTCCTTAAAACTAACAGCTGATTTCCGTGTTTGGTTCCGGTTCGATTCCTTCTTATAAACAACTTTAAATAGTAGAACATGTTAAAGAAATGTTAAATAAGGTAGCCTACCCATCAATGCTTATTTTAGAACAAAAGTGTATTACAAATGGATTTCCAACAAATAAAACACATTCAATACACTTGATGACCCATTTACACTAGCAGCACTAATAAAGCCCATAGCAGCGCGGCTGCCAATGCTAATCAATTTTCTTCAAGATTATATATTTTAAAATATGGCGTCATTGGTACTAGCTTCACTCTCTGCTTTCAACAAGACCAGAAACACTACCTTTATCTGTTTTTTTAAAAAAAAAGTAATTACAAAGTCCATTTTCCAAGTATTTTCACATGTAAGTAGAATCATTTAACTAAATTAGGAAAGACAAAACCCATTTTTCAATTATTTTCGAACACTAGCATCATTCAACTAAGTAAGACCCGCTTCAGTGGCCGAATGGTCTTGTTGGACTAGTCTGCTGATAACGAGAATATCGGGGTTCAAATCTTGGTCGGGCCTGCTGAGGGTGTTTTTTAAGTAATGGTTTTATACCCCCTCTCCCACGCAAATGTGGGTAGATATATATCTAATATTTTTGCACGTCAGTAGAATACTTTTTTGAGTTATTTATAACAACATAATCTTGAATTCCAAAGAGCCTGTATCATATCTATCTCAATATTAAAAAACTCCACATATTAACTCTGAAAGTATTGTTGACATGCAATTTAAAATAATAATCCTGTAATGTTTAGCCTAGCACACAAACAAGGAACAACACTTGTATCCCTCGAAAGATTGACACGTATTTCTACCGTCCGTGGAAACCCGACCATTTAAAAATGTAAGCCCATCGGCCGCGGTGCAAGAAATCCGCGCGGCACGTCGTGTCGCGAGAACAGACGATCAAGCGCGGCTGCGGCGCTGTTATTTTAGCCACGCACGCCCGTGTAAACAATATATTAATCTAAAATAATGTACCGCCAAGCAGCGCTGCTAACGGCCGGGCTGCTAAATACGCTCGTGGAAATGGTTTTTAAATCCTTAGGCCCTCCATTAGGTATTGAAGGTATATTCACATTAAGGTTAGTGATGAGCTTAATAATAGACTCACTAATGCAGGCCATTTTTTGTTCATTCAGATTCTTTTGTGTTGAATTCTGCATTACCAACAACAAACTTTATTCAACCAATACCGAAAAAATAACCCTAGTTGATTTGTGTTCAGATGATTTGGCGCGTTTTTTTTATCTCCCTCCCCTTGTGTGTGAACTTACCTTGACGACTTTCGGTGCTAATCGTATTTCAAAACACCCGTGATGCTCATCTGTTCCTGTGATCGGTTAGTTCATCCAAGACTGTAGGAGTGACAACTATGAGAGTTTCTCCGCGCCGGCGTTACTATCATGTTAGTATTTTTGTTGATTGCCCTCAAAGCTTTCGCCGACTGCATTCGCTACGTATTTGTAAGTTTTCCTAATTTATTTTTTGGTCAAATGGGTAACTTGTCAATTTGTTTAGCGATGGGGTGTAGAATATAAGCTGGACATCCCACTCTTCTTAATCCATTTGGGATATTAGCAACAAGAACGGTGTATTTACGCTAGGCATGCATTTAAGTTTTAATGTTTCGAGCAGAAAATTCATCAACAATGTATTATTTTAAAATAATATAGTTTACCTAGCTTCAAAAATTTAATCTATAAATTAAATTAATAATACTAGTGTTTAATGCTAGTCAAGTGGTATTGTAACCCTACTTTTTCATACATTGAAACTTATTTGGATTGTTATTAATTCAACGTGCTTGGCAATATGGCACAAAACAATGTGTGTTATTAGTAGTATTACATAAACTATAATTACAAACGTTTAAGTTAAAATGCCATACTGCTCAACTTTCCAGGAAACATAATTGTTAATTGACGTCAGTTTAAAAATGCAAACAACGCTTTCTAGTCAAATTTTCGCAAGAAACATGTTACAAAAGCTTGTTGATCTCTATGAATGATGCTTGGTGGTTGCCAATATTTTTAGGCCGGCCACTCGCTTAGGCATAAGGACTTGTTTGCGAGCAAGGGGAGGAGGGAGGGAGGTTGTACCATTTCTTTTAAACTAATGTTGGCACATTTCTTCACATTTTTTCAAGCACCACGTTTTACTAGTTCGGGTTGTACGCCTATGTACTAATTACACTAATGGGTTAGGTATTAGGAAGATTTAATTTATATGAAATGCACCCGCGTGTGCGCGGGGGAGATTGAAAAACCATTTAGATAAACCACCTTCAGTGTACCCGGTCCGGATCGAACGCCGATCTCCTTGTCTTCGGCAATCTAGTGTAACACGAGAGTAGCGCATTAGACCACGCGGCCACCGAAGCGGTGTTTTTCAAATTATATTGGTCTTGAAGTTAAAAGCTATTTTAAGTTAATTTAGAGCTAAATAAACTAGCTTAACTTCGGGCTATTTACTTTCATTGTAGAATATTCTTTGTTGCATTGCTTTCAACCGTCCTCACTATCCACCTATATACACTGAGTTAAACAAAGTGTAATTTATAATAAATGTATCCGTATTTTCATGGAGGAAAAATCCTTCAGTGCACCTCGGAAGGAATTTGAGCTCCGTCATCAACAAATCGCGTGCGTGCATTTGATGCGGATAGTGCTTTTTAAATATAAAAAATAAGGGTCTCATTCAGAGTTGTGTTCAACAGGCCACCCGCATCGGTGGACACGCAGCTTTGATGTAAAGTTAATTCATTCTTCTTTGCCGGGAACAGGGAGATTGGGGTTCGAATTCTGGCTGGTTTAACACAATAGCGTAATTAATACATTTGTGTACGATCCGAACGAATAGTAAAACACGGTAAAAACTAAAACACAAATATGCCATTAAAAGTTTGGAATATTTCTTTTGGCAGATAATTTTTGTAGGACTACTCTTCCAGTTCATTAGTTGCTTGCGCTTCAACGGATCATCTTATTATTAACATTTTTATTTGATTAAACGTTAGCTTAACTAACCACTTCGGTTAGAACATAGACTAAGGCGTCAAATTCGTATTAAGTATGATTTTGGTTGAAAGAACAGTATAAGTTGGTTACAAAAGTAATTTTAATCTAGTCTGCAGCTGCTACTTTTGTGAGATATCAATACCTCAATAACACAAATCATATGATAAAATGTTATCAATCAGGGTGGGCATAGACCTGGGAAACCTGGAACGTCAGGGAATTTGCTAGCTCAGGGAAAAGTTATGTAAAAGTCAGGAAATTTTTGGAATTTCTCATATTTACTAAAAAGAAATACCAAATTTTTATTAACAATAGTCAAAATAATTTTTTTTATCAAGTTAATACACACTGATAATCTCTTTTAACACACTTGTCCATTGTTGAGCATACTAATCTCAATTATCAAGGTCAACATATTATGGTTTGTGTCTTCTCCCTCCCTCTACCGCGTGTCTTTATCCAAAATTGAGTCATGGCTATACACATGCACCTGAAGTTGATTTACATTATAGGAAGAATAAATTAAAAAATAATGTCCTACAATAATTTTAAATTGTACTCGGGTACAGTGATCCCTTATTGTCTAACTGCAATATAACTGGTATCACACCACCCATTGACCAATCGTTTTGGGCTGGCATTTTTTAACAGCTTCATAGAATGACATAATTTCAGAATATGTATTTCTCTAAACATATTATTACATTAAGTTGCGATCTTAATAAAATAATGTTTGTAAATTTAAACTGACTGGAAAAGTTGAAAATTGGCTCTGGATTAGCCAGGGAATTTGAACTATAGTTTGGCTGGACACCCTGTCTATGTTGGCCACAAAGAAATATATTTGAAATTTCTCTACTGTTATTCCAACCAAAATCAGGGTATAATTTAGTTAGATTTGTTTTAGTGGTGGCAGGAAAGTAAGGGGTAGAATCTTGGCCAAACCTACAAAAGGTGTTGTTTTACCCTAAATGGTTACATACCTACTAGTTGCACAGAATTACGGGTACGTTTTTATTTTTAATACGTATCTTCTTCAATCTGATCTCTTAGCATTAATTAAATGCATTAAACTGGACGGTGACGTAGTTGAGTCATCAATAATTTGAGCTACATGCACTTTGGAATTTTAGTATAAAATAACTTTTAGAAATACAATCTTTTTAAAATCAGCGTTGATAAAACATTACTTTATTATTATTATTATTATTATTTCATAGGCATTGGCAAATGAAGTCTTAGAAACTTTTATTCTATAAATTCCAAAAGATCTTACCATCTAAATAATACTGTTGGTACCCTTAAGTCACCCTGACAGGTCTTGCCTCGCTTGTTTACATTATGTAGCAGGGAAATAATTTAAAACATCGAGGATATACTGCTCTTTCAGGTTGTGTGCGTCGTATGCGCTTCCTTTTGGTCCTTCCCCTCTTGAGTACTTAAGTTGCAATTATTTAATTGATTTAAAATTAAAAAACCTTACAAATATCAATTACCAGGCCTATTGTATACTCGTGTTTTGGTTACCACATCTTACAGCGGCGTGTGCGTCTTATCGATTCTACCCTGTCTGGTACCTTCCACCGTCCCTCTTTGCCCAATCTTCCAGCTCCTAAACCGTAGTGAGGTCTTGTCGAACGGCTCTCATTTCTTTACCCCTAGCGAACATAAAATATTTTATTATGACGACTTAACACCAAGCCTTAATTTAGGCGTAGCTGCTTACATTTTAGAAGTGATGAATTGACGGCCTAATCTGTTCTAGAATTCTACCCAAGTGTAAAATATATGGATGGCCTGAACGTATATTAAGACGCATTTCCCTTAAAATTAAAATGTATGCTTATAAAATGGAGACTTATCAAGAGGTTTTTATTTTCACTAGGTATATAAAACATTCTTTTGATTAAAATCAATTTTATAAACAATTTTATCATAGTATTAAATAAAAAAACTCAATTTAGGATTTAAAATTGCAAGTATAAAGGAATTTACTGATCTAAGAAATCTGGAATTTATTTACGAGTCTCACTGTGTAAGCCCCGATATTTTTTTCTTTAATGTTGTCATCCGTTGTTGCTTAGTTGCAAGTTTCAATACTTAGTCGAGTATATACTTAAAAGGCTTGTCTGTACTGGGCTCTAAATGGTGTTAATAATTCGCACAAGCTGTTAAATCGAGAAATGACATCACTGGTCGTGCGCTAGCTATAGTAGGAGCATGATATACTGCCACCCTGGAAATACATACACATGAGTGTGTCCGGACTATCTACATTTGATACACTAGTGGGGTAAGACTTAGGATGGCTCAGTTATAAATGTACCCGCATTTGCGTGAAGAGAGTGGCATCATTTAGGAAAAGTCCAATCAATACACCTTGCTAGAATTTGAACCCCAAACCCCTAGTCAGTGGCGGCAAACCCATACTATATTAGACTGATGACTGTTTGCATATAAGCCAGTGTGGATCGATAAATGTAGAATATCGAACATTGACGAAAGATTACAAAAAACACCCCTTTGTCGTAGTGACACTAGGAAGGCAAATTGGCATGATTTCATAAAGCGTCGACAAATGACGGGTCGACTATGGTTCCTGGTTTGCACACATGCCCCAAGGACGGGATGTGACGCTACGGCCGCTGCCACCTACACTCGTTGGCACCGTTTATTCATATCGTGGGTTCGTGCCCTGGTCGTTCGCAACCGCTTATGCCCCATACACATGTAATATTTTCGTACAAATTTCAGTTCAAACCAACTAATACCACGCGAGACTTATTATGGCGATTATTTTTAAAACAAGTAACTATCATATAAATTTGTGCATAATTTTGTGGTGACTTCTATCCTAGTTTTCATGAATGTTTAAAAACATTAACATGCGCTGAAGATATAGACGTCTTAAATTTGAAAGGTGAATTAACTTCCTTGTCTTTCAAACTAAGGCACAACTAAATATTAATTTTGAAATAAAGGTTAACAAGTGTTTTAACGCCTCGTAGATTGTGACGTGCACTATAAGTGGTTTTCGACCAGTCGCGGATTAACACATAAGTATACCAAGCACTTGCTTAGGGCACCAGCAAAACAGGTGCACCAAAATATGAGAAATGTGTTTTGAATAAATTTGATATTTCAAAACAAGCATCGGATGGAAATCTGTATCTGAACTGTGCCGGATTTCGATAAGACGAAAAATGTTCATACATCTCGAATTTTAAGTGGTGCTGACGCGTGTCAGAATATGAAAGCTAAGTTTCCGCTAAACCTGTCAGCTCACATGGTCTTGCCACAGGAAAAATTAGCATTGGGGGGAGGGGGAGGCGCTATAAATCATTTCAGTGCTTGAGCATCTAAAGGCTTTATTTAATCCGGTCCTGCGCGTTTTTCCATTCATCTTCCATGCTATTGCGACTTTATCTCCTTTAGACTAAGTTATCTTCTTCCTTATTTTTAGATCAGTGATCTATAGTTTTAAAACCGCACCGATAGATACGCAGTCAAAGGCGTCAATCACTTCTTGATTGCAGGGTTCAAATACCGGCCGTATGTACTTGGGTCTGTTTATCCTAAATTATTTCCCACTCTCCCTCAACACCAATTCAGGTATATCTCCTCCTAATTCTACCTTCCCTATATCAATAGCGTAGTTAAAATGCGCATTGCCTAGGCAGATCGATGCGAAGGAGGGGAAACACTTACATTTGGATTTATAAATACAATTTATACCACGCCCACTTGTTTGACAGTCTATGCAAATGGTATCTCAAGTTTTTGCGACTGCACTTTACGTGGACTCCGTATCAACATGGTTTTGAACTATTCTTTTTATACTGCTGGTTTATAACCCTAAGCTCACTAAATTAACGTATATTTAGCCGTTCCTTCCCAGAACTATTTTATTTCTGCCCGGTTTGCGATCTTTACTCTTGCTGTGTACTCGCTACGATTGTACCAATTATTACTAGATTGCGCATTAGGGGGTTGATTAATTTAAATTGTTAAATTAAGTCGAGCGACTTAAATAAATTTCCATTATTTACAGTAGCAATATATTCGTATTGGAGGTTCGAAAGAAAAATAATATAACATTGAATATTTATAAAACTAAAGTAAGTAAAAAGTTTTAATTTTAGTTCTACTTGACTTAAAAAGCATAGGGACCTATGTATTATCATACAATATGACTGTTTTAATGGTTAATATTTGAGACATAACTTATGCTTGGTTTTGATACATGGAAATAGAAAACTTTTATGAGCATAAACTAAAAAAAGCCCTAAGTTTATATAAATGAAGTATTATATTTCTTTATATTGAAATGCATGCCTAAACTAACAATTGAGTCGTCTCATTTTATCACTGAGTTGATTGCTTGCCTGCCCCTCTTTTCAAATACATTGTTTGAATTATAAAATTATTTAAATTTTTTAAAACAGATTTTCTTGGTTATAAATTCTGACCATATATGGCACTACTACTAAGGAAGGTGGAGAGTGCCTATATGTGCGTGATCTAGTAGTAATAGGTCTATTGACTTATTTCTGCCTCCGTGGAACATGTTTGTGTCAGATTTTTCATGCATCCTGTGCAGTCTTTTTGATTCCCTTTGATATGTTGGGAAAATAAACCAGGTTGGTTTGTCTGCCTGCTGTCTCTCCTTTGGGACCATTTCATAGAAACAGTTTGGCTCTGTTTATCCTGACTCAGGGTCTACACGTTACCTTTGACTGGGTTTGTACTCAAGAGAAACTTGAAAAGTCAGGAAAATCAATGTGAAAGAGAAATCAGGGAAACTTGGATTTTTTCAATCATTTTCGAAATCCAATGAAGAAGAGTATTTAACCCTTGTAAATTATTAGTTTTATCTGTGGTCAATCTTCTCTTAAATATGATAATGTTGAATGTTGCAACACTTGTTTGTTGATTTTGCCAATAGCGTTTTCAAACCCCAACACACAATCTTCTAACATGCTGTTCCGCAGGTGATATTGGGTGTAGTTCTCCAAGGTTCGTCTCTTGCGCAAATAGCCTTGCTTGTTTAAATTATCTGTAAACACTTATAACCGTTCAACGCCGACGTGTAGAACTTTCTTGAAGACAATGAGTGACTGTGCCAGTGTTTGTTTATCCTTGAACTCTGGCGTATTCTCCTGTACAACCTGGGCACACGAAGTGGTCCATGGGGCCGTCCATATGACCAGCACTGTATTGCATTGTGCGGCTCACTGTTGTCTGCAATATTTATGGAGATTCGTTTACCGCTTGCATTGATGTTTTCGTGCGCGTGTGTGTGTGTGTGTGTGTGTGTGTGCGTGCGCCAACAGTGTTATCTACTTGATGGACATCGAGTTTGTGCTTTGAGGGTTGCTTTTCGAATCACACAATTTTTTAACATTTCTCCTTACTCTTGGGCCTAGAACAACGCCCCCCCCCCACTTTCCCCTAGCTATAAAGTAATGCTGGCCTAAACCTTTCGATATAGGTGACCTTCTTTCTTTTACCTGTGACTTGCCACCTTCTATTTCACCTCGAAGGTAGGCCACCTAAGACTGTCTCATTGATATCTTTAATATAACTGGATGGACATACACATACCAAGGAAAAAAGCGTGACTCAAGTTTATCGTCTGCTAAACTGATGGCGGGACGAATAAATTTAATTGTTTCTTTCAATGTTCTTATGCGAAAACATGTCTCTGATGAATAAAAGTGTTACAATGCTTGAAAATAGTGAAGTATTATATCACACTTTCCTGAATAAACATTTACATTAAAGGATATACAATCCAGTTTTACAGATAATACTGAACAAATACGAATACTCTTACATATTTAAATATGTAGTTATCATCAATGTTGTTTACAGTTTGCCACGACTACACTTATATTTAAAGTATTTAAATTTGCTTATTAACTTGTATATTGGTTTCAGAAACCATATTATATTAAAAGTTCGATAAATATAATGAATAAGGTATCTTAAAACTTGATTACATTTGTTTGAATGACAAACTTTGTATAGTTGCCATACATCCAAACTATCACTTAGGTTATGGACGTGTGGAAAATATTTTTATAATAATTTTTTTTAAAAGTAATCTCATATCTTTCAGAAACCATATTATATTGAAATTTCGATAACCATAATGAAACAAGTTAGCTAAAAACTGTATTACATTTGTTTGAATGACACTTTGTGTAGAAGTCTTACGTTCAAATGATAATTTAGATTATAGACTTGTAGAAAGTACAGTATCTACTAAACCCTGATTTTTAGTAATAATACCAATTTGTAAGGCTTTATTTCTACCAGAATACTATCATATATAATATTTTGTTAGGATAAACGGCCATTTAGAACAGAAGTAGAAATTTCCTTCTGGAAAGTCTTTTATCCTAACTAAACACAAATATAGGATAGGATTCTGGTACGAGATAAAGCCTTACAAGCGAGCTTTCTTCAAAAATCATCGTATATATTAGGCTACATCAACTTATTTAAAGGAAAAAACTAACCAGTTTTGAACTTTGATACGCTCCTCAAAGCTTTTACCAACATATTTAATTTAACCACTCACACATTGATGTATCTTAAATATTCAATCAAATTAATGAACGATGTTAAAATGTCACATTGCTTTGTATGGTTGTAGGAGAGAAAGAGATATCCGACAGTTTTTCTCTCTCTCCTACACAATGGTATGCAGACGACAGCTCGAAAATTTCAGCCACAGATGTCCATACAGTTATATTATAGAGATCAATGGACTGTCCTTACATCAATAAACAAATATATAGACCTAATTATTGAATTTAGATAAGTTTTATATTTTAAAAATAAAGAAATGGTTGTTATTTATTTATTCTTTGGCATTAAGAATCCGAAACTCATTGCCGCACTTACATAAGTACGCCACCTATTCCTATCTTAAGCTAATTCCAGCCAGTCCATCTCATCACACTATCGCTTTCAGGTTCATTCTAATGTTATCTCCTCCCGTCTTCGTCAATGTCTTTACAATGGCCGCTTCCCAGTTTTGCCAGTTCCAGGTTTACCAGTCAGCACCCCGAACAAGATTCTAGATTCTTCCATTCGCGCTGCGTGTCCTGCCCATCGTAATCTAGGAGACCTGGTTATCCTAACAATGTCTTGTGATTGATATAGAATATGCAACTTATTATATCGCCTCCTTCACTCCCCAATATCATCTCTTTTTTGAACCAGCTATCTTCCTAAGAACCTTGTGTTTGAACATCCTTAATTTATTTTCGTCATGTAAGGTAAGATACCATTTCATAACCAAGAGCAACCGCAACCGGTAAAATTATTGTTTTGTATACTCTGAGCACTACATTCCTTGACACCAGACGAGATGTCAACTTACTGATCGAGTGATAGCATGCATTTCCCGTCTGTATTCTTTTCCTAATGTTGCTATTGTTAGTTAAAATTGTTCATAAATATTTAAACTCCGATAATAAGTAGTTAACCCTGCTATTTTTCTTGGTTACCTCTTGATTCTTTCCCCCTTACGTGCTTCATACGCACGAGGTTCACGCGAACTCTTGTCTTTCATACGAGATTTTTTAATTGAGGCGATATTTTTTTTTTCTAACTACAAATTTAAATTAAGTAGATACTTTCACATACTAACAAGTTAGGTTATATTATCTGTATTGGTCGGCAACCTAAGGCCCGCGGACCGGACCCGGCCCACCAATTTATTTTATCTGGTCCGCAAATGATTTAGCAAATGAATGATTGTGTTCATAAAAAATACTAATGAATAAGTGAGGTATATAAAGTTGATATTATCTGCTTGATATATTTTTTAAACCGGCCCGCCAAAGTTTTAAGCACATATAGCCTGTGATTTGAAAAAGGTGCCAACCACTGATGTATACTATCAATAACTATGATATATCACTAATAATGTAGTAAAATGTTATCATTGCTCACCGCAAATAAAAAAATGTATTTTATTAAAGGCTCTTATTGGACCGACTGCAATTTCACTTATTCATACGCTAAGTCACATGATCTGCAGCTGTTACACTTGATTTTCAATACCTATGAAGTGAAAGCAATAATACAGTAATATGTTATTAATTTTAACAGAAAAAATATATTTGTATGTTCTAAAACACCCTCCCTATCATAATTATACTATAGCAACCTTTTCTTGCTACCTAGGTTGGATAGAAATTTGTTTAAAACCATTTCCATGAACCCAAATAGCCATAGTTGGCCGAGCTACGCATATGGTACTAGAATAAGCCTTAAACTCGGTAAAATGTTCTAATACAGATTAATTTATGGGAAGCTTCATTGACATTAATTAATTATATAGCTGCCATATTATATTGCTAAATTTTTCATTTTGAAGCCCGAGTCGATACATTTTTACCTTCTCTGACTCCACCCAAAATTGCTCCCAACTTCGACTCCACAACCCTGATAGTTGGGGGCTGTTAAAACAATATATAAAACTGATTTTTAACATTCCTACCGTGTTCTTATGTCTTTTGAAAGTGCACGCTAAAAAGCTATCTAAAATAAATATCGAACTGCATTTTGACTGAAGTCGTCAAAGCCTTCTTTTACGGGACGATCAACTTGTTTATGTGCTAACAGTTTGACAGAACCTCACGTATTTATTTGGAGTGACGTCATGTGGTGAAAGAGGCCACGTGGGTCGGACGAATGCAGTCGAAACGATTGGTTGTCAGGCTCCCTCCCTCTCCCCTTTTACCCACCCCATGTGGTAAATTTAGGGTGATAACCCACGTGTTGAAGGGAGGAAAAGGGTGGCCCTACCTCTTCCCCACAGTGCAAGTGCGGGCTAAGCCCACAGGAAAAGTTTCATTCACTAAGATCCCGTATCACCATCGATTAACCTGGCAATTGGATAAAAGAGTGCGAAAAAAAACCCAGAAAAAATATCCGGGTGCTGTTTTCTGTACTATTCACTCGACAACAGTTACATTTAGGATCAGTTTAACAGATTTTCATTTTTACATACCTAGTTTTTAAATTTTATTGTTATTTTTTTGATACGGTAAAACTGTTTCACTGGTTTAAAAGTGGTCGAGGAATTACCGCGTTAAAGTCTCTACCTTGAGATACATGAAAGAGGAATAATCGCTTGAGAGTATAATATGTTGGTGCAGGCCTCCATACTTTGTCAACGAACATTTGCAGTAGGTTGTTTGCGGTTGCCCTTTACGCAAATGCGGAAACATTTTCTCTAAATTCTCTCTCCCTCATTCATTCAACATTAGCGTAGTTAATATATAACTCTGGTAGCCGTAGGCGTAACTTCCGCAGTAGACCGTACTGCCGATGACAGGATTTGAATTCCGGTCGGGTCTACAGAGTGTACAGCTGTTTCCTAAATGTTTTTCCCTTCTCTCTTCACGCAAATGCAGGTACGCACAAATAGCACTCATTTAAATCCAAGTCCTGTTGGTTCTTGAACTGAAATTATTTTACACGATCATTTGACTTTGCCATGGAAGCCAGGCATGGTCGTCCACGAATAACGAATTTAGAGTATGTGTGGACAGAGCATTCGACAATTAATGACTTGGTCCCTAAAGTCCCTAAACTGAAACAGTCCTATATTTAAAATCCCTGAAGTGCCTTTAAATGGGTAGGTATATAAAATATTTTGAATGATTTATGTAAATTTGTATGTTTTTCAGCCTAATTTCTTAGGAAATTTTCAGCAAATCATGTTCAATGTCTTTAAAATTGATTACTGCCTATGGAAGAGCAAGAATTATCATCAATACTTGGAGGAAAAAGTAAATAAAATGAGGCTTTTGGTATGAAGAAAAATAATTATGTTATAGGGAAACAAAAGGAACTCGGTGACCTGGCGGTCTAGGGGTAAGGTGTCAGACTTCTGAGCTGGCGGCCGGGGTTCAATCCTCGGTCCCGGCACAGATTTATCTAATTACCAAACCCTTCCTTCACCTCTGACAAGACATCTTGTGAATGTGGGGAATGCCAGGCCTCCACCGTGGTTCGGATTCCACGTTAAACTGTAGGTCCTCCATTTCATCTCACAATCACCCTACCATTACACATTAGCGTAAGTGCGTATAACCCGAACGGGTAGTAAGACGCGGTGCTAACAATAATAATAATAACAAAAGGAACTCGAGAAAAAGAGTGCAGCTGACGACAAACTCCTTGAGCAAACATAATCATGTATTACATCTGCGCTGAAAATAAAAATCTTTGAAGAACTGCTCATGGGTTATTGGAAGGATATTAAGTTAAAATTTGAAAAGAACAAGGCAAATAAAGAAACATACAAGCAAACAGGCATCTTATCTAAAAATTATATTTATTGAAAGGCCTCCATATTAAGAAAAGAACAAACAATAATAAACTAACACATTCTTTTGGGTGAAGTTCCCATAGTTCTTAATGAGGTCCATATTTTAGTCCCTTTGTGGTGAAGTCCCTAAAATAGACCTGCATTTGTAGTATAAGCCCTGCGTTTGGTTCGAGTTGTTTTACTAAGGTGCTATCCGTGGAATGAGACTGTCTCAAATGTCGGTTTACTAGAATTTAAAACACCTGCAATTCTTTTAAGTTAAATGCTTAGTTCACTAGTTTTAATTTTTTTGTTCGCTTTTACTATTTGTAAAGAAATTAATTTAGTATAATATTTTTAAACTTAACCGTTATTTTTTACCAGGCTATATAATTTTAAACGAATTTAAGTGCAAAAACATCTCAACCTAAATTTGGCTTGATTTTCTTCACTTACATTGCGTTTATTTATCGGTGGTCACGCATTCTAAGGCGTCAATCTCGCAATATAATGTAACTTCACTTTTACGAGGAAGAGGTTGAAGCTAGAATATGGACCGGATGCTAAGTTTCTTTACATGCGACTGATCACTTTGGCTTTCTAATTTACTCAACACTCTTGTTTAAAAAAAAAACTAGGTTTAAAGCACGATTTTTATTGGATTTCGATGATAAAGGTTGTGTAGAAGTAGTGCATCCTCTTTAACGAGGGGGGCGGGGGAAACATTTATAAATCACTTTGAAAACCACCAGAGTGTAAATTTTAGATTCGAACCCCAATTTCCCTATCACCCCCAATCCAGTAAAATACGTCATTATTTACAATTAAAACAAAATCGTTGGCAATACAATACATTGAAATAATAATTTAATACCGACATACCGATCACATGTATTCATTTAAATTATTGATGGGTCGAATTTGAATATTATAAAACATTGTTTCAAATAGGTTAATTTTCCACCATAAATTTTGAATTTTGTTATTAAGTCTTAAATTAATGATCTAGAAATTGGTCGTTGGGTTTGTCGAAAAAATGTTAGTCTAAATCGGTAGTAAGCGATATCTCATAAAAGATATTAAAAATCTAAACAAATTTTTTAAACCGTACCTTTTATATTTTTGAGTATTTGATTCTAGGGGCCCAATCCCAAGGCACATGGATCTGGTTCAAATCAGGCGCTAAGCTCTTATTTTTCATCTATGTATTGCAACACTCAACTATTGTAGTGATCTAATTAGTTGAATCCGCACATCTCTTACAGAATACGAGACTCGATGAGTTGATGAACCATATTTAGTATTGAGCGGTTGCTACCATTAGTGTATAGTCTGGCAGTTGTGGGGTTTATCCGCCCCAAATGATGGAACCAGGGATAACTGGCACGTTCAGGATGCTTTCCATATGGTTGTACATACATTGTTTAAACAATTTTATATTTTTGACTCTTTATAGATGGTCGATCTATTTATCTTTCTCTCTCTTCCCCCCTTACGTACATTAAGGGGACTTTATACTTTTGGTATATCTTGTAATACATTAGTCAATCATAGTTTGGTTACCTTGATGATAATTTTTATTTATTAATAAGATTGTATTTTGTTTTTGAGTGGACAGCGTCCTACTAGTGTAGAATTTGACTCTAGAACAGGGGTAGGTAAAAGGTCGACCGCGTAAGAAAACTATATCGTCGAAAAGGAAAACTTCCCTTGCATTATTTCACCATGATAGAGCTTATAAGATAGGGTCGTAGTGTAATCAGTAAAGGTGAGACTGCTACCTTTCAGAATAAACGGAGTGTATATTTTATTTTATGTAAGTTCTATAAAGCCAGGGACATAAGTATTGGAAGGAAATATTGAATTTAAGGAACACATACAAGATGTATATAAAAATAGAAATAAAAGTAGTGTGGATAGACAAAGAGGGATCGAGGTACCTTTGATAAAATGTAAAAGTCGATCTGGGCCCCAGAAAGGGTGCCGACCCCTGCTCTAGGGGAATACAGTAGTATCGGAAACTCCGAAGAAATATGGTGGGAAACAATCTAGTAAATCAAAAAACTCCGCTCACCAAACCGTGGTTCGAACCCTGACCTTCCAGATAACAGCAAACAAAGACTAACACCATTATCCGCGCGGCCACTGGTGTGGGCTACAATTAATATCACTAGGTTTAAACACTAAAACATTCTAAAAGAATCAATTTAAAAAATATTAGTGTTGAATAGTTTTTCTATGTCTATTCAACCGTGGATACTTTCACTCGTACTTGGTCCGAGGACCACAGACAGTTCTTTATGTGATCCGCTGGCTTGATGGATCTAGGTTAGATGCGGATGGTTTGCTATCCACTATAATTAGAAGCTACCGGCCCTGAGAACGCGATTAAAAATGCATTAATCTGGCCATTGGTTTTAATATTAATATTATTATTATTAGCACCGCATCTTACTACCCGTTCGGGTTATATGCACTTAACGCTAATGTGTACTGGAATTCCTCACATTCACATGCTGTGATCAATACATGTCTTTTCAGGGGTGAATAAAGGGTTTGGCAATCAGATAGATCTGTGCCGGGACCAAAGATTGAATCCCGGACCTCCAACACAGAGGTCTGACACCTTACCCCTGGACCGTCAGGTCACCCCATTGGTTTTAATACTTTTTAAGTTTGTTTACTCCCTTATTCGTTAATATTTATTCGGGGTGGGCACAAACAGGCAGCGTAAGGTGCCCATTGACCTACAAAACGGGAAAGTCAAGAAATTTTAAAATATAGTTAGTACCTGATAGGGAAAACTTTGAATAGTCAGGGATGTTAAAATCGATATAAAAAAAAGAGAGGGAAAAGTCAAGCAGTTTGACTGAAACGGGGAAAATGAGTCACTGTATATTGTAAACGTTAATTCAGGTCAAATAATCTAATTATCAACCTTGGACACATGTTACTTTGGCTATTTTTTTAACACCTTAACCAAGGTCATATATTGCACGTGCGTGAAATCTCTGTTCAGGTTTAGCTGGAACGGGCGCTCACAATCACATTCTTTAGAATCTAGATCATATCTGTTAAAGTATTTCATTACATTTGTTTGTCTGAGTAATGAACAATTGAAAAGTAATTCCGATACTGTTGATTTGATCTGTTCGGACTTATTCCTCGTTAAGATTGCAACTAAACTAATTTCCTGTTGCATTATTTAGTGTGATTTAAATTCATTTGCATTTTAAATATTATCATTGATTATTTGATCATCCATGATGGCCGTCTACATTTAGCTCAGAACACCAAGTTTTGATACATTTCATGCCACAGCTTTCGCGTTTTAGAGATAATTTTGAATCGTTATGGAAGCTATAGGTTAATTCTCATGTGTAATTTTCAATTATTCATTTTTCCTGAAATGAGTGTTCTGACGTTTATTCTGTATCCATTTTTAACGAATGATTGAAGAATAGCTCTTTCATTAAAAGTGAAAAGGTGGTTTACGTTTCTTCATTTTCTATGATCATTACTAAAAAAATGAACAATGAGAACATGTACAAGAATTTCTGAATTAATTTTTATTTTATTGTAAAACAAAATTAAATTCAACGTTACACTGCGGCCACTTGCAACCTTGTATTGGATTTAATCCTCATATCAATTGTTTTCCAGTTTCGACTTATGTTGGCTTCTGGACAGGCCGGACATCCTTTAATTAACTTTGTGACTCGCTTTATCTACGCTTCTTTTAAATTAATATATTTTCGAACTCGTGCGATAACCCACACACATATCACGAACCGTAGCTCGCATTAATTTTACACGGCGCCCGCCATCTCTATAAATGAAACGGTAGTTGATTAGTCTCAACCTGATTATCAAGATCATTGATACACATGAACAAATTCTTTTCATTTTCATGAAAATTGTTTAGTTGAAAATTACACGAGAACTCTCCTTTAGTTACGCGTGACAAAAAAAAAAAAAGAAAAGATTGGAGGCCTTTCTTCTTTGTTGTAAAAAAAATGTAAAACACAAAGGATAAACACAGTAAATGGACATTGAAAGTACAAACAGGTTTCTACAATAAAAAAAACCCAGTTCACTTACATTGCTGCCATTGGTCAAAGAGGCAATGGCTACCTCTTGAAGAAAATCAGTCGTTACAGCCTAACCCCTCGACCTATGTTTAGGATGAAATGAAACCTAGGCCGGGGGATTGGGCGTTAACGATCGATTTTTTTCAAGAGGCAGCCATTATTTCTGTCCAATGGCAACAAAATAATATTTCTGTAATCGATAGTAATATGAAAACCATACTGTACTTACTACCTACCTTATTAAATAAACGGGTAAAACACAAACGGGGGGGGGGATTCCAATTTGGGTCTAGAAAACCTGTGAAAGTCAGGAAATTTGAAAAGTGAATTCCCCCGGACACCTTGTTATCTCAAGTTTTTGAGTTTATGTTTCAAATAGATAAGTTTATTTATTAATATCCTTTTCATTAGTCGTACTATGTTTTAAAACTAATTGCGTAACCTAGGAAGGATTTGTATTATTTTGATTAAATCTAATGCAAACATAATTTATTTTTACTTGTCATATCCCACATAGGTCAAATATATTTATAGCTTAGGTATAAAAACGAATAATATTAACAAAACTATCTATTTGAATGAATGTAAATCGATAACTAATTTAAATTCTGGGCTAGTTTAAAAGAACATTTGTTTAATATTAGGTTGGAATTAGCAATAGTGGACTTTTTTAATGGAAAAAAACTAAGTTATTTTTACACATCCCTAAAAAAATCGTTGCGTACCCCTACGCGGTACGCAAACCCCAATTTTAAAAACTTTGCGTCTCATGTGTGCCCCACGAGTACAATAGCCCCATAGCTTCTATGGTGCTGACTGATAGCTTAATTCTGACAGCTGACGGCTTTGAAAACTTACCAGACCAAATTATGTATCCCTACGCCGAACCATATGATCTGCAAAAACATGTGTTTAGCAGCCGTCACTTCTTACAGTAAAAATTTAGGTTTAGGCCTGAATGTTAACTGTCAGAAGTCAGTACCAAAGAAGCCATGGGGCTACTGTAGTAACCGCAACTACAGCAGAGCTCTGCGCACGCGCTTTACTACAGGAGCCCAGTGCTGCTGTCGTTGCTGGGAGAATGATCTACTTCAGTTGACAGCTCACGTTCATTGGAAAGGGAAGTGTCTCGTGTCTCTCTCTATCGCTGGCATGAAGAATCATGGGGAATGTTTTCCACAGGGTAAAGTACACTTTTTAGCACATTTCGATGGAGTGGAAACAATATTTCATTGAAGCAAAACACTTGTATTAAACTGGGGGCGAGAGCTTTAAGGCGCTCAAATTACATATTTAAGGGGTGTTTAATTCCTCTTAGGCTTAGTGGGTTTTTTTTCGGCAGGTAGGATTTTCTTTTTTAGGAAAGAGGTGTCCACTATTTTATTATAATCACTTGTAGAATAGCTATTGTAATAAATAAGATTAAGATTGTTTTGTCGTGATATTTTAGTTGCGAGCTAACTATTAATGTAATGGTTCAGCTATAGTTAGAACGTGATAGGAAGGGCAGTAGGCTATGAAAGTTAATATTGATTACTATTTAGCACCGCGTCTTACTACCCGTTCGGGCTATATATACGCTTTAAGTACTAATTACTCTAATGGATTAGGAATTGGGAAGGCTAAATTAGAGAAAGTGAACCCGCATTTGCGTGGAGGGAGAGTGGAACGCCATTTAGGAAAAACCACCCCACCACCCTCGATCTCCCCGTCCTCAGCAGTAGAGCTCAACACGACAAGCGCGTTAGCCAACTACGCCACCGAGGCGGGTGCTATGACAGTTAAAAAGTTTAAACTACTGCACTTAAATACGTCAAATCATTTGATATGTAGCTATAACTAAAATAGATAATTGATAGCTATAAAATACAAATAACTTGGTTGGATATTATCACTGTTGATTACTATACAATGTATTTTTCTTTCTTTCTAAAAGGCTATCCCTATCGTTTTCTTAATATAACTATCCACTAAATTAATTATACCAGTTTTCGCACTGTCTAATGCGTTACTATCGTATATTGGATTGCTGTTGACAGATCGGGGTTTGAATCACGGTCGAGTGTACTAATTTTTCTCTAAATGGAATCCTACCATCCCTTATTTCACACATATATATATATATATATATATATATATACTCTAAAATGTCACCATCCCTATGCATTTAGTGTAATTAATGTTTGAGTAATCAGAAATGATACTGAGATATGATTGGGACTGGGGAGGAGGTAATGAAATATGGTATCCCTCAAAATGCGTGTCCAATGGCCTAAGCCATACATACCACTTTCCGTGATTGGCCGATTAGGCACAAACATGCAAATATGAAGGTTCAATACGTTTCCAAATCTATTTTCATTTGTTCATTCGACAAGGATTATTCTGCTGGTGTCACTTTTATAAATCTTCAAAATAAAATAAAATGCTTATGGCTCCTCAGTGTTGAGTACTATATTATACGTATCTTTAAAAAAATATTTGGCGATACGTGGTGTGATGATTTCTCTGTGTTGAAACAATGTTTTATCAAAAATATTGATCAATTAGATTGTCATCCAACCGCTATCTTTGTTAAGATAAAAACACACAAGCATGCGATTACATTTCAGCACTAACCAATAAATTAAACTCTAAAAAAATACATAATTCTCATACAAAAAATTATTTAAAAAATTAAGTTTGGTCTAAAAAGCTTGACCCTCTAATTTGACGCATTTCTTACTGTTATAACTCAGTTGTATGCTACGTGCATAGCACATCATAACAAAAGTATAACAATTTTGGGTGGCCTTCGGCGTAAAAGATTTCTTTCCATACATCAACTTTGTTGGCTAATCCATTGCCGCAAATACTTTAGGCAGAATAGTTTAAGACCCACTTTGAGTTCTGAGGAAACAAAACTCCAAAACCCATTATAAGATAAGAGGTCGAAAAAATTGTGATTTCTATAAATTATAATGAATGATAAATACAAAAACTCCTTGTGATATTTGATTGGAAATTTAAAATTTAAATATTTTTATTTTCGGTAATTACCTTTTTTAAAATTGTGGGCAAATTGACTTCCAAAAGAGCTACACTATATATTTGAAAGGACGTGTAAGGATTCAATTCTTGTATATATTTTGAGTGTCAAGTCGTGCCGCCCCCCCCCCCCTACTTCTCATGCGCGTTTAGAGTGCCGTTAATGCTCTGTTGTCGATAAGAGGAGGGGTTAGATCTATATCTTCTCCAAGACTCTTGTCCCTTTTTGGAGGATTGCGCAGACGGTATTATGGAACCTTCCTTGGTTTCCTCTGCTCCTGATACATCCATCCTGTTGGTTTAATGGTAGCCCCTTTTAGGATAGTTTGTTAATAGTGTTCTACTTCTATTAGATACATATTCACGGAGGAGTGGCTGCTGGAAGTAACGAAAAGGCAATAAAGGGAAATATGAATTAAGTCTCCGAATAGCCACATCGGGTGGTAGGGTAACACCTTAGGGTGTGTTTTGGGGGTTCAATTACTTTCCCCTACTCTCGAAAGTATGATTACCAAGGCATTTTTGTATTCCTCCTCAATGCCTTGACTGGTGACTTTCATTGTTTTTAGAAAAAGTTAAAATTAATTATATGTTTAGATAGTAAAACAATTCCTTGCCATCCCCTGTTGGGGGACCACTACTTAGCCACGAGCCACCATAGCTAGGACACCTTGCCTCTAAAAACACACTTTTGGGTAAAGTTCTGGCAAACGGATTGCTCAACGTTAGTTTTTTTTACTAAATGATTTCCCACTCAGCGAAAATGCGGGCATATTTCCACTAGAATTCTAATTTCCTAATCCCCAGCCCATTAGTGTGTTTGACTTTGGATATCCTGGAGGGGAAGTAAGACGCGGTGTAAAAATTAAAATCTTGGCATCAATATTGTGATACAA
This sequence comes from Timema douglasi, assembly GCA_901482245.1. Taxonomy (NCBI): domain Eukaryota; kingdom Metazoa; phylum Arthropoda; class Insecta; order Phasmatodea; family Timematidae; genus Timema; species Timema douglasi. The sequence continues at coordinate 136,140 of CABEEJ010000476.1, read as the reverse complement.
TATCAACATGGCCTACTAGCAGTGATAGTATTTTAAATATTCCCCCCCCCCCATTGTTAACTATGTTCATATGGTGACTAATGAGAAATTAGAAAACCAGACAAATCTAAATTGTTCATACATTTTGAAAAATGATACCTAGACACGTGAATCGAACCCGATACTTTTGGCCTAGCGTGGCACTAATTTACCACTGAACTCTCCCCATGTTATTCACTCTAATGCTCAATGGCATTTGTACAACAGGTAGCATGAAGCATGAAGCCACTACCGAGTCGTCGGTGGCTGTGGTATCAATAATAACTCAATAGATGGCGATAATTTCCACACGTTCACCGCGCTCTGCTTAAATTATTAGTGAAGAATAATATTACTCTGAGCACGGTACGCATCCTGGATAGTTCGGTGGTAGAGCATTGGCGCGCTAAATCAAGGGTATCGGCTTCGATTCCCGGGTCCAGGTATTATTTAAAAAAATTTACGACATTATACTTGAAACGGCCATATCTGCAACCTGGAAATAATTTCGATCTCCATACTTGATATGTTTGAAAGGGTATACATTTAATTTTTCATTGTTCTTTTTAGACATGATTAGCTGTGTTACTGTGATGAGTCATAAGTTTAAGTAGCATTCTCGTTCAAATTGTTAGTGAGATGTTTGGCCCTGTATTTGGTGTCGTTTTTAGAAGACGCAGATTTGGTCTAATCCTTTTTCTATTCATTGTGTAAAAATCTGCTCAGATTGGTGGGCAAGAAGAAAAAGGTAAAATGATGTATTTTCAAGGAAGTTTCAAGGGAAATGTTACAGATGTGAGATCATAAATGGTTATAAACATACATAGTTAATTTTGAACCGGCTCACAACAGAACATTCAAAGATAATTGAGGATTGATTGAGTGCTTTTGAAGCCATGGGAAATACGGTAGTGGGATATGTCACTTCCAAGTATACATTTTCAAACACGCGTGGTTGACCGGAAGTTTGCTATAATCACTTCTGGCAGCTCATGGGTTTTCCATTTCGATTTGTTGGATTTACTTCCAGTAAATACCCGTACCGGTGGTTGCAAGGTCTAAGGTGGCATTCGCACTTTACTGTTTTGCCTGTGATGGGGAGATCTAGGCTTGATCTCGGCCGGATGCACATGTGACTTATCTTTGTGGTTTAACCTTCTTATACACGCTAGTCCGGGTGCATATCTTCTAGTTACTTCCCCCTCCCCCAAAGTATTATCTCTGGGAATAAGTTAAATAACCTTGGTCTCTTATGTACCGTGTTTTACTACCTATTCGGATTATCCGTATAAAATAATGGGATAGAAGTGAGTAAATTGCAACGTTGAGATAATGTACCCGCGTTTGCGTGGAAGGGTGGTAGGGGAAACGACACTCGCTACACCCGGGCGTGATTTGAACCCCGACCTGCCCGTCACTGGCAAACCAACCTAGTAGAAGTTGACGCCATTGTTGCGTTTCCATCGGTGCGGTGCGGCTAATAAATACACAGTAATGTCCGTTCTCAATTTTTGAAAATTCGTCTGGAATTGATATTTAGTAAAATACAATGAGGAAATGCGTGTAGCTCATCTGCTGGAGTGCGTATGTCGAGCAGTCTAGCGCTCAGGGGAAGGAAGAATGGTTTTCTAAGGTTAGAAGGAGAGTGTAGGGGGAGAACCACAACGATCGATTGAGCGAGCCGCCTCTAGACTCGCTCGTTGCTTCGTGGCGCACGGGGCTGGCTGGCGGACCTAGGGACGGAATTACTTAGTTAAATCAACGACGCTGTTGCGTGAGAAGGCTGATTGAAAGAGACTGCATACAGTAACATTTACCTTAACAAATGGATGGAGGGAATCTAATATAACCCCACTGCATCCAACTAAGATCGAGCCTTATGCACACCACTTTGATAGACAACCCTACCGAGTCCATCAGACTCAAAGTCAAAGAAGTAGAGAACTAACACATTATATATTTAGTATATTTTTATAGTTTTATACTTGCTATGCCAAACAAACTACAAATTCCATAATTTTTATTTAGAGTATTTAAAAAAAATACAACCACCAGCTATAGAACTGAGGAATGGGTAGGCCAGAGGTGGGCAACATTTTTCATGTAGTCACAAGTGTGGCTAACCTATGAGAAATTAAACTTACTACATTATGTACAAATTGAGAAATTAGGTTGCTCAATTGAACATTTAAAACATACAGCAGCCTCATGGCTTAATTGGTGCTGACTGACAGCTCTAAGCTGACTTTTGACGGTCAATATTTAGGTACATACCTAAATTTTGACTGTCAGCTGCTAAACACATGTTTTTGCAGATCATATGGTTCGGCGTAGGGATACATAATTTGGTATGGTAACTTTTCAAAGCCGTCAGCTGTCAGTCAGCACCAAAGAAGCCATGGTGCTACTGTACACTATATACATGTAGGCCTATACTTTGATCATTCGGTTACAACTGTCTCTGACGCAAATAATGGAAATTATCCATATTGAAAATGTAAGATATTTAATGAGAAAGTTGACATTTATTTTGTCTGACAAGTTGCAGAAACATTGGCTTTGGCTAAATGTTTAACTCAATGCACACATTAAATGTTTCCAAATATTGAAGACAATATCGGGCTACAACCGGGAAAAAGGTTATCGTACTGGCAAACTCAAGTTCGCCACACTTCTAAAGTGGCGATTGGCGGCAGGGTGGCCCACCCCGGGGCTAACTGGAGTCCTATACGATTCACATCTATATTTCCAATTATAATAATATAATTCAATGTAGAACAGATTTTGAAATTTTGAGTTTAATATGAAGTCCAAATATCAACAGTATAATAGACATGACTTGGATTAAGTAGAAATTAGAATGGATTGACAAATTAGGGAACTTCACTATATTTACATCATAATATGGAGCTAAGAACACATTAAATAATATAATTCACACATATATATTACATTAAAATAATATAATATAAACTTATAAGTTTAAGTCAAGTGTGAAGTTAAGGCCGAAAAGGACAGATTAGATATAGGTTAGAATAATAGAAGTTTATAAATTAGCAAATATTGAAAAGTGAAGTAGTAATTTAAGTTGAATATAATTTAAAACAAATTGAATCCTATTCTTATCTGTTCTTTAATATCCTTGTTCCTTAAATGCTGGCATATTCCAGCCAATGTTCTCGACATGTTTCGGCGCCATCATCAGGACTAAAGAAAGGGGTAACAACCACAATAAGTTAAGGTGACCTGGCGGTCTAGGGGTAAGGTGTCAGACATCTATGCTGGCGGCCGGGGTTCGATCCTCGGTCCCGGCAAAGATTTATCTGATTACCAAACCCTTCCTTCACCTCTGACAAGACATCTTGTGAATGTGAGGAATGCCAGGCCTCCACCGTGGTTCGGATTCCACGTTAAACTGTAGGTCCTTCATTTCATCTCACAATCACCCTACCATTACACATTAGCGTAAGTGCGTACAACCCGAACGGTTAGTAAGACGCGGTGCTAATAATAATAATAATTACATCCTCCATTTTGTTTCAAGATGTCGGCTACAAAACGCTTCTTTTTGGCCATTTTCTCAACTTCTGCCTATCGAGTTTTCATTTGACCAACTTTTAAAGGTTCCTAGAAATATATTAGATATGACGAAATGTGTTTTAATGGTCGCAAGATCTAAGGCGTCACTCTTGCAGTAGATTAGACTGTCGATGATGGAGGGATCGAAGCTCGAATCTCGGATGAGTGTACTGAGGGTTTTTGCAAAATTGTTTTCCACTCAAATACGGGTACACTTTCCTATATATATTACCTTCCTCATCCCTAAAACCACTAGCGTAATTAGTACGTAAGCGTAACCAGAACCGTTAATAAGACACAGTGCTAAAAAAATGACGACAATCTTTAAAGAAAATAGCGGCTCTAAAACACTATTTTAGCCCATCCAAAGCTCTATCTCCTAAACTAAATTTTAGAAGCCTGACAAAGGGTAGTCGGGTCGTAACCAATAATAATGATAATCATTATAAAAATACTATAGCCTAGTTTGTTTTTGTGGTTATGTGTAAAAGCGCTAATGCTATTATTTTTGAACTTTTAACTTTGAGGGAATATTATAGTTTTTTTTTGCACCAGCTTTGCCTCATGGCTATTCTTTTTTTGTTTGGATATTTAATGTTCACATTCTAAACGAACATCAATACATGGCTTAGGAATTTTAACTTAAACTAGAACAGAAGGCTTAATTACACAGTATCTCTAAATTTGTGAAGTTTATAATTTGTTCTAATTGTCTTTAGTGCAACGCGTCTTATTACCCATCCAGGCTCTCCGCACATCACTTGTGATTCATACATTATTGTGAAGTTATTTTTCTATACAGGCAGCTTTTATTTTGATAAGAAGACTTAAATAATTCATTTAAAGAACCGGAACCCAATAAGAACCAGAACCGATACATATTTCGGTTCGGCTCCCTGGTTGGTACCCCTTCAACTTCATTTTGTTGTAGATGTCATATTTTGAACTTACAACCCGCCTATTTAAATATTGGCGGACAGTCTTAACATCAGCAATACGTTTCAACATGTCGGTAAACGGCCTCCATAGTATATAATTATATTTTACTATTAAAATATCGACTCCCCTTAGCGTTTGTTTATCAATTTAACAGAATTATTGCATTTGCTGATTTTTGGTTGTGAAATTTATTTTATTCAATTTGAAGTTGAAAACCTTGGATTCGCACAGGCAGAATGGTGTGAGTTTGATTGTACATTTATGTGTTTACGTACTTGGTTTTGTAACGCTCTCTAATTTCTATTCACACGGTACATGAACTCAACAAAATAAAACAAAAACCATTTGCAATCTGGGATCACACCTAATTTACACCTAATTTTGAAACCCTTGACCCCAATATTAAGAACTGTGATATATAGGTAAACACCTTTTTTTTTTGCACACACATACTAAGGGCCACCCGGAGGGATTGCCCTAGGCCTCCACGTCGCCGCAGCCCCTCAATCCTCCAAACGTTTTTGTTGTTGTGCTAGATTTTTTTTTTTCAACCACAACACATTTTCATAGGAACAAATTGATTTTCAAGGTGGTGAATGTAAGAATAATTAAATCAATTTATTTCTATTAACAGTACAAATATTATTTTTGTAAAAATAAATAAAACACATGAACTAAACAAATAACTTTGGAAAGGGAGCTTCCAACTTGAATTCTCTAGGTGGCTTTGATATTTATTTTAGTTAACAGCCGGGATCGAACACGCTCAATTTCTGCCATGCCATCAGTCCAGAGCTCTTAGGGAAGAAAATTGCTAGTTATAGCCGGAGAGGCCGGATAAATAAACTCGAATGCGCTCCTTGTCAGACGACAGGACTGTCGATAAGGTCACACACACACACACACACACACACACACACACACACACTCGTTGCCTGTCCGACCCCGATACAGCAGCGGTTGGTTGATTTCCCTTCATTGCGGTATTGGTCCGGTGCCAAAGATAAGGAACGACAGGATCTTACACTTTACATTTTATAAAACTATCATACGCCAAGTCTTTTAGTGCAGATCACTTTAGTTAGATATTATCAATTCGATAAAATAATACTAGTAATACTCCCACTAGTGGGCAAGCGGACTGAGCGTCAAGCATGTCTGGTCTGGTTTGACGGTATTCGCGAGCGGGTTTCCAATCTCGACTGGTTGTGCCGAGCGTGAATTTTCCAAATGGTTTTTCATCCTCTCTTCACAGAAATGTAGACTAGTTTTTCTCTGAATTCAACCTTTCTCGTTCCTACTCATGTCGAGTCAGGAACCACAATCAAGCAAAATTGTAAATTTGATTTTCTAAGAAAGAGATGCCTTTATTAATCTTGTCCAAACGAAGTTTTTAATTAAAAGTAATCTATTTACTAACTTTTCGAGTGCATTCATAAATAGGTCTTATTACCAGTGTGGGTTATACGCTTAGATTCAAATCTTTTTTGTTTGAGTTGAAAGGATGCATAGTTTAAAGTCTCGAAATACGTCAACGATTGACGTGTTCAGAGCGCCACTACCTTCTTGCGCCGGCAGGGTCATTGCCATTCAAATCTTATGTTTATAAGATGAACATCTCTCTTGCTGATGGTAAGTACGAGTATTTGAAACATTATGTCTCCCCTCTTCTGTATATTTATTTTAGTCTCTCTTATCTCGCTGCTCTCTTCCTTTTGTCTCTATTGCTCTGTTTCTCCCCCTTTTGTCTCGCTATCGCTATCGTCCTTCTGTCTCTCCATTGCGCTCTCTTTTCCTTGTCTCTCTATCGCTATCGTCCTTCTGTCTCGCTATCGCTATCGTCCTTCTGTCTCTCCATTGCGCTCTCTTTTCCTTGTCTCTCTATCGCGCTAGGTGACCTGGTGGTCTATGGATACCGTATCAGACTTCTGTGCTGCGGGTCCGGGGTTCAATCCTAGGTCCCGGCACAAAATTATCTGATTACCAAAACCTTCTTTCACCTCTGACAAGACGTGTATTAATCACAACTTGTGAATGTGGGGAATGCCAGGCCTCCACCGTGGTTCGGATCCCACGTTAAACTGTAGGTCCTCCATTTCATCTCACAACCACCCTACCAGTACACATTAACGTAAGTGCGTATAACCCGAACGGTTAGTAGGACGCGGTGATTATAATAATCTATCGCGCTCTATCTTCCTTTTGTATCTCTCTAGCTCACTTCCTTCTGTCGCTCCCTCTCTATTTCCTATCTCGCTAACACTATTGTCGTGCCTGTATCTCGCTCTCTGTTATAATCCTCTCTCTTCGGTATAGTTCTCGCCGGTATCGCTCTAGCTATCTTTCTCTCTGGCGTAGCTCTCATTCTCTAACGTTGCTCTCGTCCTTTTTGGCATTGTTCTTTATCTTTCCCATATCTTTCTTTTTCTTCCTTTTCATTCACTCTCTCCCGTATCGCACTCTTTCTGGACTTGTTCGCTATCTCTTGTTTCGTTATTGCTCTTTTTTGTCTCGCTCTATTTATCCTCGCTCCCTAGATCTTGTTTTTTCTTATCCTTTGTTTTCTTTTTGTCTAGATTCCTTTCTTTTTTGCCCCCAACACCTACCCTTGTCTTGTCTTTGTTTCTATTAACCAGGACAAATTATTTCGTGCTTCTCTCAACACCTTTTACTTACTTCGTTGCAGTGTCGTTTTTTGTTTGTTTTTGTTTTACCTAGCGATGTTTTTACTGCCCTCAGTATTTAAATGACAACGCCAATATTGAGGCCGGCTCAGCTCAATCTTCTCGTCAGATGCGTCATGTAAAAATAATAATAAATGATAATGTATATTTGGGCGAACTTGAGGCCAGATCCTTTTCTTACACTTCACCCCTAATATTTTGCCACGAATGTCGCAACAATTGCGATAATAGCCATTGAAACACTAGATACTTAAGAAATAATTACATCCCAAGAAAAAATAGCTGATGTTAATAACTGTTTGAATTTCTTTCAAATTTAGCGAGATTGCCATGCTGAGGCTACTTGATAAAGCTAGATTTCCACACGCACACAATGTATTCTGCAACTATCACGTTAGACAATCGTATCAATGCGCATCGCCAACTCGTCTGAGCTATCTGCGTATTTACTTCAAAGGCGTATGATTGAGGAAGATAGAATTTGAGAGGAAATGTACTTGAATTTGCGTGGAGTAAGATTGGTAACATTATTATTATTATTGTTAGCACCGCGTCTTACTACCCGTTCGGGTTATACGCACTTACGCTAATATGTAATGGTAGGGTGATTGTNTACTACCCGTTCGGGTTATACGCACTTACGCTAATGTGTAATGGTAGGGTGATTGTGAGATGAAATGGAGGACCTACAGTTTAACGTGGAATCCGAACCACGGTGGAGGCCTGGCATTCCCCACATTCACAAGATGTCTTGTCAGAGGTGAAGGAAGGGTTTGGTAATCAGATAAATCTGTGCCGGGACCGAGGATTGAACCCCGGCCGCCAGCATAGAAGTCTGACACCTTACCCCGAGACCGCCAGGTCAAGGATTGGTAACACATTAGAAAAAAAACCCCACCTTCAGTATATCCTACTGGTATTCGAATCCCAATCTCCGAGTCACTGACAGTCCAGTCTAACACGAATGAACGAGAAAAGTAGATATTTTAAGTAGATTTACTGCTGTATGTGTACCTTTACTATTAAAAGAAAACGGGACTAGGGTCTATTTGATGACTTAAGTTTTACTCATTTCACCTATTTGTTGCAACTATTTTTCCTTCTAGTGTTGGCGGCTACCTATGTTTTGAAAATGGGGATGAGTGAAACTTCCTCCCCTCGTCTATTTGGTTGCCCATTCAATTATCGTGATCGACCTGTGTGATTAGTTCATCACGTTGAAAATGTAGTAGAATCGTTTAGCTAGGGCGCGCCCTGCTCTTCCTGTTGTGTCTGATGGAGGGACAGGGGGTGGGCCACGTGGGAACTTCAGGACTGCCTGTTTAGTCTTTTGGCCCTTGTGCATCCTCGAGGTCAACCGACCAAGTCGAAACTTTGTATCAGTTTCTGAGGAGTTGGCTTTGTTTTGCGACGGTTGGGGCTTATTCTAGTCTTCAAACAGTATCTGTCTGTTCTCTCACTATAATAGTTATCGCAATGCTATGTCAGTGGATCTACTTTCACATGTTCACACGTCAAGTCCTGTGATCTGAAGCTGTAATTTATGAGATATAAATTAACCAATACAATAGTAAGATTTTATCAATGTTGACCTCAAAACTTATGTTTGAATGTTCTAAAAGGTACTCGCCCAAGTTTCCATTCATAACAAAATCAAGGTACTGAGTAAAGTTTGACATGAGTAGGTCTAAAGTCTCGTGAATCGTGACAGCAGCGCGTGTCTCATCATTTCGAAGCAAGTTAGATCAGTGGTTCCCAATTACCTACCAGTCAAGGACCCCCTAAGAGGTTCGTTGAGATCGGCGGACCCCACGTTTTTTCTAGTCATTAGAATCTAAACTAGTCTATGTAAAGAAATAAAACCCCGCCCTCCCATATTAATAATTCATGTTAGAAAACCTACAAAACTATAAATTTGGCACAGTAAATCCTAGTCAAATGTGTTTTTACACACCTACTTTTATTTTTTCACTAACTAGTTGTAATAATAATGAGTATAATAGTAATAGTTGAGATAAAGGTTAGTTAGGCCTACATCAAAATTTATTAATTATGACAAAATTCAAATTTATTTATTCGGGTATAGTATTAGCGAGATAAGTGAAACCTCTTAATTTTTCCAATTACTTCTTGAAGATCAAGTTGAAGGCTGGACACTTTGATTCGAAAATCCGAATGCATGACAAGTCTATTTATATACGTGTTTTTCGTGTAGCGCAGTGTTGAAAAAGCTTGTTCACACCGCTAAGCTGTACAAAAAAGCAATGTGCAGGTGTGTGAGGGAGGGGCAGCTTTTTATTGATTAATATTAGACCTACTGTTTAAATATTGCTTAAATCTTTTATTTTGTTTAACTTTGGCGGTTGTCGAAGACCACTTTTTGGGGACCACTGAGTTTGATAGCGGTCGAAGGAGGATCTTCCTTTAGCAATACATTTTAGGGTGTGGCCGAAGGGAGCGCAAGTATTTTCACGGTTTTTATGAAATTGAAATATTTTTGCCAAAAATAGTAAGGCTATCAAAACTGTACAATTACTTGCGCTCCCGCACCTTAAGCACGCAGGCTATATCTTGTCTCTCTCTCGTACGTCTGTTTACCAATAGCATCATTTCTTCAATCACTATAGCAACAACTGCACAAGTTACATTTTCACAGTTGATTGAGGTAATCTTTGCCACACCTGTCAACGGGTACTGCCGTGGTGGTAACGATGACACACTCTCATTACTTCTACAGCCGTGACAGCGCTGTCTGTCATCATATGGACGAGTTTTTAAGCTAGTTACACAACTACATATCTATTATCTGAATGCTACTTTAAGACTTTAAAATTATGGCAGGTAATGGGATCAAACAAAATTATTGGTATTTTCTCCCATTGTTCATAAAGTTCAAAGTATTTTGTTTAGCCAATCAAGAATAAGTATTTTCATGTGGGTGTTTGTAGTCTGCTAGAAATTGAAAATGGTTACTAGCCACATTTTTATATATTTGTATTATGTTAAAATGGAACACATGTGTATTACCATATGTTTTCATTACATCTATTTGAAGTGACAGGAATTGACATCAGCTGATGTCATAGGGATACATTAGGGACTATTTATTGGAACTTTTTGAGCTGTCATCCAAGTAAACTCGGGTTGTGAATGTACTTTAGGGCCAGTCCATAGTCGGACTTAGTGCGGCTCTGTACCAAAAGACGACACCTACCTAAGGTGGTGTGCAAGAAAGTAAGTGAATGCTGTGTGGTCCCTAACACACTGGATCATTCCATTCTGGTCTAGGTAGGTGTCTTATATTTGGTATCGAGCCGCATTACGTCTCGACTATAAAACTGGCCCATTGTATTCATTGTCTTGACCACTTTATTTGCATCGGCCTCTCGGTAGTTTTTTTTTACACCGCGTATTACTACTCTCTCAGTTATGAGTGCATTTAATTACACTATTAGGGGTAAGGGTTAGCAGGGTACAATTTGAGAAGAACTATCTGAAGGAAGAGGGGAGGAAGCGAGGGGGGATAAGCCACCGGTATTTAGTTCGTTCCCCTCTGATCAATGACCGCGGCTGAGGCTAAGCGTGGTTCTCTCTAATATTCCCCTCGCGTGGACTACCGATAACAATGCCGCTTACGCACACCGATACTTTATTAGGCAGTAGTTTCTTTTCCGGTGCATTGTCCCCCCTCGGGCTCCAGACTAAATATTTAACAATACGCGCGTGCGCAGAGGAGGGTGTTGACGGATGATACCTCTTCTCAGTGCGCCACTGAGACGGCCGCGTCGAGGATTATGTGGGTGTGCCGTGTCTCTGAAGATTCGAACCTGGGACCTCTTGACTGGTGATAGTCTTAATAACACGTGTGGTGTGAAGTTTAAAGCTCTATAGGCGGTGTTTATTTATTGTCTCTAGTTTTATAACTTGATTGCGAGGTTGTTGAATTGTTTAATCACGTGATGCGTTGGTTGTTTGTGACACGGTGCTATAAAACGAAAACATTAGGATATAGAACGAAATTTTGTTTATTTTAAAATTATCATGTCCATAGTTAGCAGTCAAGGATATCAGGCTTGCTATGTACTGGATTGTTGGGGTTCGAATCTCAACCGTGGGTACTGAGGTGTGTTTCACAGGGTGTCTACCTTCCGGAAAAATCAGGGAAAACGGGAATTAGCCGGGAATTTGAAGTGATCGGGAAAAAACGGGAATAAGTCGGGAATTTGGTAAATCACAATAAAAATCCGGGAAAATGATATTTTACTCAAAATATGAAATACAATAAACAGTAAATTGTCATTTTTTTGCTTGTAGCTGTGTAATATATTTTTAATTCCTAGTAAACAATTTTAATTAAAATTTTAAAACTTATTATAAAAAAATTATTAGAAAAACGAGGGAGGATGGGGGGGGGGCAGTTAAAATGATGTTACATACTTTTTTAGTCCGGAATTTTAGGAAATGATCAGGGGAAATCAGGGAAAAGGTCGGGGATTTCATTGGTCAAGTTTAGTAGACACCATGGTTTCACTTTTATCTATCATTAGTTTTGCCATCCCCTTTCCCATGGTAATGCGGGTGCACTTTCGTCACGCACCGGGAGAACACACGGAATTAAGTACTAAGGTAACATTGACACCCCTTAAGTTACTATGGCCACATCCTTGTCAAGTAAATATAATTGTTAGCTACCCGCTTCAGTGTTCGCATGGTCTAAGACGCTACTATCGCATTGGACTATATTGCTGATGACGGGGAGATTGAGGTTCGAATCTCGGTTGGATGTACCGAGGGTGATTTTTCCAAAAGGGCTTTCCACTCTCCACGCAAATGCTGTTACCGGTATATGACACAACTCAACACATCGCTACACACGCTTTCCATTTATCGACTTATTTCAAATTGAGTCATAGGGCCTACTGATCGCGCTAAAATCTTGTAATTGGTTTAGAATTCGTCACGTAATCTAGTTTCTGCCAGGCATCCATCCTTCAGTACCAATAAATATGACACGTATCCGCGCTCGCAATCTACCAAAACAATTCTGCGTTCGCCGCGTCTCTCTCAGCTTCGCATTTGTCCATGAAAACGACGTTCTTCATATGTGGAGCTCTTTTGACTAAAACAACATTCTCGGAACTTTAAAACTAATATAAGTATTATTTAGTCACTTTCAAATGACATTTATCGGGACATTTAACACACCTTTAATAATCTATAAATTAAAGTTAATATATCAGAAAATATATTTTCAAAATACTAAATCTCTGAAGGCTGTCCTCAAATTATAACCCGACACTTGAGTTTACTGTTGTAAGGAAGTCGTCTCACCTGGCCACATGATTCGGAAAGTGTGCGAACCAATCTTCAATCAATAAAGGGGTTTTTATTTAATGTCGCGTGAACACGAATGTTTATTCATAACTTTTACTGTATTCATTATTGTGTGAACCATCTAATTACTTTAAATGCTCGATGGAAAGGACTTGAATTAAATGTATTTTACAGGTATATATAAATAATTACGATAATAAACTGGTCTGTTTCAAAATATGCACTAAACTTTTAATTTATTAAAAAACCATTTTTTTTTCTGAAAATATATTTTTGTTGGAAATATAAACAATTAAAACTACTGCATGTGAATGTGAATTGTATTTTTCGTGATAGTTGACATTATTTAACGTTAGGCTGCACGTTTACATACTGAATTGAGTACGAAAAAATCTCGTGTATATTGGGCATTAATTGTAGCCCGTCAATTTTGGGCGAAGAGCATCACCATTCCTCGTCAGTGACGCCGTCGAGGGTTGGCGGGGAAGGGGTGAATTAATTCGCACCGTTATTGCGTGTGTTCTCTCGCGCTTTCAACTTTTGGCACAAACATAAAAAAAACCTTTGAGGTTTTTGCGCGTCTTGTCTTGCAGCGCTGTTTATATTTAGCGATGCTGGGCAGGGTCCGCAGTAGTTGCTGCGACGTCCCGATTGTTGGAGGGTGTGTTAGGGGCGCCGGCCGCAGGAAGAGCCGTGCCATGGACTTCTTCTCCAAGCTACTGCACATGAAACCCGCCAAGGTAGGGAGCGTGCTTGCTTCCGGGGCTCTAGCCTCAAATCCTCTTTCGTGGTAAATCCTATACGCACGGGCGACGTTTTTATAGTGAACTCTACTGTAGCCGACTATTGACAAAATAAGTAACTATCATGGACACTTGTGTATAATTTGGTATTATTTTTCAGCCATGTTTAGGTACAGACGGGTGTGCAGAAGTAATAAGTTGTCTTTATCCAGGTCCACACTTTTATTATATATAACCTCGTATCGTATTCCCATCGTGATAAGGGTTGGAGCATGTGACCGACTATACACATCAGATACGGTTGAAACAAAATATCGGCCGATCCGATCCTCGTTCCGTCGCGATCATTGATGTGACCCGTAATTTCCACTCTTCATGTGTTCCTGACTTGCGACAGTGTCTGGTCTGGAGCACGTTGACAAAAAGTGTGTATCCGGCTTTACATTTGAAAATTTAACCGTGATGGCCTTGCCTTTCAAACAAAAAATAAAATGAAATATCTTTCGTTTTAAATTTAGTTTGATAGCTGTTTTGATTAAATATATTCGTAATTTTGAAAATATCCCTTATTGTTTCATAATGTACATCTAACATTTATTTTATACACGTGCAAACGATTTTTTTTAAGAAAATTTATTTTTCCTTGAGACATTTATTCACAAAACATATATGAAAAAAAAGCTCATGAATGCGCGTCGTATTTTTTCGTAGCTGTAGGGTTTTCCATACCAGTCACCACATATTGGCCGCTGAATTATAGTTCTAAACGCATATATTTTACGAGAGTTGTTAACTATAAATTAAAAGCCACCTCACCACTACCGCCCTAGATTCTAACCACGGCCTCCTTACCGGAGGGAGGTAAGCCAAGCTAGATGAGACAGACGTTTTTACATTACATGACCATTCGGTGCAGATAGGAATCAAATAGTTGATCAACATGACAACATGTTAAGTCCCAGATCAACACAACAAATAACGTTGATACCCCGCTCAGCGAACCGCGGCAGTTTGATATTTGGGCCACGTTGTATATAATACCCCGCATCAGCTGTTTGTCCAGCTATGTTTAGAACTCTTGGCTCGAAATACTATTTTGCTAACCTGCCCATAGAATCACCGTTTGAATTGTTGCGTAGGACTTTGTGTCAGCTTGAACTGATTAATTCTTACTGCTATACATTGAAATTAACATGGTAACCCATAGATAGCGCTTAACATACTAAATCAAAGGCCTAATTTCGATTCCCATATCGCGGTATCATATTTCAAAATATATTGATTGGGGAGTCAAAAGGTTCCAAGTCAGATTACCAGGTCCATGCTATTTTTTCCAACCTCTAAATAAATTACGTTAACTATGGATTCAGTTCAGGAATTGTTTACCATTTTATCTTTGCGCTGCTGCGCTGGCGTGTTTGAGAAGACATTGATGGACTGTAAATGGTAGTGAGAAAAGGATGGGAGGAACTTACAATACTTTTTGGTAGTATCTTGGGTTTTATAAATTTCCAGTTTCACACAATTTTATAGGGGATAGAACATCAGGGAAAACGGGAATACATTTTGTAAAGAAAAAACTGGTACAAACCTGAGGAATTTTACATAACACTAATACAAATTCTCAAATATTTGAAATATTTAAATTTAAGACCTTTGTATAGAAGGAAAAGTCAACTAAAGAACTAGGCACGCTTATTCAAATAAAATATGTATTAGCTCCTTACACCCCTCAGAAATATTGTGTTACATAATTACTGCATTTATATCTTCATCAAACTTGCATAAGTTATTTTTATGAAAAAAGAAATCTGTGAATCTCGTTCCTTTTTTCACAAGTTAATTTACTGATAAATTAAGTCTCATTACTTTGTACAGTAATCCTTTGTTTTGAAAAATAGAACCCTTGGAAAACATAAGGAATTTTGCTACAGTAAAATGTCACCTTTTTAGCGTAAATAATTGAGGTTAGGCAAAATCCATTTTGTGCAAACTTTACCACACAATTATAAATAATCAATTTGCTTAATATATTATCCAACTAGCCAGCGCTAGTGAAAAACGGTGGGAAAAGTCTGGCCCACCAAATCTAAGGTTTACATGATGCAATGTATTTATTATTACTATTGTACAATATATTTATAATAATAATTATTATTACTATCACCACCACGTCTTACTGCCCGTTCAGGTTATACACACTTACCCAATGTGTAATGGTAGGGTGATTGTGAAATGAAATGGAAGACCTACAGTTTAGCGTGGAATCCGAACCACGGTGGAGGCCTGGCATTCCACACATTCAAAAGTTGTGATTAATAAACGTCTTGTCAGAGGTGAAGTAAGGGTTTGGCAATCAGATAAATCTGTGCCAGGACTGAGGATTAAACCCAGGGTCCCCAGGGTAAAAGTCCGACACCTTACCTCTAGACCATATAATATATTTAGTTGCCTCCAAATACAAGAGAAAAATAAAGAAGCAAGGAAAAAAAGTTGTTTTTCATATAAAATATGCCTGATAACTAGAGCCAGGATTTAAAAAAAATGTAGAACTAACCTACAAAATATGTAGCAAAATTATTTAAAATATATAGTAAAATATGTACTAATGTGAAAATATGTGAAATTGAATAAAAAAAATTCCCCACGTTAATAATACCTACATAATGAGCTAATCAGATACATTGTTTTTAAAACTCGCCAACTTGTGTTTATAAACTGACATGCCACACACGTGAAAGACATGCTACTGAGGCGACTATATGGCAACACTGCATTCTCTTATCGTCACATCACGAGAAAGGTTATACACAAAGCCACGTTATGGCAACTATTATCCTATCTGACAAGCCAGCATACCTGACTTGGACTATGCTCTCTGCCACCCTTCACTGGATGTTCATTCTTTTATGAAAGTACAGGCTGCCTGAAAATTTATGATACATAATTTAAAAGTAAAAGTAATTCAAAGAATAATTATATCACAAGAACTAATTTGTTAGTTTATTGATACATATTATTTAAGCATAGCAACGGTAGCAAGAAAGGTAAACAACATCTAGAAGAATAAAAAACGACAGTATCTAGGATTAACATATCACAATATATTGCACACAAGTCTTTGGCGAGTGATTGATTGTTCATTGTTTTGTCTTATTTCGACACTCCCCCTCACTCGTCAAAGTCGTTGTCCAAGTCCAAAAGTGCATACTAGTTGACTATGCTTGGGATAGGCCAATGCCTTGGTGAGAACATCAGCTCCAAAGTCTCTGTTGGCTTGTAGTTGATGATGTCTCCGGCTTGTACCTTTTCTCTAATGAAGTGTTCTCTAATGCTGATATGTTTGGACTTTGAGCTTACGATGTTATTCTTAGCCAAATGTTGTGCAGACAAATTGTCATTAAGTATTTCGATTGACTGGTGAGGCACACCCATGTCGTGTAGTAACTGTTTTAAGTGTATTGCTTCTTTTGCTGCCTCTGTCAATGACATATATTCTGCTTCCGCTGTAGACAGAGCCACAGTTCTCTGTTTTCTTGATTCCCAGCTGATGGAAGTCGCTGCAAACTGGAAACAGTATCCTGAATATGATCTTCTATCTTCTCCAGTTGCCCAATCAGCATCTGCCATCCCAATAAGTGGTTTGTTAGTTTTCTTGAAAACCAGTGCGAGATTTTTGGTTCCATTTAAGTAGCGCAAGACTCTTTTGGCAGCCAGCCAATGCTCTTTCCCAAAGCAGGTGTTGTATTGACTTAAGAAGCTGACTGTGTGTGTTATGTCTGGCCTAGTAGCCACAGACAGATACATAAGTGAACCAATCAAGTTTTGATAGGGATATTTTTCGGTATTTCCAGAATTCTTCTGTAACTTCATGCCAGGTACCATTGGAGTTGCAACAGGTTTACAGTCACTCATGCTGTATTCTTTGAGAAGTTCTTCAATGTATCGAGTTTGCGATGCTGAAATCATACCATTCTTGTGGCAGAACTCGATTCCTAAACAATAATGTAGTTCTCCAAGGTCTCGCATATCAAAGGATTTAGTTAGTTCTTGCTTTAAATCATTCAGCTGTTGCTGATTTCTTGATGCCACTATAATGTAATCTACATATATGGCTATCAACGTTTGTTCCTCCCCTTTAGTAGTAGTAGATGTGTATATACAAGGGTCAGCTTGTGAGGGAACGAAACCCAATTGCTTTAGTTTCAAGTCCAACCTTTTAAACCATTGCCTACCAGCTTGTTTTAAGCCATAAACAGCTCTTTTAAGTAGGCATACTTTGTCATTATCAGATTTTCGAAGCTTTTCTAGCATATTCTTAGCTTTGAGAAATGTAGAGTGATCTTTGTTGTGGCTTTCTTCCATCATTATGTCACACAAAAATGTTTCCAACATGTCTGGTTTTTGCATTAAGATTCTTTCTTCAAGTTCACCATTGAGGAAGGCAGTCGAAACATCCATTTGAGTGACTTTCATGTCTTGATTAAGTGCCACTCCAAGAAGAACTCTAATTGAGCTCAGTTTTGCGACAGGAGCATAGGTTTCAACAAAGTCAATTCCCGGGCGCTGAGCAAAACCTTTTGCAACAAGACGAGCTTTCCTTCTCTCTAGCTCCCCATTGGCTTTATATTTATTCTTTAATACCATTCTGCTACCTATCACATTGTCACCATCTTCTCGATCTACAATTTCCCAAGTTTCATTTTTTAAGTGAGATTTTATTTCTTCTTTCATAGCTTTTTGCCATGCTTCTCCATCACCTCCTTCTAATGCATCTTTAACATCACAATAGACTGACACATCATAATCTGACATCCAAATTGGAGGTTTCCTGTTGCGTTTTGGTCTTGAATGTACTTGATCTTCAGCTGGATCTTGCTCTTCTTGGTCTGAGAGTTCTACGAGGTCTTGAACTGGAACAGATGGAGTTGGAAGAGTTATTTCATCAACATTTTCTTCATTAATAACTTCTTTATTGTCCTCATTATGTTGATCATCTATTACTATAATGTTTTCTCCTCTTCTCTCCTTTGAGTCATAGAATTTTTTGTTCAAAACTCTGACATCTCTTGTGATTTTGATTTTCCTTTCGTTGGGCATCCATATTCTATAAGCTTTAGAGGTTTCAGAATATCCGACAAAAATCCCTTCATCTGCTCTGGAATTAAACTTTCTTTTGCCAGGTTTTTTGTCCAAAACGAAGGTTTTGTTTCCAAATACATGAAGATGTCGAACCGATGGAACTCTTCCTACCCATTTCCGAAAAGGAGTTTCACCTTTAAGGGTCCTTGAGGGAGACCTATTACGCAGGTAGTTTGCTGTGTGAATTGCCTCAGCCCAAAATGACGGGGGGACGTTTGACTCCAACATGAGACATCGGGCTTTATCAAGTAGGGTTCTATTCATCCTCTCAGATAACCCATTTTGTTGAGGGGTATACGGTGTAGACAGCCACCTCTGAATTCCACATTCTTTTAGAAAACTCTCAAAGTATTTGTTGCAGTATTCTGAGGTTTCATTATCAGATTGCAGAAATTTAATTTTGTTTTCTGTAAAATTCTCAACCTCGTTTTTATATGTTTTGAAAACTTCTAGAACTTCATTTTTATGTTTTAAAAAATAAACTCGGCTGTAGCGTGTTTTCTCATCCGTAAAGGTTACAAAATATCTTGAACCGCCAGGGGATTCAACACGCATGGGGCCACAAACATCCGAATGCACTATTTCCAAAACTTTGAGGTTTTCTGGAACTTCTCTTGTAGAAAAGGGAGCTCGGGTCAATTTTCCTTTAATGCATACCTCACAATCACTCAGCGTATCACCTTTTTTGAAATCTAAGCCTTCCAATGTTTCATTTTTGCACGCCAACCTTAAATCTACTTCATTTAAGTGAGCTAGTTTTTTATGCCATTTTTCTATTGCATGTTCTTCGTGCGCTTTATTTGTTACTTCTACAGACTTAGAATTAACATAATATAGCCCATTTGACTTCTTAGCTTCTAGTACTACATTGCCTTGAGGATCTGTTACTAATGCTTTGTTCTTTTTGAACAGGACATCGAACCCTTTATCAGTCACTTTAGATACTGATAGTAGATTTGTGGTCAGATTTGGTACAAATAATGTGTTAGGCAAATTAATTTTGTTCGAATCTTTCATTTCGATTTTAACTAGGCCAGTCCCAATAATAGAAGCTGTATGATTCTTAGATGCCAGTTTAAGAGTCCCATGTTCAGGGGTTTCAACAAAGTCCTGAAAACTGTCTTTATTTCCACACATATGAGAACTGCATCCGCTGTCAATGCACCATGATGAAATTTGAGACTCACCTGAATTAGAAGAAAGGCACTGTTCTTCCACTTTGAAAGTTGACTCCCCCTTTTTATTGTTGCTCCAACAGTTCACGGCGTTATGACCGATCCGTCCACATTTATGGCATTTATATTTAAATTGTGAGGTTGAGGGAACATTTGTAGGGTTTTGAAAATAATTTGAACAATCTTTGTTCTTTGATTGTTTTATATTTTTTCCGAAAAAAGCATCCTCCAAGGTCATACTATTATTTTTGCTTCTGGCTTCAAACTCTTCAATTATTTTGATTCTTAAGCCCTCTGGGGTAGGCAAGTTATCCCTGGAATCAATTGCTACCCTAAAATTTTCAAAGGATTTAGATAAGCTATAAAGCATCATTATGCTTAAAAGATCGGGATTTATACTGATTTCCAACTCTTCAAGCCTATCAACACCGTCAGTGAATTTATTTAAATGATTACGGACGTCTGCACCCTCATTCATTTTCTGAAGGATCAATTGTTTCAATAAAGTGGCTTTTCTAGCAGGACCTTTACTTTGGTAAAGTTTTGATAATGTATCCCACACATCTTTTAAAAATTTACAGTTCTTAATATGTCTAAGTTCACTGGGCGATATAATTAAGGTAAGATCTGACCTTGCATTGAGATCTTGTTCCTTCCATTTCATTATATCAGCATCATTGGTTGTGGAGCATTTTTCTTGACCAGAAACATATTTCCATAATCCATTTCTTATTAAAACTGCTTGTGCTTGAAGCTTCCAAGTATCGTAGTTATCCTTTTTAAGTGGCTCGATACGATATTTTACAAAATTTGCCATGACAAAAATTATTGTTTAACTAGCAGCACGAACTAGAACATTTTCACAATCGACGAGCATAACTTAATACTTTCACTTAAACTACAATAACTTACAGCAGTTTCAGAATGAGTTACCTAATTTATTTTGAGCACATGTCTGGGCCCATAACCTGTAGTAATTCAAAGAATAATTATATCGCAAGAACTAATTTGTTAGTTTATTGATACATATTATTTAAGCATAGCAACGGTAGAAAGAAAGGTAAACAACATCATAGAAGAATAAAAAAACAATCATAACAGTATCTAGGATTAACATATCACAATAAAGTGCACACAAGTCTTTGGCGAGTGATTAATTGTTCATTGTTTTGTATTATTTCAACATGAAGACATAAAAATAATGCTACAATAAAAAAACAAGCAACATGTGTAATATTTTTTATGCATATGCCTATTTAAATGTATGTAAAATATGTCGAATCAAAACTGAAAACCGACACTAATTTGCCGACATTTCACTTTTATTATTTATAACTGGCGGGATTAAAATATGTAATTGAACATAAATCAGAGCCTACTAATGACCTTGTCTTCCCTTTCCCTAAAAGCTTTTGAACTATATTCCATTCATCGTAGGAATTGACTTCTGAAAGGCCTTTTTCCCAACCATAAATCTACTATATAGTAGGATATTGGTAGGAAAAAAGACCTTTCAGAGAGTAATTCCTACCGTGAATGGAATATAACCAAACTTAGAAAACACATAGGTACACACCAGAACTGTTGTAGGGCCACAATGGTCCAAAGTTGGCTATGTTTTGTGCTTTATACTTATTATAAATTTTGCTGTTCTTGTACCCTGATCATTACCAGGGACACGATCTTGACAACCTATAAAATTACAATAATGATTTTAATAAAGATTATTTAAAGTTTGCAAAAAATAATGACTAAAAATATGAGTGTAAACTTGATTAAATCAAACAAAGGCTTTACAAATCTGGAAACTAGAAATACACATTATTTAATAAATAGCCCTTAACAACTTAACTGTTGATTTCTGCTAAATGTAACATTGATTTACAAATATGTTTTTAGAAGTAATAACAATACCATCCCAACACATTCCCTTCCATCTTAATTGATTGTAATGTCTCACCAAGAAAGTGTATTTTCCAACTATACAGACAACTGTGTTGAATTTTTTTTTGTGTTTGAGTAACTATGCATTTCAAACCATGTATCAAATTTAAAACCCACAACATTGGTTGAACAGTCTAAGGTGTAAACTTTCATTTTAAACTGGCATACTGATAATGGGAAGATTGGGGCTCGAATCCCGGTAGGGTCTACTGGAGGTTGTTTTCCTAAATGGTTTCCAATTCTCCTTCCATGCAAATGCGAGTAGATTACCCACCTTAATAGAGTAATTTGTATTAATGATATATGCATGTAACCTGAATAGGTAGATAAAAAAATATAATTTTATAAATATACTTATTCGACATAAGTGCCTAAAAATTATGCACACCAAGAAAATAAGACCTAAAAATCAGAACTGACAAATTACCTATAAAAATGTTTCCACAACTGAACAAAATCCTCATAAAAAATAAAAAGTAATCATAATGAGCCTTGCTTATTACAGGTCAACCGAGATAATAAGATCCTTCTCAAGTTGCATCAACTACACATTTAGAAGCCAGATCTGGCTGTCACATGCTCTAATGTTAGGCTCCTAATAGTGGATTACCTATTATAGGTAGGTTGAGGTTCAGGTTTGAATCTCGGCCAGAAACAGATTTAATTTGGGATTTATGTATTACTGTTGTTGTCTTGTACCTGTTCCATACTAATCTAATTATTATTCTCAACCTCATATTATTAAGTCATTAATAATATTTGTGTTAGATATACAGATTAAATAAAAAATAGCACCTCAGCAAAGGATAGTTTTGAAATTGTTAGATAAACTTTACACTTTTGTTTTTAAACTTCTATTTTCATATTTTTATCTAAAACTCGATTAAGTTAATATTAAAAAAAATATATTTTGGTTCGACTTTTAGTAACTAAAAACAAGTTTTTTAACCTATTTTTCATTGTCTTATTACTCATCTGCTATATGCAATCTAATTATGCTGATCCAGAAGAGATGAACAAAGTATAATTTAAAGGAAATGTACTCACATCTGCACAGCAGGAGAGTGGGAGACTGAGGAAAACTCACCCTCATTTTACCCAACCAAGATTTGAACCCTGACCTAATAACCATGAAACCAAAATAAATGAGCTTGACATATAGTCCATGGACCTGTCATTTGGGGTGATTGTATAAGGAACTAAATAACTTTTTTTTTGCTATGAGATAGAAAGAGTACATTTATTTTCCAGATCAACTTGCAATTTATTATATAAAACACAATATACTTGGTGAGAAAGTTGACCAACGGTTGCTAATCTTTTATGTTTTAGAGCGGGGAAAGGTCCAGCAGTACTGCCACCACCCCAACAGCTACAACAGTACCATCTGTGCCACTCAGCACTGTATACAAGCAGGAGGAGCACGAGACCAATGTTCAGTTTGCCCGAGAGTTTGTAGTTCAGCTCGTAGAGACAGTTCCCAGGAAGAGGTAGTGTTCATTAGAATAGGCCTTTTTTTGTCAATTCTTAAAATAATAAAAGGTGTTTTTATATCTGTCCACCTTGCAGTTACCTTTTTTTAATTTAACAAGTGAAGTCCACATCACTCGCCAAAGTGACAGCGGACAGACGTGGAATTATTTTTTTAAGGCCAATACTGACCAATGGTAAAGACATTTAATTTTACATGGATAAATATCGGCACTGTAAGTGACTATTTTTGTTTCTCTTTCTATTTAGGAATTTCAGCGGCTCTTTTAATGTGTGTGATGGTGTACTTAAATATTGTTATTAGCTTGCTCTTTAACTTTAGCATGAACATTACACATTTTCAGAGATCAATATTAAATATATGCGTAATATATTTTAAACTAAAATTAAAATTAATTCCAATCTTAAGAGAGGTACCTAATCAAATCCCCCCTGTGAGAATGTGTTTAGTAACGAAATAAAATAACAATGCATCTCAATAATGTAAATTTTTGTTGCTAGGAGTTCAGTTCAATATTGGAAAATTTTTGACTAGTGAGCCCTTGGTAATTTGTTCAAGCTATGTGTAAGCTTAACTTGTTACACACCTCCATCAGAATAGAGATAAAATCTTAAATTGTATTTGTAGAGCTGATACACACCTAAAAAAGTCTGGGAATTTTGACAGTTATAACTGGGGAAATTTTAAAGGAACATTTTTCAAATATCTGTGATTATATAATTATAATGTTATTATAAGAGCATTTATTATCATCATCATCATTATCAAGTTAATATAAGATAATTTATTATCATTATTGTCATCATTAGGTGTTCTGTCTTACAACAGGTCCATCCCTTTTGGCAGTAGACTTAGGCCGCCAACGTGCTCTGTCTTCTGCTTCCTCCATCTCCCAGAACTTTGTTCTTTCCTTCAAGTGATCCAATATTTTAATCCTTCCTAAGCCTTTTCCCCAAACCTTTCCTTCTATGACATTGTGCAGAAGACGGTTCCTCTTAAGAATGTGTCTGATCCAGTTTGCTTTGTACCAAAGAATCAGATCGAAAATGGTTCTCTTACCCACTCTTTTAAGAACATCTTCATTTGTCAACCTGTCTGTTCATCTCATCTAAAGTATTCTCCTCCAGTACCTCATATCAAAGCTCTCAAAGTATTTGATTTTCATCTTCCATAGAAGAGCATAACAAAGTGTAAACTATTAGTATCTCCATTGTTCACACAATTCCATGAGTAGCACTGTCATATTTGTCCCTAATAATACTTGTCAATAGAGTTGCCTATACAGTGTTGCAAAGAAAAAAAAAATCTGGATTTTTTTAAAAAAACAATAATTTCAAAATAAGGAAACACTGGCAAATTTGGGAATAGTAGTCCTTTTGCATCGAAGAAAAGGGGAACTGAAGAACTTATTCAGTACATGTTAACCTCACCCACCCCACATGTATTTTTCCATTCAACCTCTAGGAGCTCGTATTATGATTGGCAAAATATTGAATTAGACCTTTTGAGGAATGTTGTTTTAATAATAATAATAATAATAATAATAATAATAATAATAATGGACTTAAATGGCGAAGTTAAGGCTACCACCTTTTCTTACACTTAACCAATACAATTAAAATGAAGTTGAACAAAAATAATACATATAAAAACACACAAAAATTTATAAAAACTAGAGCTAAAATACACAAAGATTACATAATATGAGAATGCATGCATGTGTATGCGCACACACACACCCACACAATGATTACATCTCACACTCCTCAATCTTACGAATGAGCTAATTGGCCCAATTCCAAAATATATTTAATACTGTTAAGGCTGAAACTTCTTATCTAGGGTTTTCATAAGTTTTGCCAGAGTTTTTTTTTTCAATTGCTGATCTTTTTCTAAAATTAGAGGTAGCTTAATTTAGACGGGGGGCGGAGGGAATTTATTTTCACAAAAAAAAGTTAATCAAAATTAGCATTTAGACATAGGCCTAGGCCATTTTATTTATTAGCACCTAATTTTACTACCTGTTCAGTTTATATGCTTATGTACTAATTACAATAAAGGTTTTAGGTATTAGTTAGGTTATATTAAGAGAAACTACTGCAATAGTAGCGCATTAAACCACGCGGCCACAGAAGCGGGTAGGACTAAAGTTAAAAATATATTTAACTTAGATGTTTTTATAAAACGAATAGTTTCTGACATTTAAGCAAATTACTTTTGAAATAGAACCAAACTTGGGAAATGAGGAGTTTATAATTTAAATATTTTCTGATTGAGTTGGAAAATTGCAATTTTGTATAGTGCATGAACATAATACTATAATTCGATCCCGGAGTTTAAGTGACCACCCTTATCTAAGAAAAAAAGACTAGAACTAAGCATGTTGATTCATAAACATGTATTACATCCCAATCCCTCCTAAACACTGGATCCTGTTTCCCTGTCAAGGTCATATGGTCTTGTTTCAAACACCCTGCACCAGTCACATATATGAGAAATGAGAATTCTTTCTGGAAAACACAGGGAATTTCGCATTAAGAAAATAGTGGCAATGAAAATAAGTCTTTTAGGGGCCAATCGCATTGACATTAATAATGCTTTCTTACTATATGTGTAGTGAAAAAGTCACCTCCCCAGGCCCCAAGGAGATTGACAAGCAAGAACGAGTTTCGTTGACTTCGGTTGCAGTCTCTGAGGTCAGCTTCCAGAGCGTAGACACTTCCTTCCTGCCAGATCTTCTTCAACCAGAAGCTGTATACAAGAGACAGACAGACACAGGTAATTGATCTGGGGATAGTGATGTGCAAATATGTAATAATCTGTTGATTATAATAAAATATGTAACCTTGCATAAATATAACAAAAGTAAGAGGCTTGTGTGGGCATGACAATTTTCCATGAGAGTGAATGATACTTTCTCATATAAAGAAATTATTTTAATTGTAATTATGATGGATCTTGACATATTAAATGGAAAGAAAAAATGCTTTTATATATATTAGTGAAACGGTATGATGGCTTTTATTCAAATTAGATTTTTAGATGCTAGGCTATGCTCATAGAAGTTGAATCATGATTTTAATCTAAACTCAAAAATCAAGCTAAATTTACTGACTGTTTGGAAAAAAAGATAACTCAAAATTGTTGAGTACATAAAAGTAAAAAATTGATGTTGGTTTCCTCGAACCTACTTAAGGTTAATTCACTGATATATAATATTTAAAAAAATACTTTAAAAACTATAATCAACTACATACGAGCATATATTGGCCATACCACTATTAAAAAAAAATTATTTAGGCCTATCAATATTTTAAAACATCAATGTTACTACATTGACCTGAAAATAATCAATTTCCTAAAAATATTATCAGTTTGAAAAGGAAAAAAATATTTGTGTCTGAGAAAATTAATCCAATTTGAAAGCAATAAAATATGCCATATTTTCTTTTGCTTTCCTAATGTTCATAGTATTTTCATGTAGAGGTACTTTTTAAATCATGATACACAACGAGTGATTATTAACACCGTAACTTCTTTGTTAGGTAAGTGGGCCATTCAAAGGTAACTCCTTTACTTGAGTCACATATGCAATTTTCAGGGCTCATACTTGGTCCTTAAAGTTCCTAAACAGAAACCGTTCATAAATCTATTTTTTTTTTAATAATTCATGTAAATTTGTATGATTTTCAATATAATTTTAAGGCAAGTCGCAACAATTCAGTCCCCATGTATTTATACATTTTTTCAATCTTTTGTCCCAAGTAGACTTTAAATTGCCTCTCCCCCTGTTATATTTATTTATTTTTTTGCCTGAGAGTCTTTCCTATTTGTTTGACATTTCTTCCATTTCTTGTGGTGTTAAACCTTTTCTTCTTTCCTCCAGGTTTCATTCACTTGTTTTTTACATCCTAAGACTGTAAGGCTATTGAAGCACTAAGATGGTTCTGTTTATATTTATGCTTAGTATTTTTGAGGGACACAAATCTCCTGCAAAGCTACCAGCAGGGAAGCAAAACTTCCCAAAGGGGCAAGGATGATGCCTTTTGATGTTTATACAGACTGCCTGATGGATGATTAGGAGATGTTTTGAGCAGAAACACTCAATAGGAATCGATAACGAGACCCTGAAAGGCTTGTCTTTCATCGCTACATTGCAATGGTGATGTTGAGAGAGGTTTTTTCAACATCTGGACATATGATTACAGAACAGACAGATGCTATGAAAGAAATATCTTTGAATGCATGTTTGAATAGCATAGATGCCTTGAGGTCTTATGGCAATAAACCTGCTGGTGCAGTCTTTCTCCACAAAAATGCATGTACACTTACTTTAAATATAACCTTTCTAATCCCTAAAACCACTAGTGTATTAGTACATAAACATATAGCCCTAATAGATAGTAAGGGATGCAAGGGAAAAAAAAATCCCCTAATGAGTTAGGGATGAGGAAGTGAACCTGCATTTGTGTTGAGGGGAGTGAAAAATGATTAATGAAAATCTACTTTCAGCACGCTTGACACCTTAGACCAATAGGCCACTAAAGCAGATTATTAATCATTAGTAATATAAATAATTAATTATCACAGTTGAACCTTATGGTTTTGTATAGGGGGCGCTACAATTTTTGTCTACATTATATTAATTTATGCCTATCTCCTTTTAAGTTGGTTTATTAACAACATTTTGTTTAAGTTTTTAATTGGTTTTTCAAATAGCTTACTAAAATCATTTAACATATTCACTTTTTTTTAAATTAAAAATTGATTGTGCTACCACAGGTTATAAGATAATTGAAAGTAATATAAATCTATTGATCAGCACTAGGGAATGAAACAAATGATTAGGAACAGCAAAATGGCTGATTGGCCAACTCTAAATTTATTACTTTTTAAATTATCAACCAAAATAGCATATTATGTTTTTAAATAAAACTCACATTGCACAAATTAAGGACACAAATAAATCATAAGCTATACAAAAACCCTCTTTAATTGTCTTTAATTTTTTTTTAAGAAAGTATTATAATTTGGTTAAGTATAAACATTTTTGATATTTTTGACTTAGAAGCCATTGTTAAACATAATTTGAGAAATAAATGATAAAATTAAAACTAAAAACATATATATATATATATATATATATATATATAGTATTATAGATCCTATTTGTCCAAAAGGTTTAAAAGTACCATAAGCTTTAATTTGACACCAACACATACAGAATATTTGAAGTAATTGGTACAACCCAAATGAGATAGTCTTTTAGCTAGAAAACATTTTACAAAATGGTAACACTGCCATTATGGCCAGAAAAATGAGGTGGAGGGGAGAGGGAGGGTGAAGAACCCATACATACATATTGTAAAGAAAATCTGAAGTATAAGGATTTATGACAATAGGTGATTTGACGCAAAATGTTATTTAATTGAGGGGGCTGGGGAAGAAACACAAGTCATATAGATTAGATGGGCTGTATTCACTATCTAAATTTCTGTGAAATCCTGAAAGCTAGCTATAAAAAATAAATAACATTCGTCGATACTAGCTAGCCTCAAGGTCTTGATTGATTGTAAAAATCACTTGTAGTTTACAGGGTAAGCTATCAGAAATCTCTGCTAACACATTTTTTCATAAAATGAGGGTCGGTTTATCATACCACTAGACAGCAACCAAAAGTTTCTAAAACGTGTGAAAAGTAATAGTAGCTATAGAAGTTTGGACGCTTTCATTCCTTCAGCTGCTTTTCCTTTTAAAGTTTTTGTTATTAGAGTACGTTTTTATATAAAGTTTTTGAAGCTAAGCAGCTGTGGCAATTATAAATTATTTGGTACTATATATTGATATAACTACATGCAAGTCAGATACCCTTGAATTTTTCTAAAAAATTTAGATTCTACGCACGTTTACTCATATTTTTTCATAATACATCTTAGTGCAGAGTTTGTATGTTGTGTGTACAGACACTGACACAACAGAATACGAAAGTGCAGCAGAGACTGACCCCCTCTCCGGCAGTATCACAGAGGATCTACTCGTCAGCTTCCAAGAAGGTAGCATTGGTGCATCTCCAGCTGGCCACATTGTTGGGGTTCACAAAACTGACTCATCAATATCGTTGAGTTTTGACGATCCGGACGTGCCCCACGATTCGTCTAGTCCATTGGATGTGAGCGGACTCTGTGTTGGGCTGGGACAGTTATGCTTGGACACCTCATCAAAGGGGAGTGCATCTTGCGCTGATGAAACACTAATTAACGTCACTCTAGACTCAGTTGTTGATGTTTCTTGTAAGAGTGTGGACCTTCTGTTAGCTGAAAAAACCCCTGTAAGAGCTTCAGCCCAGGATCCATTACTTGACCTAGCAGTGTGTCCAAATATCTCAAAAGTCACCGCTGCCGAGAGTCCAATTGGTCAAACTGGTTTGCCTTCCTTGCCCTTAATAACTGTCATCTCAGCATCACCTGTCACTCAAAATGAACTAACATCAAATAAAGAGGGTGCTGGATATGTCAATACTGAGCATGTTTCCATAATAGATGGTATTTTGCCGCATGATGAAAAATTGGAATCTCATCTTTGTCACTCGTTGATAAGTGAAGAATCTTTACCACCGGTGAGTGACGTTCTTTCACCCACGTCTAAGCAATCAAAAAGCTGTGTGCATTCTTCTCAACCAGATAACACTGGGACAAAAGTGGTCAAATCCCCTTTGTGGGAATATGAAGTTGTTGAATCTCTTCCTATTAAAGAGCTTGAAACACTAGGCACACTAGAATCTGTTGAATCGATACCTATTTCAGTCGAGAATAAGCCTTTACTAGAATCGTTTGTAAACGAAAATGAGCCTTTAGTAGAATCACCTGTAAATGAGAATGAGCCTTTAGTAGAATCACCTGTAAATGATAAAGAGCCTTTAGTAGAATCACCTGTAAATGATAAAGAGCCTTTAGTGGAATCACCTGTAAATGAGAATGAGCCTTTAGTAGAATCACCTTTAAATAAGGTTCCTGAAGAATTGTCATTAAATGGGGTTCCTGGAGAGTTGCCTTTAAATGAGGTTCCTGAAGAGTTGCCTTTAAATGAGGTTCCTGAAGAGTTGCTGGTAAATGAGGTTCCTGAAGAGTTGCCGGTTAATGAGGTTGCCTTAGAGTCACCATTGAAAGAGGTTTTGGTCAATACTCCAATAAAGGAAAATCCTACTTCTCTTATTGTTCATTCATTACAGTCAGTTGAAACTGAATCACCCGTCAAATTAACACATCCATTTCAGACAGCTAATTCTGATAGCTTTTGTGATTCAACACATCTGGAAGGTTACTTGCCCACAAAAGACAAAACCAACCTCTTTGACATACCAGCAGTTGCTCGCGAATCTGATCTAGATATCCAGCCAAACCACCTCAAAGAATCACTTGAACTGGTAAAAGAAACCAGGTCTCTGTCATCAGAAACTTTCAACATTGTGCAGGAATCTCCTATAAAGAGTTTAGAATGTGATTTGTTCTCCAACCAAACCTTTGTGTCAAATATAAATACAGAGTCGCTCAACACCACATATTCTTCAAACTCTTCCATTCATGATGCTGTCACCAAGAACCTTAAGCAGCTTACAAACTCAGGAGTTTCTGATCTATCTCAGTTTAAAGGTGGTGACATAAAGGATGACACCATTGCACCTGCAGTTGAAAATTCCCCAGTAAGAGATATTTTCAGTTTGAAAAAGGAACAGTCTGAATCAGGTCTTAGAGAACTCTATGAGGTTTGTGACCTACAACAGAAATCGTTAGAGCTAGGAGATGATAAATTTGTGAATGCCTCTGATTTCTTTTCAAATGAAAATGCAGGCATTCCTCATGAACCTGTTTCAAGAGACTTGAACAAAGTATTTACTTCAAGTGAGTATCCGTGGCAAGAAACTGTGGCTGAAGAGGCGAAAAGAGTTTCGTTGGACTTTTTAACAGCGTCTCGCAAGGCAGACGTTTCAAACTTGAGTGAAAGTGATAACAGTTCGTCCTTTAATACCACTGCGGGGGTCATGGAAAACACTCGTGTATCAAACAGTGTGGAAAAAGTGAACCCTTTTGTTGGTCAGTCTTCGTTGAGGCACTCACCTCCAGCTGCGGCAAGGACCGCCTCACCCCTCCGAGGCAGTCGAGGACTCAGTCCAGCCAAGAAGACCACTGGTAGCAACTCTAGTGTGGACCTTGTTGGAGCAGAGTCCCCAAGGGCAAGGGCAAAAGTGTCTAGCAGCAGTTCAGCTAAGGAGCTGGGGCACGCAGATGCTGTGGATCCTTTCAAACCCCGGTCCAGACTCACCAACACCCCTCCTAAGGACCATATCTTATCTTCTGGGGACTCTTCTATAATCAGCCAAGCTGTTCAAGCGGTTAAGGTGTGTTTTTAACACAAATTTATAATTGTTAAAATTATTTCATTGAGATGCATGCTTTTGTTTTGTTTAAAGATGGGCTGTATCCACAATTTCTCGAATTCAGATTTGTTTTACTTATTTTACTTACTATTCCCAATTCAGAATTTTAGAAAACATGAGCATAAGATATTAATTTATTCACTTATCTCACATTAATATATTTTTTGTACCCTTGGTTAGTTGTTTTATGTAGGGATGGGCCCTCAGATCTTAAAATCCTTTGAATCCCTCGAATATTTAAGAATATTCGAGACTCAATACCTTCAATTCTTAGTGAAATTTGTTTTAGCACTCTATTACTCCCTATTGTTGGTTCAAAACCCACTGTAATTTACGGGTAGTCTTTACAACCAGGCCTCAGACCAGTTATATTACCTAACTGAATTTAGAAATGTTTAATGAAAGTATTATAATTTAAAGAATGTTAACATTTAGTTATTAATTTTTTCGATTATTCTTTTATATTTATATATCCTCTTATGTTGATAATTTTTTCCAAGATCCAGATTCAAAGGTGAATGGGAGATTAGGATTTGAGATTCTGACCCATAAAATAGTGGATTCCACCCAACTATAGTTTCATGCTCTAAAAATATTATATTATGGTTATATATACTGTAGAATCTTGATAGTTCGAACGTTTGGTAATCTGAACACACCTTAAGTAAAATAGGCCAAAATACGGATATATGACTTAGTGAAATTGATAATAAAATAAATATCACCATACAAACAAAATAACTATACATTTAGGTTTTCTACCTGACTGGATGTTTTAAATACATTTTACAATGTTAATGTTGAATATCTTGATGATTTAATTAGTCGTCAAAAGCATTCAAAATTATTTTGTTGGTAAGAGCGAAGAAGGTTATTTATTTTATTCTTTAATTTTTCAACTATTACAATGTTTGTTATCAACAAGCCTCGTGACTAAACAGTATTGTGTTTTTAGGTGATTTTCATTTTCAGTAGAAAAAAGATAAAGAAATTAACCTTCCATTACTTCCCAAATTGGGGAAAATTTCCAGCAATGGTTGAATAGAATTAACAGGAAGAACTGGTGACCTGGCGGTCTAGGGGTTAAGGTGTCAGACTTCTATGCTGGCGGCCGGGGTTCAATCCTCGGTCCCGGCAAAGATTTATCTGATTACCAAACCCTTCCTTCACCTCTGACAAGACATCTTGTGAATGTGAGGAATGCCAGGCCTCCACCGTGGTTCGGATTCCACGTTAAACTGTAGGTCCTTCGTTTCATATCACAATCACTCTACCATTACACATTAGCGTAAGTGCGTATAACCCGAACGAGTAGTAAGACGCGGTGCTAATAATAATAATAATAATAACAGGAAGAAATATATGCCCTTTGCATTTAGTGTTGTTTGCTCTAAGCATTTTACAATCAGATTTTGATAAGTCCTCTCTTTTAAAATAAAAACTTATGCCCCAGATAAAAAACCCTCAACGAATATTAAAATCTGAAGTGTGTTCCTCGATATTATTAAAATGTCAAGATGTATCCGTGGCTCCAAAGTGTACTTCCTTTTAGATAAGAAAAGAAAAATCATGGGGGAAATCATTGCTACTACTAGCAAATTT
The DNA here is from genome assembly GCA_901482245.1 of Timema douglasi. NCBI lineage: Eukaryota > Metazoa > Arthropoda > Insecta > Phasmatodea > Timematidae > Timema > Timema douglasi. The sequence goes on along the minus strand of CABEEJ010000476.1, from coordinate 103,054 downwards.
GATTTCCTGTCCTGCTAAACCTACTGATGTTACTGAATTAAACATAAATATTGGCATGGATTTCCAATCAACTTTTGAAGTGTCTGTTTACTATGAACTTAGAATCAAAATATATAGATCATTGAGTAGGGATGTATAAGATAATGAGGATGTAAACAAAATTGACTCGTCCTTTTATGTTTTGTCAAAATTTACCGTTAATATTTAGCTTTTGTCAAATATGCCACTGTATTGGTTAATATTAGGTGGAAGACTCGGGAGTTGCCTAAAAATATCAATAGTTTGTCATAATAACCACATATAAATGAGAGTTTCAATTATTACATAAAAATCACCATTTAGGCTCAGTAAGGGTTATGTCAGCGTTACATTTGAGTGAAATTGGTTTTGACACTTTTAATATATTTGCTGAAACACTTTGTATCCTTTAAGTAAGACTACATTCTATTCAATAAAAGAGACATTTGTCCAGCTCTTTATGAGATTTACATTTGTCCAATATCAGGAACTATTAGTGGAGTCACTTCAGAACTCAGAGATGTAGATGGGAAGAGATGGTCAGTATGATTCACCAGGATTTTGTGTGAAAATATGTCGCATACAGTGTCATGGACCTAACATATTTTAAGATGCTCAATTTGATAATCTTACAAAAAGGTGTACTTGTAGATGATCTTGAAAAACCAATGTGTGAGAAAATATTAATGCAAATGGAGTGGAAAAATGTGATGTTTCTCTCTTCCTGTCAGACTGACACCCACGAATTAAACCAATTAGGACGAGGTTTCCTAACATTCAGCATGGATTCGATGTGTGACACACTGCAAAAAGTTTTACGAAGAAACTTGGCAGCAGTATATCAAACCAAGAAATTATTAAAGGGAAGGATAGTTTGGTAAATCATTTATGGTGGTCATCTGCATATTGTAATGGTGATCCAAAATTACTTATACAGTAGCCCTATGACTTCTTTGGTGCTGACTGACAGCTAACAGCTAACTTCTAACAGCTTTAAAAAGTTACCAGACCAAATTAAGTATCCCTACGCTGAATGAGATGATCTGCAAAAACATGTGTTTAGCAACTGTCACTTCTGACGGTCAAAATTTAGGTATATACCTAAATGTTGACTGTCGGAAGTCAGCTGTGCTCTGTCAGTCAGCACCAAAGAAGCCATGGGGCTACTGTAGAAAGGTTCATCTCTTGTTTGAACCATCTATACGCTATAGTTTGTTGTGTACAACACTCGAGAAGATGAACAGGAACAGAAACGAGTGAGGAATAAAAGAGTGAAAAATAGCGTTCTGTCGGCCGGCGGGCATACCGACTATGGTTCATGATGTCACACGCGAAATCTAATAACCGGGTTGTCGTCACACACTGGCTCCCCTTATCATACTGAAACAAACATAATTTTTCTCATAATTTTCTTCTCTATTATCTGATCTTAACTGAAAATGTGTTTTTAGGCCAAACCATCCACTTTGATAATACATTTAAAGTGTAAATATATTTTATAACAAGCATTTGAAAACTCCCTGTTACAACAAATTATCAAATCATTAACTAATTCTTAAAACTCAATAATGCTCAACCAGTGAGTGGGAATAATTTTTTAATAAATTCCAAGCAAGCGATTGATATAAAGGTTGCAGAGCAAGCAAAATGTTTACTGTAATCTCATTCTGTTAACTTATAGGTAGTTTCTTCTGTGAACCTCATAAAAAGTTTTTTTAACTTTAGGTGATATAGAATAAATAATACATCCTAGCGTTCTTGCTAACACTACCCATCATGATGGCTGACTTTAAACTTATAGCAAACATAGTTTCTTAGTTTCATATTTTGGAATGTGTGAAATGCTCCATTTTTTTAATTGAAAAAGCTGTATTTTGTTCAATTTTTAATTTTTATCTCATCCCATCACTTTTTCTTTTTATCTTCTTCACTGTATTGTAATATAAAAGAGAAAGTCCACATGCTTACACATTTTAATGACACTGAAAACACTTTTACATTCTTTAATCTTGAGTTACTCTCACCCCTCGAAAATGATTAGTTTATTAAATATTAGAGATGGGCCACTCGAATCTTCGAATCCTCGAATCCACCGAATCCTGATAAACACCGAATCCTCGAATCTCAAATACTTAACTGGATTCGATGATCGAATCCTTCACCTCATAAACAAAGCATCATATGTTGAATTCAAAAATTACTTGGTTAGGCCTACTTGAAAAGCAATTCTTAATCCGTAATATTTATTTTGTCGGACAAAAGAGATAAACATTAATACAATCTTCTTTAAAAAAAAATTATTAGGTGTGGAAAAACTTACTTGCCTATTACCGTACCCTCCCACCTCTATGGGAAACTTGGACTCGACCGTTTCGGCACATGGTCACTTGGAAAACTCTCACCTTGCGAACAATCTTTTAAATATTGTAATGAACACATTAAAACTCTTCAAAATACTGAAACTCTAAACTAGAATTACAAATAAACTCGAAAATAAATAAAACAAATTATGGCTTTTTTTAAAAAGAAACGAGAACACATTACGGATGATACAAAGTCAGCCGCCATTACACACGATATAAAGTCAGCCGCCATGATGTATATGTTAACTCGCCCGAGTGATGATTAAAATAAAGATACTGTTAATTCTTACTACCTAACTGGTTTTAATTATCTACAACTATATAAAGAGCCCCAATTTATTGCATACGATCCTTAAGTTAGATATTTTGTTGGGTTTCATGAAAAATAAATACTGTCAACAGTCAGACAGCGATAAAACTGTTATATTTATCCCTATCGACCTACGTATCGTATATCGATTGTTTTATTAAAATCGATTCAGGTAATCTGATTAATTAGTAAGCGCTCTCGAGTTTTAAGAATCAAATAACGACTTGCTAATCCATTATTTATTTTTAAATTGATTTTAACTTAGTTTTTATTATTTTTAAAAATATGTTATTGAAGTAATTGTAGAAATATTCAAACTTAGTCCTGCCTTATAAAATGGGAATGAACATATTGTAGTCGAAAATATGTTCGTGTTTTAAATAGAATGTATTCTTAGAAATCGATATATTGCAAGAATCGGATATATTTGTTTTCTACGCAAAAATTTATAATGAATATAAAAGAAAATAATAATAAAACATACTTAGGCATTATTGAGTTCACTATTTCCAATGTATGTTTAATTGTTAAGCATGTTTTAGTCCTTATTAAAAATATCCGTTTGTATTCTTATTTTTGCTATCTTAATACAATAAAATATCCTTTAATAATGATTAAAGTTGATCAAAGGATATATAGGCCTAATCTATTTATTTCAAATGTTTTTTAGAAACTTAACCCATTCTAACAACACTTTTAAAAATAACTAAAAGACACTCAAATTTTGATTGATTTGATTTTTAGACAATAATATGAACCTAGATGCTTTAATTAGGCTGGATTTTAACCTGCATTTGGCAAGGGGGGCTGGGGTTTATTAAAATTGAAAGCATGATTGAAATAAACCTTAATTCACAGTTTAGGTCTATATTGTGTAATGTGGGTCTATTTGTAAATCATTAGAATTTATAACAATTTGCTAGGATTCAGATTCGAGTTTCGAAAATAAAATGTAGATTCGGATTCGAGAAATAGTGGATTCGACTCATCCCTATTAAATATTTACAAGGTTTGACGCTATGAAAATTTGACCCTATTAAGTGTTGTAAAGATAGTCCAAGTTGAACACAGAAGGAATAGAGTATCAGGCACATTAGATTTTATAGAACTAAACATTTATTATTTATTTAAAAAAATTATAAAGTTTTTGATTTTATTTTTTTCACAAAGCTAATCTTTTTTATTTGACAAAACAATGGTTATGATATAGATTGTAATTTTAAAGTGGGTGTATTCTAAGCAATTTTTGATGTAATTCATAGTGTTAAAATGAGGGGAAGATTCACCCATTGAATTCAGTAAAATCTTAAATCTAGAATACAGGTCAAGATTCATTGGATATGAGTGGCAGACTATATATAGTTTATATACGAGGCTATAGTTGAACCCATTAGTTTGGATGTCTGTGTAGGTTGAGGCTGGCTCTGATTCTCCCAAGAGTACAATCAACTCTGAAATCAACCTGAGTGAGGCCGGGCCAGAGATAGCGGAGGATGCCAATCTTAAGGAGAATAATGGTAGGTCAAGCTCTGGCGGTTGGAAGAGTATCAACACTATGAGTTTGTCACTGAGGTTTGGTGTTACGAAATTGCCAATTTGTGTATGTTGCCTTAATGTTTGAAGATTAATTTAGTTAATAGTAAGGTGACCTGGCGGTCTAGGGGTAAGGTGTCAGACTTCTATGCTGGCGGCCTGAGTTCAATCCCCGGTCCCGGCATAAATTTATCTAATTACCAAACCCTTCCTTCACCTTTGACAAGACATCTTGTGAATGTGGGGAATGCCAGGCCTCGACCGTGGTTCGGAATCCACGTTAAACTGTAGGTCCTTCATTTCATCTCACAATCACCGTACCATTACACATTAGTGGTAAGTGCGTATAACCCGAACGGGTAGTAAGACGCGGTGCTAATAATAATAATAGTTAATAATAAACAAGGTGACCCGGCGGTCTAGGGGTAAGGTGTCGGACTTCTGTGCTGGCGGCCGGGGTTCAATCCTCGGTCCCGGCACAGATTTATCTGATTACCAAACCCTTCCTTCACCTCTGACAAGACATCTTGTGAATGTGGGGAATGCCAGGCCTCCACCGTGGTTCGGATTCCACGTTAAACTGTAGGTCCTTCGCGGTGCTAATAATAATAATAATAATAGTAAACAGAAGTTCTGAAAAAACAACCAGACTTACCCTGTTTATTTTAAAAACTCAGATGAATAAAGAATCTTAAGAAACACAATAAACATAAGGGTGTTGAGTTAGTATCTCCATAGCAATTAGTAAGCAATTTAATAACTTTAAAAGAACCAGATTTAAAATTTGAAAAATAAAATATTCAATATGCATTTTCTAAATAAGATTTTTATAAATCCCCCCACCCCTTTTTTTCCATTTATACCCCAGTAGATTAGATTAAAACACATTAATTAAAAAACTTATTTTAATTATTTTCTAGTGTTCAAGGATCCTTCAGAATTTGACTTCTTGTCCTCGTTGGGTTCGACCCAGCCCAGCAATCGTAATGCTCGTCTCGACTCGCTCTATGTCAAGTTCGACCCGTTGGTTGGCAGTGCTACGACCACTGACGAGAATATAGTCCTGCCCCCTGCGATTGTTGCCAACAACAGGTGAAATTGGTGGGGTAGTTATGGGGGGAGAGGCCATTTGTAGAGTTACCATTGGTTCTCTGAGCTCTTTTATTTGATTTATTAATTTATCTATTGTAAGACAGAAGAGGTTATGGACCTTTTTAGGTATGGGTGACTTGACATATTTAAGAGCATATTAAACAGCCCCATATCTTCCACATAACAATGTTTTTTGTCTTTTGACAGCCAATTTGATTTTACTTTATTTGTTAAATTGACAAAATATATTTTCAGGGCTTGATAAATGTCATGTCTTTTTACTTTCTTTTATTTTCCAAAAAAGTGTGAACTAATTAAATCAAACCAGAGATACCATTTCCTGATAGATTTGAGGCGGATAGACATTTCAGAAGTATACTTTTTGGGGGCGGGGGGGGGACCACCTCCCCCATATTTACCCCTGTGTTATTTTCTGAGCTATTGTTAACATATTTATGAGATATAGAATTAAGGGAAATGCACCCACATCTGTTTGTAGAGGGAAAGTGGAACAATTTAAAAAAAAACTATATTCAATTCAGCTAGCTGGTATTTTAACCTTGTTCCATCTGTCACAGGCAAACCAGACTATGTGAGCCTGAAGTTTAGTTTGTGTGCTCAGTTCCATATGTGAGTGATACTTTCAAAGCAATTTATAAATTCTTTAAGTTATGCAGTCTTTGTCGTCTCACCATGCCTGTGTTTATTATTTAGGGTTGTGAGTAACGGGAATTCATACCCTGATTCGAGGGTGAAGACCGAGCTGCTACAGGCTCAGAACTCCCCTCATGGGCCAAATCCTGCCCTCATCTACGTGGAAAAGCTTATTTCCTTGAGTCCATCCCCAAAGAACAAGGCGGCAGCGAATTTGTCACCTGCTGTGACCCCTGAGCCCAGGGTGGAAGTGAAGATTGAACAACCCAGTCCTGTGGTGAGACAGATCTTACAAACCTCTAAGGAGGAGCTAGTCGAGCTCACCCATAATCAAACAGACACCATGACAGAGGAGCTGTACATCCTCCGGGAACTGCTGAACAAGCAGGATCAGGCTTACGAGGTGATTATTTAAGGAAGTTTTGCTTGTTCAAGTTGGCTACACATTCACAATATATATCTGAATTTTTCTAAACAATTTATATATATATTTTTTTTTCAGTTTGTCTGTTTAGTTAATGTAATTGCTTACCTCTAACCTAACTTGATGTTATTTGAAAATACTTAAACATTGCATTATAATGTAAAAAATAAAAAATAAAATATCTGTAGTTGAGAAGAATATGAGCACATTTATTAAATGCTCAAATTTAAAAATTAGAAATGAGTCAAATACAGTTTTCCATGAATACGAATTTTCAAATCTCGATTATTAAATCTATCAAAGTGTTAGTAATTCTTATGATAAAGAATCTAAAGTCATCAAAACACCTTATCGTATATTTAAAATCTACCAATGCTTACCCAAGCAACTAAACTTTATACATTTAATCTTAATTCTGAATCCATGAATATATACTGCTAAACTGTTCACTTGGTGCTTGCTTCTTACCAGAGAAAGAACTTAAAAAGTGTACACTAAAGTTTCAAATATCCAGCATAAGATGACGGAATTTCGGGCTGAATAACGGAGAAGCTGGTTAATACGGGATCTGAATGTAAATAATTTTCAGTACGGGTTTGTCTCTTGTAGATAAGCCTTGCGCAGTTCATAGTACACTTGATACCCCTTTTTTTTAAACACCTCGTCTTACTACCTGTTTGGGATGTACGCTTATGTACTAATTATGCAAAGGATTTTAGGTATGAGGAAGGTTCTCTTTACAGGAAGTTTAAGGAAAAAAACTCAATACACCTAACATTCAAACCTTGATCTCCCCATCATCAGCGGTCTAGTCTACTATGATAGTAGCACATTAGACCATGCAGCAACTAAAGCGGGTGATACCATCCTACATCAAGCTATTTGTGTTCTAAAATCGTGACAGAGAGTACCTTTAATATATTAATTTTCTTTTGTCTGAGACTCATAATATCTTCCTTTGATACCCAAAACCAATTTATTAGTTGCTGACTTTGACATTTGCAACGTGGCAATCTTGCCAAACCTGGTAGTCAATTTTACGTTGGTTTAGCATTCTAGAGTTAAAAGAATTTTAGGTTTGACACTTTAATTGGATTGAATTTTATAGAAATAGATTTTTTTAGTCAATATATATATATATACACACACACACACAATGATGTGTTTAAAATTTTTAATGGATTGAATATATTAGGGACGTGTGAGACACTCAAATTCAAGTGGAAAAATATCTCGATCTTGTCTCAAGTTAAAAAAGACTTGAAAATTCGAGAAATAAAAGACCGTAATAACCCAAAAATAGGCCTCATTACCCCCACCCCGCCCCCAAACCTTTAATTTTCGTTATAAATATTGTTTTTCAATATCAAACTTTGACAATATAAGCTGTTACACTACAAAAATAAATTATAAATACTGTTAATTGTATCTACCTATTACTATTTTATTAGTTGTATTTAAAATGTGTATGAGTTATATTTCAAGTGTTTGAATGAACTTTACAAAAGATAATCTAAAGCAAGCGCCAGCTTGAATGTCAAAAAGGAACTATAAACTATATATTTACTTTAATACACATAATTTAAATTTATTTACTTTCAAAGGACTTTTCTCGTTTCGCTATTTTTTATATTCTCGTCTCGAATTGAAAATGTATTTCTTCACTAAAAGTAAAGAATTTATTTTGAGGTTGGGGGGATTTCAAGAGATTGACAAGTATAGTATGCATTGCATTGCTGGCAGCGTTCATTAGTGGTAATATCTAGAAATGTTCAATATAGTATTAATTTTACTTTTCTCTCTCTAAATATTATATATATATTACATTTTTTATATGTTGGTCTGTGGCTTTAACTCAAATAGAAGTTAACATTGATGCATTTTTTACTAGTTTCTTTATATTTATTTTTGTTTGCATAACCTTGCTAATTAACTAAAATGGACAACTTGTCTTGTTCAGGCCAAGATGGCAGAGAAAGAAGCAGAACTTGCGCTAATGCAAGATAAACTTAAGGAGGCTGATGAAAGGATTATCAGGATGACCAAGAAAATGACTGAGAGGACTCAGGGTCAGCAGCAGATGAGGTGTGTGCATTTTTCTTCTTGATTGTTTTAAAAACACTTCAACTATGTATGTAAGATTATAGGGTGACCACAGACAGAAAATATGTGGTAAACTTGAAAAAATTAGAGTTTAAAACTTTAAGTTACATTTAAGACATAAAGCGTAAGAAATAAGGTGCATTAACCATATTTTAGACTTATAGATACCATTTGCAAATGAATGGCTCACATTGAACAGGTTTTTTTTTGTCGAAAGAGTCCACCCAGTTCAACTCCAGTTAAAATTGAACTGAAAGTTGAAAGGACATGACAATCGAGATTATTTGGCTGAGCTTGGTCATATAAACAATAGGATGATTAATTTTATTTCTTGCTATTTCCTTTGTTAACAAAGCTACCCCATCTCCATCCATCTTTTACGCCAAACAATAAGCATAATTGTCCTAATTGGAACTGTATTGGTGGTCATTGTGATAAATGCTACAAGAAAGGGGTACAGAAACACACAAAAGTTATGGCACAACATGGCTCTAATAATGAACAGAGCACAGTTCACACAGTTCATTGTTGCCATCTTGTCCATTGGCAGCAATGAATGGTGTGAGCCGTGTTCTTCTGTTCATTGTAAAACTTAGTAGCATTTGGAAACATTATTGGCTAACTGTTGCCCAATTGTTGGCAAACATTGTTTCGCGTCCAGGCTACAATAATAAAATATTTTTTTCTCATTCAGAGTTCAGGTGAGTGAAAGATATCTCTTGAGGAGGAGGATGCTATGGCTTGTGCTTTATATATAGTTATGAATTGTTCAAGAAGACAGAAGAAGAAAATGGTGGTGGGTTCATGTTCAGTTACAGTAACTGAAAAATGTCCACTTATTTTATTAAAAACATCCTGTATTTTACTTGTTTGTTACATTCCTCAAATGTCATATACCACAACAGTTGTTTATTTGTATTAAAATATTCATTCAATTCCAGAGTTTTTTCGGCTGACCACGACACTACAAATGGAGATATCAGTAACTGATGTACTCAGGGTGGTATGCAAGAATACTTAGTGGACTGATGGTGTGGTCCAGAGCACACTATCGCTCCACCTTTTAACCTATGATGACGCAAGCAAACCCACGCTAGCATCCAAATAGCAAGAGTCAGACTGGCCCACGTTGCTTGCTGTCAGAAATGTTGGTCAGCATTGTTTTTTGTAACCCATTTGAAATGCAGGGTTCCTACGGTCTAGAAAGTCAGGGAAGCTTTAAAAAGGTCAGGGAAATGACAATTCATGTCACACTTAAAACAACGAAAATATTTTTTGTATTTACTGCGTCATAAGCCACTGCCCCAATGAAGAAAGCTGAGGGGCACTTAGCATGCTCAAATTTGCTGCAACACAAGTTTTGGTAGCATTTTATCTTGGAAGGTGAACGCAGAAATCTCCTGGCCTGCACATGACAATTCTTTTAACTTTAGTGATCCATTGTTTTAGTTCTTGTTCATGTTTGGCATTGTTATCGTAGGATACAGTGAATTAGGACTGATTCGGCTACACTAGCAATGTCTAACAAAAAAAACTCGTCTTTAAGCAGCTCTGGCTAAGCCCAGAGCATTTTCCTGAATTTTCATACTGGATCAGTGGCATTGAAAGTAATAAGTTGCAGTCATTTTGTAAAGTGTACAATAAAATTATAAATCTAAGTAATATGGGAAAGCAAGCATTAACTTCCCATGCAAAAGGACCAACTCATATCAATACTGTTTACAAATTAACACTCTGTTGACTTTTTTCTCAAAAAAGTCAAGTGATTCAGTTTCATCGAACTCCCCTGTTTCAACAGAATCTCTGGCACACAAAGACATTCTACCTAGTGGTGATTCGGCTGGTTACTCGAAGAGTTTTTCTGTTTCATCGAAAATCGTAAAGCCGCAGAAGGAAGCTGTTGCCAAAAGTGAAATTAGTGTAGTGCCTCGAAGAAACCATAACACTTTTGTTTCAAAAGATGATATAACTAAGGCGGAAGTAATTTGGGCTATGCAAGTTGTTTACAAAAAAAGTCCTTCAATCCTTGTGTTATTCAACATTCACCTCAACTGGGTCAGAAGAGATTTTTTTTCTTTTGGAGGAACTCTAACCATGCCAACATCATAAATGATGTTCTGGCTGAAAATGCCAAGAAAGAATACTTGCATTTTTGCAACCTCAAAAAATCTCAGCTCAAGAAATATTTTGTCCTTGTGCTCAGTTTAGTGATGAGGTAGAACTTGACACTATTTATGGTAGCTTTCTAATAGGAAATGCAAACTACAAACATCTTTGAGAAGCAATAAAGATTTGCCTTGTCTTGTCACATGGGAATGCAACTGTTGAAAGTGGTTTTTCAGTCAATAAATCTTTACTGGTTGAAAATATGCATGAAAAAACAATCACTGCACAGCGTCACATTCATGATGAGATACAAGAAGCAGGAGGGATTAAAAACATAAACATTAGCAAAAGGATGTTGCATTACGTGAGAGGTGCTCGGAAACGCTATCATGAATATTTGGAGATGAAGACGCAGGAAAGAAGTGAAGACCACAAGAGAAAATTAGATATACAAGTTAAAGATTTAGAAGGAAAAAGAAAAAAATTAATGATGGCAACTGAAGAGAAACGAGAAGCAATAGAAGTGGAGTTGCAAGAACTGAAGAATAAACAAGCTTCACTTTATTAATTATAGCATAGTATCTTATTGTATTACTTTTGATAATTTTAATAAAAAGTAAATTGACTTGAGACATGAATAATATGAAAGCAGACACAGTTCCTCCTGTTGTGAGCTATTCAGTTTAGGATATGTACAGTTTAGGTAAAATAAGACTGTAATGATAACCAACTTTGTCGCATGTTCTTAGTGGCCTGTTATTTAGTACTTATTTCTGTACATGATACCAAAGTGAATCAAGTTTGTTACAACTTTTTGATAGGGTTAGACATATTTAACTATTTTTCTATCATTTTCCCTGAACTGATTGGCAAGATGTCTTCTTTCTTATTCTTCCATGAAAGGTGAGGCTCTAGGGGAGGAGGAGGAGGAGGCCGAAATAAATGTATTTAAATTAATATTTTCACATGTATAGTATCTATCGTAAAGTTATATTAGAAATTTTATGAGAAATTGGTCAGGGAACTTGTGAAAATAGTAAGGGAAAACTCGGAGAATTTTTTTACAAATACTGTAGGAACTCTGAAATGGATCAAGGGAAACAAAGCCAATATGAAAAAATGTTGGCCAACAATATTTTCGGGGAAATGTTTCCTAGTGTGTACTAGGCTTAAGAGCCATGTTGTGTTGTGCCTATGATATTTTTCTTTGCCCCTTTTATGTGCCTCCTTCCAGGTGTAATTGATGAACAATAGGTTAGAATTAGATCTGTCCAGAAGAATGAGCTACAAGCAATATTTTGATCATTCACGAACAAGTGAACTAGTTAAAAAGGACGGCTCATTTTGAACTGTTTCTAAAAGTGAGTTGTTCTGCCCATACCTAACCCAGATCATTAAATTGCCACTTATGGTAAAATCATAATAATTTGGAATAATTAACATCTTTGCTTGTTTTCTAAGAAATGGATAGCTCTTATCTATACTTTAAATGTGTTTGGTTTCACTTTTGACGTTTTAATGTTAGTTTTTTAAAATTTATTCATATAGCTCCAAACACTTATGTTTAAAACACAAGTTATCACAGTAATTTTTGAATCATCTGGGTTTTTTTTTGACAGAAAGTAACATTCTTTACAGTGTTCTCACAGGCTTACCAAGCATGTTTGTCTTCTTAGTACAAATGATCTAAACATAAGTTGGTTAGCCTCATATAACCTAATAGGAATGATAATGTCTTGATCTAAAAGGGTAATGTTGCAGCATGATACTCGACGAATATGAAAAGACAATCTCCAGGATGGTTGCTGATAAGGAACAAGAACAGAGGACCCATGATGCCAAAATGGCAGCGCTCTTGCAAGAGAAAACTGAAGCAAAGGAGCACCTCGATAATCTTGAAATAGCCTTTTCAGACATTCATAAGTAAGTAGCATCATTCGGAGGGTTTATTTTAATGGAGAAAACATTTACTCTGAAAGTCAGCAGACTTCGCTTTATTGATTAAATTATGGCCCTGTTATAAGTAGCACAAAGAGGGAACCAAACAAGGTGTCAGACTTACCTTAACTAATTATGCTATGACTTGTACAGTAGCCCCATGGTTTCTTTGGTGCTGACTGACAGTTCACAGTTGACAGCTAAAAGCCTTTAAAAGTTACCAGACAAAATTATGTAGCCCTACGCCGAACCATATGATCTTCAAAAACATGTGTTTAGCAGCTGTCATTTTTGACGGTCAAAATTTAGGTATATACCTAAATGTCGACTGTCGGAAATCAGCTGTGAGCTGTCGGTCAGCACCAAAGAAGCCATGGGGCTACTGTAAGCTATGGTATAGTTAAATCAGCAAGGTGAACATATTGTGTTTCAGTGTAAGCTGAGAGCCCATAAACAAAATATAGGTCATTATTTAATCATTTATTATGATTTGGGTTTGCGAAGTCTGCTTTTATAATTTTAACTTAGTTTTCCCATAGAGCTGGGTCGAATCCACGCTCTTATAAATTTGAATCTTCAATTTACTTAAGAGTGTCAAATTCTAATCTGAAAAATGTAATAATATAATAAATAGAATTATGATATATTAGTAAATATAAATAAGGAATGTGTCCTTGAATCCTTAAGGATATTTGGGGATTCAAGAATTATAGAAAATTTGATTGGAGACATATCCTTAACAAAAGCTTTTTTTCCTAAGTGAAATTATTTTTAGAGCCCTAAAATACTGCTTTTTGGTGGTTCAAAATCATTCATGACTATTAGAGGATGAACTTAACCTGACCTCAGACTAGTAATTTAACACTTGACTGAATTATACATTGAAGAGAGGACAGAAAGGCAAGGCCTACACACTTAAGCAGAAAACCGTAGGCTTCAAAGTTTACAATTAAAAACACATGAATATTATATTTGGAAGAAGGTACAGGAAAGGTGGATAGAAACATATAAAAGGAGGACAAACACAATATGGCCTTTACAGTGAAAAGAACACAGTTCACACTTTACACTGCTGCCAATGGACAAAGAGGTAATGGATGTCTCTTAAAGAAAATTGATCGTCACCGCCCAATCCCCCGACCTAGGTTTCATTCTATCGGAACTCATCAGGGAGGAGTGTGAAACGCGCAACGCAACTTCCTAAAAGAGAAAACCAAAAAACA